>AP028432.1:12025017-12563872 GCA_036509395.1 Antheraea yamamai
ATATAGATACGTATTCACTAGGATATTCAATGAAGATCACTTAAAACTCTAGCATTATAATTACACAGTGACTTAAAAACTACACAGTCTAGCTTTCCAAACGTTCACACGTTATATTATTAAAAAAAACATGTCTGTTCAACCTGTGGCCGTTGTAAAATGCGAATAACATGACCTGTCCGGATCTGGATTCTCCTTTAGATACTTCTGGAGAATGAACTCTCTCGCTGGTATCGGATCGAGTTTTGGACCTATTGATTAAATCACTTTATTCTCTAATTTCTTTATTAATCATCCAAAGTTAACAGAAAAGAAAACAGCGTGTGCAAGTCAGCGTGATAAGAATTGAAACTTTTATCAACATTAGTCCTTGTGAAGTGAAACTTTGGGCTTTATAATGCTGATTCGTAATCTTTTTGTTTGATGAAAAGTGATGGATGTCAACACTGTGTCGAGTAGTGTTAAAAACATCGATTCTCGTCCGATCACCGAAGTTAAGCAACATCAGTACTTGGATGGGTGACCTCCTGGGGACACCACGTGACGTTGTATTTTTTTATTTAAAATGTTTCCCTACAGCACAAAAATTTCACTTCTATCATGTGTCTAAAGACACCCTATTTTTATACTATGCTCACCTTTTGTAGGCGTATACGAATAGTTGTCGAATGAATCGAACAATGTTATTCAATTCGATTTTCCATTTTTTTCACTCGCATAATTTTAACTAATTTCCAATGATTATAAATTCTTTGAAAATTATTCGAACCATTTGGATCATTCTAATAATTTAGATTATCCAAATAATTCAGACTGTTCATATTTTTGCAATTGTTCGAATATTCAATTCGACCTTTATATCGAAATTTTTAAATCGATTCGTGAACGAATAATTGGTAGTTTCGATTATTCGCACACCGCCATTTTGTTGCTTGATATCGCGTACAAACATTTGTACTATTTACATAACTCTCTCTCTCTCTCTCTCTTTATCTTAGCAAGTCTCCATTTTCCATTCTCTTTGCACCATAAACGTTGTGTTGCAGAAGTTGTAATAAAATGTGACTTCGAAATTTTATTTGACATTAGGTACGTACAAAAATGTTAATTTCATAAATTGTATAAAACTCTGCAGGCATCTTTTTTTAACTTTTTTTTTGGGGGCACGCTAATTTTCGAAAGTTGTAAATCTATAATTTTTTGTATCTCAAATAGTGCAAAAATGTGTAACTTGTTATCTTGGATACTTGTGGCGTATAATGGTAAGATACAGTTGTAAAATTTACAGAATAAAAACCAAGGAAAATCACGAGTTATTCATAGTTTTAGGTTGCTTCCCATAATTATATTGATAACAATTTTATTCAATTTACTCTTAAACTGTAAGTCCAATCTAAAAAGCACATTTATGTATTTATATTGCTTGTAAATTTACGACTTTGATATATTTAATGCCCTCTACTGCAGAGACAAACCACTGTGAGACACGGTAACTATTCAGGAAGGATAGATAGAAGTTCCCATGATTTTTTTTCAGTTTTTATGACAATTTTTCGATATTATCGGAATTCCCTTTAAAGGCACTGCGTGCCCCCACAAAAAAGCCCCGACGATTTTTATTCTGGAGACTTTGGCTCCGCACCTTTTTTTCTGCTTTCGTTTATTTTATTAGTCGTGTTAAAAATCTCTTTAAATGTGATAAATTATGATCATTATTTTACTAAACTATTATACTTCGGATTTTTATTCGGAGATATAGAGAGAAGAAGAGGACTTTCCGAGTTTTTGGCGGGGTTTTGATCTATCATGTAGTGGATTTTATTTTTTATTTATAATCGTGTGATACTTGACTCTATATTGTGTAAAATTGGTGGTGTTTTATGTAATATCGTTTGATTATTGTGCATAAGTGAAGTGAATGGAAAATAATACCACGGACCATGAATTTTGAGATGCCACAAAAACTCCATGGAAAGTTCTAACAAGATGGCCACCATCTTGTTAGTTCATTGTAATTATATCAAGAAATTTGTAATATCGATACTCACTTGACAATGGCAGTAATAGTCTACTAGAAGACTGGTTGCCAAAAATGGAACGGAAGAAGAACTTGTAATACTATTTTATATATTTATATATTGTATATATATTTTATATATTGTAGTACTACTCGACAATGGCAGTAATAATCTAAAAGATTGGTTGTCAAAAATAAAATTAAAAAAAAAGAAGGGGACTTTTATATTTTGACTTAACGTACGATTTACTATAGATATAAAATGACATTATCTAAGATTATATTGTCAACTAGCTGAGCCCGCGACTCCGTCCGCATGGAACCTAATGTAAAATAAATAGTGACTAATAAAATCTTCTGAATATATTAAGTTCATTTACTTATCTACTTTTCCCTCGTAGTTAAGTAGCGTCGTCATTAAAATTACAATAACTTTTGATGGAGTGAACTGGTTGTAATGAAACCAAGACTAAATTTTACTCCAGAATATGCTTTATGATTTTCTTAAAGAGATTTTATCACGAACGCAGTATTTTAGCAGTTATGCTTGTTCACACAAACAGATAAACAGACAGACATTTAAAAAATTAATTGAAATGTATTTTATTACTTATTCCTAGACACCTGCAACAATATTTCTTTTACATAAATCTGAAAAGTACAGATATTAGATTTACATTCTTACTATAATTGCATATGTAGATACATATATTGATATATTTTATAACAAAATATACGTTTAACATACCGTCGTATTCTGGGAAGTAATCGACGAGATGGGAATACATGATCTTCTCTTCAAGTAAATCCTTTTTGTTCAGGAACAAAATCACCGACGAGTGCTGGAACCACGGATACGTGATGATGGTCTTGAATAATGCCTTTGACTCTTCCATTCGGTTCTGGAATAAACAGATTTATTTTAATTAACCCCTCGGCTGATGTTTTTAGACACAGATCTCAAAATAGCGGATCATATTTTCAACTTTCCTGGTTTAATGAAAAAGAAACCTTTTTGAAAACAAAGAAAAAAAACATTTAAAAATACACTTTATATAAAACTGACTGTGCCCGCGACTTCGTCCGCGTGGGACCTGATATACAAAACAGTGACTAATAAAGTCATCTGAATATATTAAGTCCCGTCCTAAAATAGTTAATAGTTAAATTAAATTATAAAAATAAATAAATAAATATATACAATACTAATAATATTTAAAAAAAACACCCAATAGTTGCTCACAGATACGATGTTTGACTTACACAATAAATAAAACGAAAGCAAAAAAAGAGGTGCGGACCAAGAGTCTGCAGAAATGAAGAAAAAAAAATTTAGTCTAATTACTATTTTTCTCACGTAATTAAGTCCCTTGGTCATTAAAATTACAATAACTTTTGATAGACCGAATCGATGTTAATGAACCAAGGACTAAAATGTTACTCGAAGATATGCCTTATAATTTTCTTGAAAAGGTTTTATCATGAACGCCGTACTTTAGCAGTGAGTGTTATTGATTACTTATTCCTAGACACCTGCAACTATTTTTTTTATCTAAAAAGTACATACACGTTAGATTTACATTCTTATTATTATTCTTATTATTCTTAGATTATACGTTACGATTTTATATTTATTATTTGTATTTTTTTAAGTGTACGCTGCCAACAGTTTGTTGACCTGTGCCTCTTGAGGTCTACATTCGTTTGTATGGAGCTTAGATCTTTATGGTTTTGGACAGTCCAGGGTTTAACCATAAACCAACCCGCAAAATTCTTTGTGCTATTATGATAAGTAGAGGTCGAAATTCGAGGATAACTGTATATTTTTTAATTTTCAACATTACTGAGGTATTTTTGCCAAAGAGTGGACAAGTATTGTAAATTTGTAGGCTTAAGGATCGTGAAGTATAGACGAATAGTGACTTTGTAGGTGGTAGAGGCACGCTGTAGCTATTATTGGTTTCAGCATGAATGGGTCGGCTCGCCCGGGGTAGTACCACCCGACCCACAGAAACACCGACGTCAAGTAACAGTGATTGCATTGTTGCGTTTCGTTCGGTCAGTGAGAGCGCCTGAGAGCCACCTCCCCTCCCCCTCACTCTCCTTCCCCCCAAAGGCTTGCGACTCCCCTGGTGTTACAAGTGTTTATGGACGGTGGTGATCACTTAAAATCATGTGACACACCTGTGCGTTTGCCTCCCATGATATAAAAAAATAACTTAAAAATAAGGCTTCGACTCGTTGATGGTACAAAAAAGTCTGTTTCCCAATTTGTTATGTTATGTTATTTTTGTTCCAAAGTGTTATATACCCTTAAACTTGTCAATAGTTTTTAAATGAAAAAAATAAGTTAAATAAAATCCCTTGGTAAACAGGGAAGAAAAAAGTAGTCAATTGTTTTATCTTCGCCCTCTTTATACACAGGTTCACTAAAATATCATTAGAGGGATTGTTATTTCTGGTTTTAAGGATTTGTATAGCGGCAGCACTAACAAATTCGCATCCAAATATTAAGACAAGTTGGATCATTAAGTTAATATTATGTCCACAATATTAGTTTATAAATGATCTATTTATGGTTAAAAACGAAATCATGGAATACCCAAGCTTAATCACCGGGAAAACCCATGACAATTACAGCGAACAGTTGTTTGTTTATTGTAATTAGACAAACCATTGTACTAAGTTTATATTTTTAACGTAAACTGGAGATGTTTTCCTTCACTGTCCGTCAATAGTTTTACAATTTTAACTGATTGAAAGTTTCGTAAATTTTGAAAAAAATAAAAAATAGATTCGGCTTGAAACTGAACATTTTGATTGATTTCCAACAAATTTTCAACTATTATTGTAACTTTTCATTTTTTTTGGTTCAGATAATGTTGTTTCATAAGTTAAGAATCTGCGAAAAATGCAACTATTTTTATATTAGGTCTTTACCTATGAAATTGCCGTTTTGTAAGAAAAAATTTAAACGAAATTTTTTTTAATGTATTTTTTATTTGTATTAATCGAAGTAATCACCCATGCAATCAATGCATCTTTGCCAACGCAGTGGCAGTTTATTGATGCCCTTCTTAAAGAAATCAGCTGGACGGGAGGCAACAAATTCTTCAAAGGCATTTTGTACTGCCTCTCGGGTATTGAATTTTTTTTCCGCCAAGGAGTTATCCAAATTCTGGAAAAAGTAGTAGTCTGTAGGCGCAAGGTCTGGTGAGTAGGGCGGATGACGGAGAACTTCCAATCCCAGTTCTTGCAACTTGGAGACCGTTTGCTGTGCAGTATGAGGTCGCGCGTTGTAGTGCAGGAGCAGCGGAGACAAGCGATTGACCAATGCTGGTTGGAGATGTGCCAGCTTCTCCATCATTGTGTTCAGTTCTTCACAATACACGTCTGCAGTAATGCTCACCCCGTTTGGTAAGAAGCTGTGATGAATCACACCGGCGCTAGACCACCAAACAGTGACCATCACTTTTCTAGGGGTAAGTTTTCGTTTAGGGCATTGTTTAGGTGCTGAACCAGAATCCAACCAACTTGCTGAGCGCTTGCGGTTATCAAACAGAATCCATTTTTCATCGCAGGTAACAATGCGGTTCAAAATTCCTTCATTTGTGTGTCTGTTGAGTAGTGCAAGGCACGTCTCGACGCGTACTTCGTGCTAGCGATCATTGAGTTCGTGGGGTACCCATTTGTCAAGCTTTTTTACCTTGCCAATTTGACGCAAATGGACCAATATTGTTTTGACGCTAACGTCGAAAGCTGCTGCTAATTCAGCAGTAGATTGTGTATCATCAGCTTCCACAATCGCCTTTAATTCGTCATTGTCGACCAGTCTTCGGACGACCGCGAGGTTCATTTTTCAGGTAAAAATTTCCAGAACGGAAGCGAGCAAACCAATAACAGGTGGTGCGTTGGTTTCTAGTGTTAGCTCCGTAAACATCATTGATGTTGCGTGCCGCTTGTGCCGCGTTGCTGCCACGACGGTACTCATATTCCATAATTACTCGAATTTTTAACGTATCCATGATGACAAAAAAGATTGAAATGCGATGAAAATGTAATACTAATCAATAAACAAATGACTACTTTTGGAAACAGAATTCCATGTTTTTAAAATAAAATTAATTTGAAATTAGAATTCTTAGCCAAACAAAAATTATTTTGATTTGAAATGGCCAGTACTGCAGAACGGCAATTTCATAGGTAAAGCCCTATTATTTACCAATATATAGGTATTAATAAAAGAATAGGTATTGTTCACACTTATTTATCCATATCTGGATGATTAAAACTTTGTATCGTTTCGCAAAAGAAAAACATATCTAGATAAACTAGAAAAGAAATATTATCTGTGTGCAACATTTCATCCAGATCGCTAGAGTCATATCCAAGAAACCAAGAATATATACGCACAAGAATTTCAGACTTAATGTCAACATATAATTTTATTAAATTAAATTAATACACGTGAATGTCTTACCTCATTTTCAGATTCGAATAAAATTTGATCATATTCACTAAGGGCTACTAAGAATATGATAGATGTGACGTTTTCAAAACAATGAATCCACTTCCTTCTCTCGGATCTTTGGCCCCCGACATCTACCATTCTGTTGGAGATATTATAGATTAAAATTGGATTCAAATAAACCTCGTTATACATATGAGTCGCTACATTTTGAAATGAGCCAAATCCAATTTTAACCGTGGATATGACCATAAAGTTATTTTTTATATATCTTCATATTTTAAACGTGTAAAGTATGAATACCATAGAATGAAATTAGAAAACTTATGAACGACATAATTTGGTCTTTGTTCACAGTGACTAAAGACTGAATATCTTTAAAAAATTAAAGTTCTCATATGAGCGACTAAAAATCGATTTGACTCATTTTGAAATTTAATGACTGATTTGTAGTAAAGCGCTGAAATTCTACAAAGAGATATTAATAACATATTTTGCCCATTGTTTATACATTACGGGGTATAAAGACAATTTCTATGGAAATATGAAAAAATAGAAAGCCTGTGCTGATCTAATACCTTACCTTAAATGGACGACAATGACATTACATTCCAACATATTCTTACTAATATTATAAACGTGAATGTGAGTTTGTTTAGACAAAACTATGTATGTTATATACAGAAAAAAGTACTGTTCCCAATGGATATGTCAAATTTAGATTAATGCGAGTGAAACCTCGTGCAAAACTTAGTTTCTTTATATAACTTTGTTTGAATTTCCAATAATAATTATTATAATTTAATTCGTTATAATTAATTGAATCGTATTATACATAAAAAAAAGATAAATTAACTATTTTTCTTTGAATTAATCGAATAAAATTTCTTTAACGTCACATTAATATTCTTTTAAAGAATACTCCTATGAGGATTTGTAATTATATTGCAAGATTTACAATATATTTATGGGTAAATAATTATTTCAAGGACGGAATATTATGTTTTACAAAATTATGTATGGCTGACTATAAAATGAAAATGGAACGTCTAATATTTAGTGAAATTTTATTGACAGGTTATTAAATAAACACATTTAGTTCTAACAATGGAAGCAGCGTTAGTCAGTAATAAATTTCTACCCATGAGAGTCAAAATGTTTTATGCTCAGTATGGGCAAAGGCGCTAAGCAAGCAATGCAGGTTCATTGCAAACATTATGATGAGCACTATCAATAAAATAAAATTGCTAAATTCGATTATTTTATCCTGTCATATCGTGTCGATGCATGATAACTTGATAAGATTGCGTATCAGTTTAAGAGTATACGGAGTTGTAAATTTTCGAGAAATATATACTTGGGGTTTTAACAGCTAAAACTGTTCAAATACGTATGACCCAATTCTTATAACACCTAGAAAGTTCGCATAATTCGAATTTAACTGTAAAATATGAGCGAGGGAGTAGTACTCTGTAGCGAACATATTTAACTATAGTGTTTTTAACCGACTTCAAAAAAAGGAGGAGGTTATCAATTCGACTGTATTTTTTTTTTATCATTTACTTTGAAGTAGTTTTGTAAATTTTATGAAGGTTATTTTTTTTGTATTTCCATTTCTGATTACACCAAAATAAAACGATATAAATAAAACACTTAAAATTAATCAGAATTATGAGGTATACTTAATATGATATAGCAAGCATTGAAGCCATTTGTAATTTGCAATATAGGTAGACTATAGCGTTAGTCAAGAAATTGTGATACTATGTTGCATTTTAATAAGCTTAGTAAATTAGTAGTGATATAGAATGTGAGGTGTAGCATGACTCATAGTGGGCGGGAATCTTTCAGTGAAAAACATAATCTGAAATGTATTATCAATGTTTATAATTTATCTAATACGAAAGATAATCAGGTATTATACACGACGTTCAAAGGACAAAACTGGAAAACCAATGTACTGACTGACTCACTATTGTCCAACCCAAAGTATTTAGTAATAATATATAAGTAAATAATAAGTTTTTAATTTCTGAAATTTGGGAAGAACGTTGAGTACATCATTTATAAAGAGATTTCAAATGAGAGATAAATTCAACACCTAAGAGTGTGAAATGGGAAGGCCAATTTTGGATGGGAAATAAAGATTGTTTGGATTACATTTATCTAAGATTTGGTATTTATACTCATCGATATAATAAATTAAACACATATTTAACGTTTTTCAAAATTCGTTTAGCTCCTTAGACTATGAGAGAGGAAAGTTTGTATGACTAAATTATTTTTAAGGTCACGTTCATTCTGTGTGGACAGTTACAAAAGCGATCTGGATAGCAAAAGAAAGTACAAACGTTAACATGGTATACTTAGAAGTTTGCTTTATTCAATTACGACTTATTTTTGGTAACTTTGTCCACTTAAACTAAGTACTTATCAATATATACACATTCATGCTTAAAGTCTTTTATGGTCATTTCATTGTACGGGCAGATCTAAGAGCGAAATAGTGATTTTAGCAACTAACAGTACAAGCACTACCATGGTATACAAGGGAATGTGCTTTATTGAATCCTGACTATCTTTTGGTATTGTTGTCAATTTAAACTAAGGAACATAGTAATTAATATATAAACATTCATGCTTAAAAAGCCGTACAAAACTTATAGTCCACCGAAGCGAAACCGCAGGCGGAAATTAGTAGTGAAAAGTTTTGAGCAATATTACTCTACCATAAAATATTGAATAGCCCGTAGTGTTTATTTCCATGTCACGGGACAAAACACTCCAAGCTATCTCACATTTTTTTGTGCAAAAGCGTTATATGCATTTGTTACTTTTAATAATTTAAAAAATAACTAGCAGCCATTGTAATATATATTATTTCTAGAGCGTATTATATAGGGAATCTAAACGAATGCAGCACAATGTCTCGGAGGCATACCTAAATATGATTCCATCAAGATCGAAAGGATATTCAAGTATACCGGTAGTAGGTTGTCGGGCTCGTAGAATATCCTGCTCGGTTGGCAAATAATCAGCCTTTTCGATTCTCGCCAAATCACTCAAATAACTGAAAAGTTCATGCAATGCCAGTAACCAAACCTAAATAAAGCATGCCCACAACTATGAGAAATGATCCCCTTCTTGTTCACAAAACGGCGATAAAGAGTTCTGTAAGAAGATTATACCCACAAATGCAACACTGAAAGCGAAACATGCAAAAAACATACGTCCATATGTATATATGGATTTACCGAAATCGTATTTCCTCCAAGTCAAACGGGTACTCTATAATGCCGGTTGTGGGAACTCTTACACGAAGGATGTCCTGTTCGGTTGGTAAGTAATTTGGTGCCGCTACGCGGTCAATCTCCTGCAAATAGCTATGGAAAATTCTTTTCTTAACGAATATCAAAATATAAAAACAGTGAGCCAATCAAAGTAGTGTACGGATATCGCGTAATCTTGTAACTTTTTCATCATTGAAATAATTATTAGAAATTTCATCAGTCATCCAAATGGCCTACAAACAACAGAAGAGGTTTCTGTTGATGCACTTGATTAATAAATTAAACAGCGGCCCGAAAGTAACGGAACATACATTGCAAGAGAAATAGTTACCAATTATTATTACGTTATCATAAATTGCCAGAGAAATAGACACCAAATATTAGTACTTTATTATAAATTGCAAGAGAAATAGTTACCAAATATTATTACTTTATTATAAATGGCAAGAAAAATAGTTACCAATTATTATTACTTTAATCTCTTTTTCTTATACTTATTACACTATCTCGTTTTTGGTTCTAACAAAACTTTATCGCTTTTCAAGTGAAGATAGCTCAACGGTAGTGTTTTCGAACATCGGATTGATCAATGTAGGTTCATTTACTACAATGACCTGATGTTTTCGGTAATGGAAATATCGTGATGAAACCATAACATGGTGGCATTACTTTTTCTAATAAGTGTCTAACTACTATCCTTAAGTAGAAAATATGGCGGCAAACATTATCGGTATGATCCGACTACTCCCTAGACTTAGTGTTTTATCAACTTAGGCAATAACCTCATTTAATATTAGACAAAATTACGGTCCAAAGCCAAAATCTGTATAATATAAAATAGTCTAAAAATTAAGCCAGTCCTAATCTCCATAAGTGGTCGATGGCTTTATGTTGGTATGATTTATATGTAGTTATTTCACGGAAGCATGTAGACTGTTACGGTAATAGGTGTATTTATTACACAATTAATAATGAACAATTCCTTAACGTCTTATTTCTTCTTCCGCTTCATTTTACTTCCAAACAGATTTCTTATACTATTTTACTAAAATGTAAATCTGATTATTCTGCATGTAGGTGCATTTTGCACATCAAATTACAGAAATTACCCATTGAGTAACATCCAAAAATAAATATGTTCATAAGTTTACATTATATTTATTAAAACAATTTTCAATGTGGTGGGTAGAATTATTAGACATTAATAACATGAATCATTAATATTATACTAGTTTCAAGGGAGTTTCCTGTTATGATAAGTTTAGGAAGAACGGTCATGAGTTAAAAATTCAATTATATATCATATAAAACAGAGAAGACAATTGATTTCGTCACTCTTTATAGTATTGTCCTATTCTGACATCAATCATAATATCATTGTTAGAACAATATATATCTAATTTAACTCGTGTATAAGTAACTTTAATAACAAACGACAATTGTCAATAATTACAACAAAAATATTTAATTTATATTGTCTATTTTTACATCAGTAGTTAGAAAGTAATCAGACTCAATCTATTACAAAAACGGGCAGTTCGAGCAATATATAATATAAGACCTCGCGAATCATTAAAAACGAAGTTCCAGGAATTCGGTATCTAACTCTACCCTCCCAATACATTCTTGATAATTTAATGATAAAACTTTGAAAAACTGCATTTAGTAAAATACCGGCGTAATCTAAATACCAGAAGCTGTAACAAACTGGTCGTCCCATGTTTCAAACTTAGCAAAACCAGTAATAGTTTTAGGTTTTACAATAAAGTCCCAAAGCATGTTACCGATTTGCTGGACTGTAAGATTAAGCGCCACGTCAAGCGGGTTTTGGTGTCAAAAGACTATTATAGAGTGGATCAATATGTGAACGATGGTGATGTCTGGAATTGACTCCTCTCTGTGCATCCACTAAAAACGGTTGTATGATGTATTGGAAATATATATGTTAAAAAGCTGTACCCGATCGAGTTTCTTGCCGATTCTTCTCGATGACTGGGTTGTTTTCCGAACCGGTGGTAGTTATGACGTTCAGAAGTGCCTTTTATAAGGGCCTAAACTGAATAAAGTATTTTTGATTTAATTTGATTACACTGGATATTATATGAAATAGATATTTCTTTCCTGGAATACTAAAACAATAATTGTAAAAATACTAATTTTTTTCAGTAATATTTGTTTAAGTATTGTTATAAACGAAATTAAATGTACAATTTAAGCTCCGATGGGACTTTTGACCTTCATAAGTGCCTTATAAGGCCCTAAACTGAATAAAGTATTTTTGATTTAATTTGATTAATCTGGACATAATATGAAACAAGTATTTGTTTCCTGGAATACTAAAAACAATAATTGTAAAAATACTCATTTTTTTCAGTAATATTTGTTTAAGTATTGTTATAAACGAAATTAAATGTACAATTTAAGCTCCGGTGGGACTTTTGACCTTCATAAGTGCCTTATAAGGCCCTAAACTGAATAAAGTATTTTTGATTTAATTTGATTAATCTGGACATAATATGAAACAAGTATTTGTTTCCTGGAATACTAAAAACAATAATTGTAATCTGGACATAATATGAAACAAGTATTTGTTTCCTGGAATACTAAAAACAATAATTGTAAAAATACTCATTTTTTTCAGTAATATTTGTTTAAGTATTGTGACTAACGAAATTAAATGTACAATTTAAGCTCGTGTATAATGATATAATACTTACTACTTCGCAGAGTCGGTGAGTTGGTATTCTCGCCTGCGGTCATAGCACTCCTGTATACCAGAGTCAGACCACAGAGCCTTGATTGCCTCGACGTACGGGCTCTCAAACGTTGTTACACTCTCAAAGTCGATCGATGATATCAACTCCGCCTTTTCCTGTAATTTCCATTATACTCTATGAGCTATAGAAGCACTAATTTTTTTTTAATCATATTTGACAAACTATAGTCGGCATTTCTTTTTCTCATTACCTGTTAACCTAATTAATAAAAACTTAATGATAAAATGAGTAATTCAAGGGTTAGTCAGACAAAAATCAATCTGCTTATAGTGAAATTTGTATGTGATTGATTGATTGTATTGCATATCTATGATTTAAGAGACAAATACGAATATGACGAAAATGTTACGTATAACTACAGTGATTTATTTATACAGACTTTCCGTCTTGCAGTGGTACAATTTCAAATTAAATAAAGATACATTTTTTTAAATGTATAATAGATATATTATTATTTGTATTGTACATATATTTTTGACTATAAACTGTAATATAATAGAGTTAAAAAGGAAAAAAAAACAATTTTTTTTCTTGATAACACTAAACCTCTTGATATGTATATACATTTTCTATACTTCATAGGTTTTAGTGTTTAACCGTAACCTCATGTGATGTTAAATGACGACTTTTTTTTATGTCATAAATGGCAAACGAACTTGTGAGTCACCTGATGGTAAGTGATCACCACCGTCCATAGACACTAACAACACCAGGGGAGTCGAAAGTGCGTTGCCAGCCTGTGTTTGGGGGAAAGGGAGTGAGAGGGGAGAGGACAGGGGAAGGGATGTGGGCCTCTGGCGCTCTCATTGACCGAACGAAACGCAGCAATGCAAGCACTGTTACTTCATGTCGGTTTTCTATGAGAGGGTGGTACTGCCCCGGACGAGCCGACCCATTCATGCTGAAACCGATAATAGCTTCAGCGTGGCTCTACCACTCTAACGTGGCCTAAGATGGTAAACACGCCAAAGATAGAGGAGGCTGGCTCTCGAGTGCAGCTATTGGAACACACCAACAGTTGCTTGGCGACAGGTTACCAACTTGAGAGTGGGAGCTACTAGCCACGCAGGCTTAGAAAATGCCCTACTACCATGCATATTATCAGCTATGGTCGCATCACAAAGTTTTCTTACACCGAAAAAAATGTTACTATCATATCATAGAGCCACGCTGAAGCTATTACTGGTTTCAGCATTTTGAATTTAGAGAGAACAAACAAGAATTTAGGTGGATTTAGAAATACCCCTATCACCATGCTATGGTTTCGTCACGAGATTTTCCTTCAGCGGATGCCCCGACCCAGTTGCAATGATTCGAACCTACGCCCATTGACGGTTCTTTGCCTATTTATATATATATAGAACATATACTTTTATAATTTAACATGCTTTTTATTATTTACTAGCGAATAACCGAATTATTCGATAGCGAATCGAACCGAATAATTCGAATCGAACATATCCGAATATACGAATAATTCCAACTATTCGATTTATTCAAATAATTTCAATTATGCAAATAACTCAAACTATTTTAATGATTTTAACTAATTAGATATTTATCAAATACTAAATAATTATTAATATACATTTAGTTCAATAGATTCGTCTGTTAGTCAATGGAATTTTAATTAAACTACATAGTTTGAAAATTTATAATAAATAAGAAAGTTGTTTATCTTATAAAATTATTTAAGTTTTATGCCCAAAAAATATAATTGGGAAATATTGTATCTTTTCCTATAACTATCAGTTTAATAATACTTCTTTATTATAAAAATTTCGAAGTATACGATTTTTTTAAATTATTCGAATAGTTCTAACATTCGTTTCGAGCATTATTAGCACTCCCATATTATTGACTATATTGTAATATTAAATATATACTGACTGCATTGGACGGATTCCCATATTGTATTGTGAGGAGTTCCATGGCGCGTATCATACTCTGCATCGCCATGAAGATGTTCTGGTAGACGAGTTTGATGAAGCCGCGCTTGTCATCGTCGCTGTAGCCGGACCCGTGAATGATTCTCATCTGCTTGATGAATGTAGACTTCCCGGACTCGCCGGTACCTATTTATAACAGCACATTACACACAAACTTTGTAAGCATTGCGAAATCGAGCTACAAATTCTTCGGATTATTCGTGTTTTAAAATAATATAAAATACTAGGTCTTGCTAGCGGCTTTGCTCGCATTTGTGTAGATTTGATTTATACCTCGGAAACAGTACTTTTTTTTTGGATGAAAGGTATGAAAATGTCATTTCATGATGATCGGTTGAGTAGTTATGTCGTGAAAGCGAAACACCCTCACATTCGCATTTACAATATTAGTAAGAATTATTAATATGGTTACCTAATTTACGTATTCGATATTTTCATAAAAAAATATAGACGGTAATTTTTCAAAGCGTTTCTAATTATGATTCACTGATATTAGATGAATGATGGTATATCTGAGCTCAATGAACTCGATCACTGTTTGGCATATCACCATGAAAGTCCTCACACCTTAGTATTTTAGTATGAAGAAGGATATATGCTATCTATTTTGTGTAAGTGGCCATTAGATGGCGCTGAAACATATACAAATCTAGGATGTTCTACCGATCCCATGAATGTTTTTTATAGCTATTTGAACATAGAGAAGATTTTAACAGTATTATTTTTTTCATAATTGAAATATTTATTATCACATTTCATAATTATAACAAAAAAATTATAATCACGCAATAATTTGTTTTCATTAATCCTGTAATTAATCAATTTCTTGAATTATGATTTAAAAAAATCATTCAAATCTAAATCATGATCTGTGAGTCGTACAAATAAGTAATTCGTGTGAGGTTCGAACCTTTAACACTTAGTACGGCGACTGACCGCTAATACCACTGCGTTATTAATAATTTTGTCAGTTATTACTTAAAAATGCATATTTACCAATACTGTTCAGTTATAAATTATATAAACACATATTATCTTTATAATTTATACGTTAGGTACGAAATTGGCACGGGATAGATTTCCGCTACTCAGCATATATGCACGCTTATTTTGCGTGATGTTAAGATAATACAGGGGTGTTTATGTCCACCCCGTGGGAAACCGACATCGACCACTTTGTGAATACCCCTTTTTTTTTTTTTTTTAACGTGGGGAAATCCCTTATGGATACCCACCATAAGGGAATTCCCCACGTTAAAAAAAAAAAAAAAAACGGGGTATTCACAAAGTGGTCGATGTCGGTTTCCCACGGGGTGGACATAAACAAAAACTGATTTTGGGGGTCGCCGTAGTCTAAAAATCGATCCCTATCAATTAACACAATTTCTTATTTTAAACCTTCAAGATACTGTATAAGCTGTTGTTACGTGTACCAACTTGTTATAAGAATGACTAATATTTAGTAGGAAGTATCGCTGTTGTGCTTTTACAAAACTCAAAAAGTCGATAAACGCAATGATATTATAACTAAAAAGCTGTAGATACTTTACCTATACGACATTTTGACAAAACAAATAGCACGATAACGCACACATACGTAATGTAATATTGTAACGCCACACTGTCTTAGATAAAATGTGGATGTAAGATGACATATTCTCAATATCGGTGGTGAAAAAGAAATAGTTATATGTTGCTTACATACGGGCGGATTGACGGGGCAGCCGTCAAAAGTAAGCTAGCTAGCCAAATTTTAACACGGCGCTGTCGATGCGGCTATGACGTATATACAGCGTTTTAATTACAATATCACTGGATAAACGTGCATAAGTACATAATAGATGATAAATTGGTAAGTAGTTTGTATCAATCCGAAAAAAATTGGAGGTCGGATTTTTAATTAATTTGCCTATGAGGGTCTGAGGTATCAGTTCATTTTGGAAAAGGGATCTCTTGCCAAAAACAGATTAGTAATGAAACAAAAAAGTCATTCAAACTTTTTTCTCAACCTTCGTAAACTGTGTGATCGAAAAAGTCAACGTGTCACAGATAGGTTTAATAGCGCCAGTAAAAGTTATTATCAACTGGAACAGGGCTGTCCGCAGATCCCTTAACAAATAAATGTTTCAATAACATGACCATGGAGGTTAAACAATAGTTAGACACTTCATAACTACTAGATATGCTAGTTGAGTTGAAAATTTACATGAAACAATAATGGTTACATAAAAAAATTAGTCTGCAATGGTTTATAGTGGGTCAAAACATTATCACATTAGTATTGAACAAAGTGCTGTTTTCATAATTTAGTATAGATAGTATGTTTTCTGTGTAATACATATGCTATTATTATTCAAATATGGGTTGTCGTAAATACCCCTCATCTTAGATAAGAGGTTAAAATAATTCCTACAGGTGTACCATCGAAGAAAATAAAAATAAATCATCCCTTTAGAGTACGACCACGTAATGTAATAAAATGTCAATCTGTCAATTCTACCAATACTTCTGAACATCTGCCTATTAGTATCTCTTACTTTTGGACATTTTTTTACCGGATATTTTTCACTTTTGACCGTACGACTTTCCAGCATTTTTTGTTTTAAAAAACCTTGACCTAAAAATTATAAACAAAAAGAGACATTCAAATAGTTGCAAAAATGTCTAAAGTGATGCGCACGTACATTCGACGACTGATGTTTATTTATATAGATACATAATCATATGGACAGTGGAAAGGCTATTTGTCAAATTTTGCATGTTACTCAATTGGCCTTTCCAATGTCGATATTATTTCACTTTGTATATTACGTTCATTAGTTGCCGGTCTTTTTTTAAATTAACATAAACCAGAATTTCAAGTAATCTTCTAATAATGGCGTAAAAACCGAATACTCCATTGGATTTTTTATTTTCGGGAACTAGTCATCTAGATTATTACTGCCATTGTCGAGTATGTAATAATATTATAAGTGTTTCGTGATTATCTCAATGTTCTAACAAGACGGTTTAAAACTATCCAGGGAGTGTTTGTGTCATCTCAGAATTCATACTCAGTGTTATTATATCCCATTCACTTCACTTGTATACCATAGCCGAACTATATTACGTAAAATGTCACCAATATATCAAAATATAGAGCAAAATAACACAAGATTATGAATCATCATCATTACATAGTATAAAATAAAGTCCCCTACCGCGTCTGTCTGTCTGTCTGTTCGCGATAAACTCAAAAACTACTGAACGGATTTTCATGCGGTTTTCACCAGTGGGTAGAGTGATTCATGAGGAACGTTTTTGTGTATAATTTGTCAAGGATTTATTTTTATTCAGGGCGGGACAACGTCTGCCGGGCCCGCTAGTAAAATATAAAAGCCACTACAATACAGCCTAAGGTCCCGCCAAAATCTCAAACTATATCTACATATAAACCAATGAAACAGATATTAATTCTTAATTTTAAGCTTGTTTCATGTATATGATAAAATGAATTACAACTCATACTTTGAAAAAGGTAATGATGACATTTCAACACTTTTTCTTGCAAATCCTTGTAGCTTGTATACTATAATATTACTAACGTGAACAGTAGGTAGGTAATTTTTCAACAAATGTTAAAAAAAAAACCCATGCGCGTTGAACCTTACAGCTACTATAATTTTAGAACCGTTAATTTTTGTCAAGTAACATAAAACATTAATCATTCACTGATAAGAGATAAATAGTCTATTGTTTATGTTAAATAACTAACCCGATATGGTGAAATGATTTTAATTAATTCATGTGTATGATATGATAACATATTTGCCTTGTTGCACTAAATGTACACAAGATTTGATAGATTTCGTCATCATCAGCCTGTAAGAGCCCACTGCATATGCCTCGTCCAGAAGGAAGGTATAGATATAATCACTACGCCAGCTCACGATGTATTGGCGATTTCAAGTTTTGAGAAATCCACAGTTCTATGTTTTCCCACATAGTAACCACAAGAACATTTCTCAGGCTCAGGTTTCCTCACGATGTTTTCCTTCACCGTCAGCCGATAGTGTTACCAATTTAAATTGGTAAATGTACGCGAATTCCGAAAATTTCGTTGATACATGCCAGGTTCAAACCACTAGACCACTAGGATTTAGATTTCATAGTGCATATGAATTATTATTTTTTTAAATGTTACCGTGTAAGGTCTCGTTCAATTCAATGTCTGAGATCCATTTGACACAATATATCAGTAATTTAGTACTACTAGTCACATATTCGTTGATGTTAGGTAGTATTTCCCCGCCGTGGTGCGGGCGTAGAGCACATAAGTACTTGCACGGTATCGCCCACAGGAATCCACTGCTGTGTGTCATCACTGCGGTGCTATTAAAAATACAGATAGGCAACGAGGACATGACGCGGAAATCCTCTAAACGGTCCTATCCAATCTCCGTCAATCTTGTTAGAGCGTTAGGAACTTGGTTAGTACCGACCTGTCTTTTTTTAGCGCAGTGTCCATTATAGTTACGCGCAGTTCGCCGAGGATATGCGGTCCATTCTCGCACGACAATAAATTTAGTGCGTAGTGCATACATAATTATTTTATTCCAGAAGATTACCCATGGTTGTATAGCCCACGATTAAAAACTGTACATGGTCAATTTCAGTTGGTGGATTACATTCAGCTTGATGACGTTCCATCCAGTACACTGTTTTTAATAAAGACGCTTCGTTCATTAATTTCCATTCATTCGTTTCTTCTCTCTGTTATACTGAACCAAGATGGGTTTATTAAAGCGGACAAGAAGACAGAGCTTGTGCATCGAACTGTTTCCGTATGCGAGAGGTTCGGTGTTAGCTGTATTCTCGTTCAATCCCGTGTTACCGTATTATAGTTTTTTTTTCTCGAATTGATTACGCTATTGACCTAGCAAAGTCTTAACAGCTTCACCGGACTACAGCGTATTATAGCGGTGATGGAGTTGTCACGGGTAGCAGTGACAAATAACTCTTTTGTTACGCCAGATAAAGAGATCGATTTTTCCACATTAATGAAAATAGTACGTATTAATCTTTTTATACATAGTACGTAATTATTATTATACTTTATAATTATCTTGAAATAATTTTCTCTATATAGATAAAGATCAACTGCCGAATGTATGTAAGTGCACCTACTTGTCTAATTCTTTTTTTGTTGTGTTTGTAATAATTATCAGGACAACGTTTGTATAGAAGAAAATGTTTGGAAAATTGTACGGGTAAATTAAAAATTTATAAGTCTCCATATAAAATAGCGAGTGGGACAGAAGACAGTTGAAAGATTTTCAAAAATATTGTAAGAATAAATTGACGTTTTGTTGTTTAGTTGCCATTTAAATCAATTACATGGCTATAGCGTAAAGGGAAGATTTGTTTTTATTTTCTTCGTTAATACATCTGAGTGAAGCCGGGGCGATAGTTAGTTATAAAATTAAAATTAATCTAAGTCTATATCGATGAGAATTACAAATGTTGTTATTTTTGCTCTTAATAAAAATTATAAAAAACAGGATGTGTCGTAAGACCCACTTTTGATACGTTTGTATTACAGGGAAAAATTCTAATTTTCTTTTTAGACTACACCAAAAAACTAACGTCTCGCGATGTTCCCAGGCGGTCACCCATTCAAGTACTGACCGCGCCCGACGTTGCTTAACTTCGATGATCGGACGAGAACCGGTGTCTTCAACACTCTACCCAACGCAGTATCTATCCTCAAAACTTTAGTAGAGGTTACAGATCAGAATTTCAATGGCCTTTTATAACAGGTTTCACTTCAATAAGCATTTTATCTTAAGTATGTAGTATATTTTAACCGTTTCATTGAAATCTTCTAAAGTAGATGAAATTTGGGTTTAGAATTTTGAAGATTAGTAAAGCAGTACAATATCCTTTATAACTGAAAACATTTAATTAAACTAATAAAATACTCTCTGATTAAAATGCATAAATTGTATATTCATCATTACATATTATAAAACAAAGTCTTATGCCACGTCTGTCCGTCTGTCTGTTCGTGATAAACCCAAAAACTACTCAACGGATTTTCATGCGGTTGTCACCAGTAGATAAAGTGATTCATGAGGAAGGTTTAAGTATAATTTATCAAGGTTTTTTTTTCATTATCAGGGCGGAACAAAGTCTCCTGGGCCCGCTAGTATTTTATAAATTGTCTATCCGTATAAATAATATAATAAACGAATTAGGTTTAAATATCTGAGTTTATAATAATAAAGTTATCAATACATGCATGTATTATATATCAAATCCGAACATCCTATTTAGATAACACTATACATATCCAGGGTTGGGAACAACATTTTCGTAACTTTTTTTAATGTTAGTTTTGCAAAAAAATTACATATTATTAAGAGGCAGTGAAGACATTTTTCCTGTGCTATGTGTTGGCAGTCGATATACAGACTAAAGAATATTTCAATCCTTTATTATACACTAGTAACAGCTTGCGACTTTATAAGAATTAATTACAACGTAACTTAATAAAAATGAAATATAGCTTCTGTTGCATTGGGAGAATATAGCTTTGTATCAATGAAATAATTTTGAGAAAGAGTTCGCTGGTATCACTGTTCAGCTTCTACAAACATTATGTTATAATAATAATATTGTATATTGAATGCGGCAAACTTAATGCTCTATACTAATTTAATTAGCTAACTCATGGTAATGCTAAAAATACCGATCATATACTGTGGTAAGTTCACACAAACAGACAGTATAGTCACAGCTTACAACCACAAAAGGAATTGTAATATAATACTGACTTTTTTTTAAATATATAAATAACACAAATATATATATGTTTAAATGTGAGATAATTTTATCAAAAATTTTTATCATCAAATATATTTGTTGTACATGAATAATGTATATGTAAAGAATAAATTTAAAGCTGTGGTTGTGTATTTAATTAATTATGAATCTACTTAGTTTTTTTTTTAGCAGATCTGTAGAGATAGTGTAAAAACAAATTAAGAATAGGAAAATAAAACTTATACATGTAGGGTTTTAATGAACTTACACTTACTCCACATTAACCTCCAGAGAATTGTAGTGGTTAATTACAATAAAAAGATGCTTGTGTACCACCTCATTCAAATATGATATCTGGTTATTCTTGTGCATGTTTGACACCAATAACATTCACCTAATCAATACATATTATAAAACAAAAGTCCTCTGCCACGTCTGTCTGTTCGCGATAAACTCAAAAACTGATTGAGATTGATATAAAACTTTACAATGTGAATGTATAGAGAAATCAGTTTGTGCTGACCAAAACTGACATTTATGAGTGAAGTACAAAATATATGGACACCACAAAAAAAGATAAATTTTGTACCGGACATGGATATATAAAAGGTTAAATAATATCTATAAGCATAGGTTGTTTGTTGCAAAGACAGATAAAATGGTATTTCATCTTTTCTGTTAACCCTAATTGGGACATGACAGGATCATTTTATGAGTGAACTAGAAAATGTATGGACATCAGAAAAAAGAAAAAAAAGAGATATTTTGTACTGGGGCATGGATATATATAAATGGTTAAATAAATCTACAAGAATAGGTTCTTTGTTGCAAAGACAGATAAAATGGTACTTCTTCTTTTCTGTTTACCTTAATTGGGACATGACAGGATGATAGATAATTATAGTACATTGTTAAGAAATTAAGGAAATTGATAAAATAAAAATGATCTATTATTGTAGATACTGTAATGCCATCAGTTTTTATTCCATGAAATAAATGTTGTCCTTGAAATTACAGAAGAATTACATTACATTAAACAATATTAGTCTTTAGCCTATATCCCAGCAGAACAATACCAATAAATTCAATAATTATAGAATTATTTGTAATTCCTCAATTGTTTTCTCACATTAAATTATAATATGAATGCTAATTCTAAATACCTTATCACTCTTATGTATATGAGATACATTTGTTAATATAAGTAAGTAGCAATGTCAAGGCACAGATATAACATATTATATTAATATCTATGGGGATAAATATAATATATTGTTTATTGTCTAAACTGAAAATATATGTAGTTGAGGTGGAATAAAAAATGGAACTAAATTTAGAGCCCGGGGTGTTTCATTTTAATGAAAATTATCTTAATTTTAATAGACGTGGATTAAGTAAGACTGCTAATGATTAATTTTTAAACATATCATAATATTGTGTAATATTTGAGTATTTTGTAAATATTCTCTATGGAAAATATCTACACATACGAACCTCCATAACAATCGGACGAACGGTAAAGAAGTTGGTATGCTGTATTATAACCTAATGTCAAGTTATAGTAAAATGATTGGTATAAAAATATTCTGCATGCAGAAACACTTCAGTGTGACAACTTACATGGTAATCACTCAATTAATGTTGTAGTTTGTACACCCTAGTTATATCAACATCTATTTCTATATACATTATCATATGAGCCTGTAGGAGACCCACTGCAGGGTCACACGGTGCTTCACGAAGGAAGGTATAGGTACAGCCCATAAAGTATTGGCAATTTGTAAATCTCAAAAGCCACAGTTCTATATTTTCCCATATCAAACTAAAATCGGCTGAGTGCCTTAAGCGCTCGCCTCAGTAGTATGGTGAAGCTGTTAAGACCTTGCTTGGTCAATAGCATAGTCAGTTTGAGAAAAAAAAATATTTTTTCCCATATACTGTAGTCCTACAAAAAACATTTCTCAGGTTCAGGTTTCCTTCAACATCAGCTGATAGTGTTATCATTTCGAATTAGTTAAATGTATGCAAATTCTGTAAATTTTGTTGGTATATGCTGGAGTTGAAACCTGTGGATATTATATCAATATTCCACTAGTCAAACCACTCAACAACCTCAACACTAATATCATGTTTATATATAAATCCAATATATATTTCTTATTTCTCATAACTAGTGAAGTAAAATATGAAGGTGGACAGTTATATAGTTAGGAGAGTAGAGGAAGACCAAAAAGGTATGGATAGACTGTGTGAAAAATCATGTATATATTCAT
Organism: Antheraea yamamai; assembly: GCA_036509395.1. NCBI lineage: Eukaryota > Metazoa > Arthropoda > Insecta > Lepidoptera > Saturniidae > Antheraea > Antheraea yamamai. Next base: position 12,048,596 of record AP028432.1, read on the forward strand.
ACCTTGAATACTGAGATGACATCTGACAGGGGAGAGTGGAAGACGAAAACATATCCTACCCCCTACTTAGGCAGGATAAGGGTAAAAAGATCATGATTTGTATTTGAAATTTGAAATATTATTAACACTGTATTAGTAGTGAAACAATATAAATAAAGCAACATTAATTTGGAATGGTGCTTATATATATATTATACAACATTGGTATCAAACAATCATGCGGGCCGCCTGTTATATTAAACAGTCACTGCAGCCTATGGGCGCTTGTAACATCAAAGGTGTTACTTGCACATTGTCAACACTTAAATAACATATTTGTTTTCCCCTTGAGGAACTCCAAACTGTATTCCCCAGGAAAAACCTGAATATAAATATTGATCAGGACATATGAACCTTTAGAACCTTCATCTCATATGTTGATCAAGTGATTATAAGATGCATATAAAGCATAAAACAACACTTAACAAATACATGTATTTATTAGGTGTTGATTACTGAAATGTTGTGTGTAATATTATTTTTTTAATCTAGTATCAACTATGCACTTAAAGCGTAGGTAAATATTATCGAAGTAAATATAAACTGTTATTGAAAATCAAATTCTATACATAATCAGTACATGTAAGCATTTTTAATATAATAATAATAATGTTTTTTTAAATGTTATAACACTAGAATATAATGTTACTACGAAATAACTGGCATTAACTAACTAATAATTATGTATATTAGTTAGTACCACATAAAAATATATTAAATATAATTAATCAACAATTTTTCACTTTTATAAAATATCATGAAATATTTGTGTATATAAAAGTAAGGAAAATAAACAACCCTGACACAACCAGTTTGTTTATGGGATTTTATCAGATTTCACATTAAATATATAAGCATTCTAGTTTACTCACCAAGCAGAAGAAGTTTGAGTTCTCTCCTGGCATCTCGTTTGTCCTTTCTGAGTTGCCTCTCTATCTCTTGATTGATTCTTTTTTGTTCTTTGGCTTCTTCTGACATGCAGCACTCCATGATTTCTCAAAGCGGAGAACCGCAATCCGTCCCCGTGTGCGGAGCCCTGTCCTTTCGGCAGGCCTTTCAACCGAGGCACACCACTCCTAGAAGTTATATATACATTACACTCACGGTATCGCGCTCACGCACATCACCAATAACCAACACATACCGACGCGACACGCGAACAACCATCCGAACTAAAAACTATCAAATACTAAACTCCACAATCCGGTCACTGGGTGTGGTGACTTATGAACGCTCATATACATATACGCTTCTGTCAACTGCCGACATAAACACTTCGATATCCGTTTATATACGAGCGTGGAACCTTGTAGACCGATCTTATAATCTTGTTAATGTAACTAGATTCGAGAAACCTATGGCTATTCCCCACACGTGTGTTCTAATAAGATTAAAACTGTGAGCAAATAGCCGATAGATAGGTAATCTACTGATAACTAGAACGGCCTATGTCTAGGTTACGATCTTATTCCTACGGTCCGATGCACAAACAGAGATGCTTTGTAGCCACACTTTTGTTCACTTTACGTACCCAAATGTATATCCATAGGGCACGACCAATGTTCCACTTCGAATTATTGCACTAACCGCGATTAATCACTCAACTCATACAACGTCTGCCTCTCTCAATATGGCGGTGGGAGATTTTGGACGATGGGCGTTCTGCGCGTGCGTTATTTGAGTATTTGCGAATAAAAAAGGATGAACGAAAATTAGGTTGAGCATTAAATTACTTTAAAAAATTGAGAGTTTTAATCAAAAGCATAACATTTTTATGAGTCTAAAAAGAAAATTAAGTCTAATTTTCATACTCATCAAATTTTTAAAATGACAGATCGGTCAATTGTCATTCACTCGTTTGACTATCAATTATAGTCTTACGTAATATTATTATTAAAGTGTTTTATTAATATGTATTAAAAAAAGCAGCCGATTTATATTTTAAACTTTTAAATTAAATAACGATATGGCAATAAAATTGTTCCAGGAAAATCATTAATCAAGTACCACAGATTAAAGATATAATTATTATCTATGATACGGATGTGATAACAGATTAAAAAGAAGACAGATTAAAAAGACATCTTACACTAATACTATAACGATCTATCAAGGAATTTATAAGTAGTTGTTTACTTATAAATTCCTTTCGATCTATATACATGATACGATAAAAATGTATTGGATACTTCGTAGAATGTACAATGTAAATCCATAAATTTAATATTAATTGTTACTCTGTCTACATGAAACTTAATATTCTTGTTACCAAATCATATCAAATCATACCAAAAACATAATGATTTAAAATTATTTCAATTGTAATTAATTATTATTGGTGCATAATGAAATACTTGCAATATCAAGTTATAATTTTATTACCAATTGGCGATAAGGTATTTTGTAATGCTCGCCAAGGAATTTTTAGTTGCGTCAACTGCATTTAAGGGGTAGTTGCGATTTTAAGCGTAGTCTTACCGTCTTTGGCCACACTGTTGGTGATCAGACCCTTTATCCACAATAAATATCATTTTCATAATTTGAAAAGTTTTGAATTCAATGTTAATAAAATACGCGATTACAATTTTTTTGGATGTGAAATCTAATGATATGAGGCGAACAGAAATTTCGTTGAAAATAAAAACTGTAATAACATTTTTTTCTGACATCCTTGACGTTTGATTTCTTCAAATACTTATCACTATATTTTTGGGACCACTTATCAATTTGTCCTTATGCTCTTAACGTATATTTGTTATATTGGAGAAATCGGTGCTACTGAGCGAAAATTGTCATAGATTTAAAAGTTATTCGACGAATACATTTTATTATTGTTGGTTGAGAGGTATATAAAGTTTCTATACATAATGCCTCGAGTAACATTGTACGAGGAAGCCATACAAGGGTCGTAGTAGTAATCTTACAATGTCGTGCGCTTGTCCTAGACATGGATTTAACCTTGGTAAAGAACAAAACGTCTTTTCTAAGGTTCAAGTGGAACACTTTTGAATTAGTTCGTAAAGTTATTGAAGTCGTCTAGCTAACCAGAGGTCCACATTAAATAATGGTTATATATCAATTAAGTAGCTTAAATTATTTTCTCTACCATGTTAATGGGGAATAACTCGATCAGTAGCTAGTAAAGAAACAACAAATAAAACCAAATACAACAGTGATAATTTTTTTTAAATTCATTTACAAGTATTAAAATACCACATACAATATATCAAAATAAGACACTGGCGTTGGTAGAAATTCTAGAATAAGTTAAGTCGTATATATAATCAAAGGTTGCTTCCCTCTTGCCTTGCATATGCAATAGAAATGGTGGTTCCCCAATGGTATCTTTTATAAGCTCTACCTATCTTGAAATATAATGGAATGCTATTTAATTGCTTTCAATTTAATTCAAGCTTATTTTCTTTAACAATATTTGTAATATGTATTGTATTCTACTCTAATCTGATATATCAACATCATCTTCAACTTCATTATAATTTTAAAAGAAGATATAATATTTAAGTGACTTATTATAATTTTGCATCTTCATAATCGTTTATTGGTTTCTTTGGTCTCGGTCACCCAAAAACTATTGTTAAGTATTTTATGTAAAATTTTAATGAGTTATGTGTTTAAATTGATTGTCAACTAGCTTTTGACCGCAGCTTCGCTCACGTTAATGTAGATTTAACCTATCCTTCAGAAACAATACTTTTATTCTGGATGAAAGGGGTCCAAGGTATTTTTTCTATACCCATTCCTGACAACGCGTATGGAACATTTCATCGTATTATATCTCACGCTCGCAATTGTAATAAGTATAAAATTATAAAAAAAAGAATATGAAGTGTATTAATTTACTAAATCATAATTCACATTTAATAAGAAGAATAAGTTTTTCTTTTATTGTCAATTTTTTTCTCTGGAGAGGCTTCCGAGATTTGAATAAACACGTAGGGCCATGCCGCATAATTTGTTAATGTCTTTTCATAATAAGATCAGACCATTTTAATAGATTCTAGAACCCCGGTTTATTAGTTAGTGAACTAGTTATTTATATTATGTTGAATCAAAAACCAGTGTGTGTATAGTTATTTTTATAGTCGTATATATTCACAGTAAAATTAAGTAATACAAATAATGTGATCTCAGATAGCGTATTCGGAGTCAGGTGATATTAACCTTCTATGACTGTCAATAGGTATTATAAGTAATCATGTCATACATGTTTTATGTAGTTCAGTGGTATTTCTATGCAGTCTTTACGTTGTCCAAATCTTTATTGGGAACCACCCACCCTCCGAAAGCTTTTTCAAACTCTCTAGCAACAGCTATTGTTAGGTGGTCATTGCATTTGTTAGCTGCAATTTGTATTCCAACAGGTAAACCTTTGGTTGAGAATCCGATTGGGCATGCTGTTACTGGTAAGCCTAAAGCGGAAAATATCGTTAAATATCCGCAGTTCAAAAATTTGTAATATATCCTGTAGTGTAGATGTGCTGGGTGTGGGAATGTTGGGAAGAATAACACAGCGTTGTCAGAGAGAGCTTCCTGTAATAAAAAAAGATATCTTACTATTTATACAAAGATTTGCAATACAATTCTTATCTAATTGTTTGTTTCTTAGCACTTTCTATTAAGTTTTTACAGGTTGAAAATTACTTTAGGATTTTAGTTTATTTTTTAATACTTGTTAAAAATATTTTAAATAACTCTTAAGGATCTAACGTTGGACTTTATAATAACTTAGATTTAACTGAAATCTTGAGAACAGTATTGTTAAGAAAGATCCCCTTTGTTCTTTTTTGTACCCGTGTATGCCAAATTTCATGATATTCGTTTGAGTAGTAGTTAATAAACAAATGAACATTTTCATTTATGATATTAATAAGATATTTTAAAAGAAAGGTCCTTTGTGCTTGTTTGTACCCGCGTATGCAAAATGTCATGATATTCGTTTGAGTAGTAAATACGTAACAAACAAACTCATATTTGCATTTATAGTGTTAGTTAGAATTTAATACCTCTGAAATATTCTGGTTAATGAAGTTTGGCTATATGGAAGCATTACTTACTACAACTATAGAAAAAACTTAAATTATTGAAGTGATTCAGATGAAAATACTTTCTATACTCTCTATAGCCTTATAGTACGGTACAATAGAAAGTTTTCTTCTTGGTTAATATAAATATTTACTGCCGGTTCCGCTAATCAGTAATAACTGTTAAATTTTAGTGACTTAGTGGCAACAATAATTAATTAAAAATAGGCTGTTTGTCTGTTTGATTTTCAATGGGTCCATGAACCTTTGTTATTAATTTGCTTCGGCTTCAAAGTTGTTCCCCACATATTTAATAAAAAATATACATTTCAGTCGTAATAATCACGTAGTAAATAGTCTGATTCAGTAAAATATGTCTAGTAATATTTTATATATTATATTATATATTATTTATATATTATATTATAGTAATAATTCAAAACTGTAATATGATAGACAATAGAAGTTAGGAACGCCTTTAAAATATAGAAATAAATATAATACTTAAGCAATTGAATAAATAAAAACAATAATTAAAGAAGAATATCGACGCTAATAATAAAATTTTAGGTATAAAAAAATAAATTATTCGTTCCTATATAATTTGACATGTAAATAGCTTATGGTGACATATTTAAAACAGTTATATAAAAACTTACTTGAAATTCAGTTTTGATTCCTTCAAATTTGGAAAGCAATTTTTTGTAATAACTCTTTGGCAGAGCATCAAAGAACTTCTTCAAAGGACCGTAGCAAACGCAAAGGAAGTTGTGATTTGACAGACCCAATAATTTCTTTAAGATTTCGGGCCAAACTGATACCCACTGATCTCGTTTATCTGGGTCTGTGTAAATGTTTCTGACGTGTTGTATATTAACAAGTATTCTGATGCTTATTTCCCACATGTGTTCTATGTCCTTTATTTTAAGCTGTAAGTATAAGTTAATATTAAAAGCGTATAAAAATACGTAATATTTTTATCTCATAAAATACAACCGCATTAAGGATTAAGGCCTGTGTGTCGGGAAACTCTACAATAATAAAATTGACAGTGTCAAAATCAAAATACTCTTTCTTCAATTTAGGCCCTGAGTCATCGAGAAGAATCGGCAAGAAACTAGATCCGTTTTATCATTTCACTGTACATACTTTTTACTTTTTTTTTTGCTTTTTAATTATTACAACATAATTGACATATAGCGGAGTTTTTGGCGGGATCTTGGTCTGTCATGTAGTGGATTTTAATTTTTATTCATAATCTTGTGTTACTTGACTCCATGTTGTGTAAAATTGGTGGTGTTTTATGTAATATAGTTTGTTTATTGTGCATAAGTGAAGTGAATGGAAAATAATACCACGGGCCATGAATTCTGAGATGCCACAAAAACTCCATGGAAAGTTCTAACAAGATGGCCGCCGTCTTGTTAGTTCATTGAAATTATATCAAGAAACTTGTAATATCGATACTCACTTGACAATGGCAGTAACAGTCTACTAGAAGACTGGTTGCCAAAAATGGAATGGAAGAAGAACTCGTAATACTATTAACTACTCGACAATGGCAGTAATAATCTAAAAGATTGGTTGCCAAATATAAAGGTACAAAAAAAAATTGACATATACAGTTACATTCGTTTTTTGTGAATGCACAGAGAGAGGCGTCATTTCCAGACGAACACCATCGTCCACATATTTATCCACCCTATAATAGCTTTTATGTATTAAGACCCGCTTGACATAACTCTTGAACTTACTATCTGGCAAATCGGTAATGTGCTTTGGGACTTTGTTATAAAATCTAACACTATTACCTAAATAAACTGTTACTGGTCATAGTGAGCCTGAAACATGGAGTGACCAGTATCAAAGTATAACCAGACTCCAAACATACATTCATGGACTACACTGATTGACTTGTCATGGATTCGAACCTTCAGTGCTTTGCGTTACATATATATAGTTTTTAAGCATTGAGGGCTCCGCGGTGGAGTGTTTGGCATCCCGTCTAATGGATATAGGTTCGAAAATTAAATAAGTCCGAACATGTAGAGAAGGAAAACATTGTGATGACAGTACAGTTTAATAAAAGAACCCTTTACAATAGCGAACTGGCTAGTCAATACCCGTGTATTAAAACTCGATTTGAAAGCCCGCTCCTCTAGATTTAGCATGTTAGGCCTTAGCTCCTCGTCATTTTACATTAGCTAAGATTGTGCCCAAACGTTAAACTTGTACAGTATACAAAAATGTATAAATTGACAATAGCGTTGTAATAGAGTTACTATATAAACTACTAGCGAGCCCGACAGACGTTGTCCCGCCCTAATTATAAAAAAAATCTTGACAAATTATATACCAAAACGTTCCTCATGAATCACTTTATCCAGTGGTGAAAACCGCTGGAAAATCCGTTCAGTAGTTTTTGAGTTTATCGCGAACAGACAGACAGACAGACGCGGTAGGGGACTTTGTTTTATACTATGTAATGATGATAGTAATCTAAGTAAATCATTCATGATTTCATTACAATAGGACATATCGTTATTCACTATAACTTTGAACTTCCTTGTGAATTTTCAAATATAATTTAGCTAATAGTAATTCATATGCATGAATGAAGATCTAAACTCCATGTTACTATGAATTTTATGCTGCAATTACTTGTATTATAGAACTGTTCATTATATGGGTTTCAAAAACAAGATACGGTCTTTTTTTTATAGGTTTTGACCACAATCTCACCTGTTGTTAAATGACGACATTATCTAAGATGGTAGACACGCTAAACCAAGAGACTGGAACACATCAACAGATGCTTGCCGACAGATTTTCTACTTGAGGTTTGTAGGAAGCCACGCAGACTTAGAAAATACTCTACTATCATGCATATTATGAGCTATGGTCACATCACAATGTTTACCTACACCGAAAAAAATGTTACCATCATAGGTGGTAGAGCCACGATGAAGCTATTACTGGTTTCAGCGTGAATGGGTCGGCTCGGCCGGTGTAGTACCACCCTCTCACAGAGAACCGACGTGAAGTAACGAAGTAACAGAAAGTGCTTGCATTGTTGCGTTTCGTTCGGTCAATGAGAGCGCTTGAGGCCCATCTTCCCTGCTCCCTCTTCTCTCCCCCTCCCTCCCTTTCCCTGAAACACAGGCTCGCAACACACTTTGGAGTCCCCTGGTGTTGTTAGTGTCTATGGATGGTGGCGATCACTTAACACCGGGTGAACGACCTGTTCGTTTGCCTGCTATGTCATAAAAAAAGCTCCTATTCAGTTGCAAGGATTCGAACTTACGTCCATCGACGCCGACGACGACGCCTCACACGCTATCAACTAAGCTATCATCGCTTCAATTTATTAGAATGAGGTTTGCATAATTTCTAACGTTATAATTTATAATATCAAAGGAAATTGTAACTGTATTTTACCAACCGGTTTAACTTCGATGTTGTATGTTTGCTTAATGTATTCTCTAGCTTTTTCCATAGCTCTTTTGACATCACCCCCGATTGAATCAGATATGTTACTTCCATCACCTTCCATATAATAATATGTCAATTTTGATAAGTCTACCTGGATTAGAATAGTATATATAGCTTTAGGATTTATTTAAATGTTTTGAATTATTTTATTTATCGTTTACACATACTGGTTTATCTAATGGAATATCTGGACTGTTAGGCTGTTTTAAAACCTTCAAAAGTAATGTTAAATCTTCTGAATATCTTGTGATAGGCCCTAATGCGAAGTATTCTTCGAAATCAGGATCCAGGCAGTCAGGGACGTGGCCTGAAAAATAAAATATTGAAAATATAAAAATTCCGACGTTTCTCGTTATTTTGAATAATTCATGCATGCGTGCATAGTTTTATTTTAATTTGTTATCATGTTATTTTGCACATTTTGTAATCCGTCGTTTTTTGTGGCTACCTTTCCCGTCTGATGTACAGTAACAAAGTACTTAAGTTTATTTGCAAAAACATACCAATGGGTATTTAGTAACAGATTTTCATGATTAGAAAATTTCTTCTTTATAATATTTCTCATCACCTAATGTCAAGTAGGACTCAAACTCACGTTGATAAAGGCGCCGTTCGGTCTCTCTACCATGAGAACGCTACGCCCGTATCAAAATTTCTCGATCCCAAGGGATCATAGTAGATGGAGCATTAATAATATTTGTTGAGTTATTCAATAAAACAACCAAGGTAAATATTAATTTCTAAAAAGTGAAAAAGCCCAATGTTAAATTAAACGGCATCGGATTTTATTTCTTTATTATTTTTAGGTTATATTCTAACGATTTAAACGATACCCAAGTCAAAACAGCCAACCTGGTAAATAATGAATATTCTAGTGTAAAGCTAAAAATTATTTTCAGATTTCAGTTCAAAGTACCTTCAACTGATAGCAACCTAGGTGTAGGCTTGTGACCGAAAATTCCAGTGAACATCGGAGGAAGGCGGAGAGATCCGGCAATATCAGACCCAACACCTATGACCGAAGCAGCTGATGAGATTAACGCACACTGCAATATATTTTCTAAATGTAAGAAATTATTATATCACGTCAACTATTCAACGTCCAGAAAACTATTTAACTTTTAGGGAAGAAATATAAATCTAGAGAGGGCTGGCTTTCAAGTGCATCTGCCGGAACACACTAACACTAACTGGCGACAAATTGTGAACTTGAGGCTAGTAGCTAGCCAAGCGGTCTTAGAAACTGCCCTACCTACCACCATGCAAAAGGTGCCCGATACGAAATCCTTACATGAGTTATTGAGATGTACTTGCTTGGTATACATACATTTCACTAACTCATATATGTATGAATACATAGGTTAGCTCAGTTAGATTCGCGTCTTTGCGTAACCTAGGCAACATCCCAAGCCAAGGTGTGCCGTGCACCCTTGAGTTAGTTGTCAAAATAAAATCGGCTTAGTGCCTTAAGCGCTCGCCATAGTAGCTGAAGTGAAGTGAAGCTGTTAAGGCCTTGCTAGGCCGATAGCGTAGCCAATTGAAAACCGTGCAAAAGGTTATAGAAATAAAAACAAATATGAAGTGCTATACAGTTAATGCAAGAAATTAAATTATATAACTAATAATGATCTTCTACCTCACCACCTGATGAGCCGCCCGCTGTTCTTTTCTGGTCATAAGGGTTCATGGTGACACCGATTACATTGTTATAAGTCTCCCAGTTCATACATAATTGTGGTGTATTTGTAACAGCTATAGGAATCGCGCCAGCTGACCTCGCCAGACTTATGATTGCGGCATCCTTCTTTGCAGGATTTCGGTACGGATATACTGTTCCGCAATCATTACTCATACCTGAAATATTAATTGACTTTAACAAGTTTTGCAGATTTGTTACTGTTTTTATAATTTTTGTTATATGCCCGCGACTTCGTCCACGGAGGACCTAATGTAAAAGAACAGTGACTAATAAAATCATCTGAGTATATTAAGTCCATTTACTTATTTACTTTTCTGTCGTACTAAGTCACGACGTCATTAAAATTACAATAACTTTTGATAGAGTCAACCGATTTTAATGAAACCATGTTACTCGAGGATATGCTTTATGATTTTCTTGGTGAGGTTTTATCATGAATGCAGTACTTTAGCAGTGACGTGTGTTCAAACAAACAGACAGACAGACATTTCTAAAAATGATTGAAATGTATTTTATTACTTATTTCAAGACAGCAGCAACAATTTTTTCCACATAAATCTAAAAAGTACATTCACATTAGATTTACATTCTTATTATACGTATAGAATACAAGCACTGATAAGTAGCTAAGGTGATTCATTTAAGCCATATTAAGAGTTTATTAAGTGGTTGTGCAGTTTTTTGTATAGCGTTGAGGACCGAATTATAGAGCTTATTGCATTAAAAATTAGTACATACAAGTCGCTAATGTAACATCATTATTACATATTATAAAATTAAGTATTCTGCCACGTCTGTCTGTTTGTTCGCGAATAAACTCAAAAACTACTGAACGGATTTTCATGCGGTTTCACCAGTAGATAAAGTGATTCATGAGGCAGGTTTAGGTATATAATTTGTCAAAGATTTTTATGTTATCAGGTCGGAACAAAATCCACCAAGCCCGCTAGTCGTACTATATTTAAGAACTGTAAGAAGTATGAATTTAAGGTATTCGAAGTTTGTTCTATAAATGATCGATATTATTTTATATCTACAGCTACGTTATTAGGTCATATACCTTGAACTTTTATTTAAAATGATATGATAAATTTCTTATCATATTAATCCAATATCATTCACATATTGGTGTTAATTAACCAGGAAATTTCACACGTAGCTATATACTATATATATTAGCTATACACTATTTACTATATATACATTTTTATCATTGAATCGGTTTAATTATTTAAATTGTTACAAGAATTAAATGTTATAGTCTACTAGCGACACGCCACGGCTCTACCCGGATGCAATATACTAATGTGGTATCAAAGGGCCTAAAATGATTATTATAGGTTATCCGTTATCCTTAGGCAATAGACATGCACCAACCGATGTACAACAACACGGACTTTTCTGTAGTAATTTTGAACGTATACAATTAAGTGGTACACTATTTTCATATATCTTATAAGATATTTGATTGAAGAAGGCGTTACTTTGCGGAAATCCATCATTAAATATTACAGTGACGTTACTTTGCACTTCCGCCTGAAATTGATTGGCCACTACCACTGCAACAAGCGGTATAGCGGCCAATCAATTCCAGGCGGAAGTGCAAAGTGACGTCCGCTATAATATTTTATAAGGTTTAGCTAGTGTTAACAATATAAGCGCCTTAAAAATGTTTTTACAACTTTATTAAAATACATCGTTTTTTTCTACTTTCTACACATATAATTCTTCTGGAAGTTGAAAACTCTATCGACATTGGGCAGCTTAGAAGAACTAAGATAACACATACAGACGTGAAAAGCGACTTTGTTCTATAAAGATTATTGAGGAGTGAACAAGTTGAATGCGGATCCAATATCAACTGGTTTCATCCTGGCATTTACTAAAGTTTTTATTTACATTGTATAAAAAATAAACATATTAACTTCAGATAATCGTGTCGATTTAGCTATTCATATTTTCTATAGGAAAGAAGCCCTGACCCAATACTAGTATATCTACATGCTGATAATATACTTCTATTGTTTATATAATTATTTACCTGGAACTTTCTCTGCGTTGTTTACTATCTTAACAATATATTTTATGTACGGAGGAAAAAACACAACGAATTCAAAGCAAGAACATACTTTGCTTAAAAAGTTTCTTTGTTAACAACGTCATCCGTTTACTTTTCCTCTCCTGCGCATGTGCAGCACATTGCTTATCCCGCTTCACACAACGCTGAACGAGTAATGTTTATAAAAACCATAGTTTCTTGAAACTTTAATATCGTACGTAAAAATATTATAATATTTTTTTTAGGTATGGACTAAGTGCCTGAAACATAAGTCTAAAAAAAAAGATTGAAGTCTATTCTTTTATTTATGTAGATATACATATAGATATCTATATATCTAGTTAGCTACAAAATAATATTCTCTGGAATAGAGAATTTACGGAGAATAAGAGAAATCATTAGAGAACCTCATAATATTTTACTTTTGTAAGTAAAAATTATTCTTGTTATTCTATCATACATTACAAATACTTTGACTTTATGTAGTAAATGCAGTGATAGAAAAGGGATATTGGTAAATGAAAAAACGTAAAACATTTAATACCCATATATAAATTAAGTAGTACATATAATAATTGTTTCATAGAATTACACGACGTTGTTTATTGTACAATATCCGGTCGACATACGCACTGAAACGCGAAATTATTACGAACGTTGCAGTCATGCTATAAACGTATAATTTATACGAAGGGAACAACAGATTGCTACTTGTATATTATATCGATTACATGCAACTATACCTGCTTGTAGCGGGTATAGTACTGGAAAGGAAAGTGAGATAGAAATATACTGTTGAGATGGAAATGTAGCGTAAATAGTCTTGGTAGTAATAGAAAAGTAATATCAAAACAATATACTAAATTCTATTATGTATTAGTTTCAATGCTCATTGGATTTGCTAATATTATAATTAGTCATAATTTACATTCCATTGGTGGGGTTCAAGAATATACGGTATTTATTTTGCGATTTACTTTTCATTATGGTTTTTCTTTTGTGCATTTTTTGTAAGTCTACTTTTGGTAGATCGTATATGCTTGTTGTGTAAAGATATTAATAATATATAATGATACAGAAAATTCACGAGGATTTCTATTCAATTCTTGTTTATATTCTTATTATTTCATAGTTTCTATAGTAATTAACAATGGAGTGGCCAAAGTTATGCGTAAAGCAAACATAAATTCGTAAAGATATGAGATGGAGATTTTAATATAGAAGATACTCTGAAGACAGAATATACTCTGATTTACTAAATTGAAAAATTTGGTGATTGTTACTTATTATAGTCTTTTGAATTGACGAGACCTTAGTTGATAGTGTTCGGACACCGCATCGATGGACGTAGATTCGAATCCTAGCGCGGCACACTCTGTTAGAGTGATCCTATGAGCGACCCTCTCCGCCGACGGAGGACCGGTAGGAGGAGGCGGCAATTTGCCCGTCTCCTTCCGCCACCGTAGTCGGACCTGAGGGCCCATCTCCTCATTCCACAGGTCCGGCTGATGACAGGAGACAGCTGGAGCGTACTCAGTCTGTCTCCCTATTACGCAGGAGCTTGGCGGTCACCTTCCGGCGGGCGGACCGTTGGGGCGGCTATCCAAGGTTGAGTAGCTCGTACGATCCCTTGCCGCCCCAACAAATACGGTCTGTTGGTACACCGTGGGGTTATAGTCCGAGCGAGTCGGACATAACCCACTCTCTCCCCCGAGAGGGTGGATATCCAAAAACAATTTCCCCGCGTTAATAATAAAAAAAAAGGTTCGAATCCTAGCAACTAAGTCGGAGCTTTCGATGAAGGAAACATCGTGATCAAACTATATAGCATGGTAGTAGGGTTTTTTCTAAGTCCGCCTGGCTAGCTACTAGTTCAAATTGAATATCTGTCGCTAAGGACCTATTGTTGTGTTCCGGTAGCTACACTTGAGATCCGACCCCTCTACGTTTAGGGTGGTTAACACTGTAGACCACACCATCATTCAACATTAGATGAGTTTGTGGTCAAACGTTTAAAAAAGCTTTCTTCTTTTTTTTTATGTCATTGGAGGCTATCGAAAAGGCGGGTCACTTGATGTTAAGTCCATGGACACTAGCAACACCAGGAGAGTCGCAAGTGCGTTGCCACCCTGTGTTTGGGGGAGGAGGATAGGATAAGGAGTGGAGAGAGGGGAAGGAGAGAGAGGGGAGTTGGGCTAGTTGGGCTTCTTTTCTTTAAAAACCTACAAACGTATAAAAAAGTCTACACGATACAACAAATACTCACAAGTATTCTTAATAAAACTCTAAAGAGAAATACACCTAGGCTTAATTGATAAGCATTTGTAGCTATATAAAAATATTTATAGAAAATGTTAATTCAAATTACTTACCTTCTACTGCTATACTTTCTTTAACCGTTATAGGTATACCCAACAACGGATACGCTTTCTCAAGTTCCTCTGGGTTTTGGTTACTAGATGCTATCATTTTATCTATGCCCCTTGCTTCTTTCAGAGCTATATCATATCGTGGTTCTACAATAGCATTAACATACGGATTAACTTCCTTACATCTATCTATATATGCTGTTATTACTTCTTCAGATGTGATCTGAAAATATTGTATTATTTTATTAATAAAAAAATATTCAGGGTCTAGAATTAGATAAAAAGTGTTGTTCTAGAAATGAAAACACAACAATATAATTTAAGGTCATAAAGGTGTACTGAACACTAAATAGTACTTAATTTAATGTTCCTACGTTATTCAAAGGCTTTTAAGGAAATATTTAAATCGCCTTAAACATTTTACACTGTAATTCTTATTCAAGAGTCAATAGAAGGAAGCAGACAGATTGAACGAATTTAATCATTTTTTTAAATGATACTTACTATTCGTAATGCCGATATGGGTGAAGAGTTACAATCATTTTTCGTATATTATGTAGTCAAGTTATATTTATAATCTTGTAGTAGATAATAAGTTGATATAAACGTATGCTTAACTATGTATAATGAAAACCTTTTTGAGACTTTCACGTTAAAATACATAAGTTAATCTAATTACTATATTATATTGCCATTAGCTTTTGCCCGCAGCTTCGCTCGTGTTAATGTAGATTTAACCTATACCTTGGGAGCATTCTTGTTTTTGCTGGATATAAAATAGCTCTTCGCTATATCCCTAACAACGTGTATGCAATATTTCATGATGATCGGATGAGTAGTAAAGCTGTGAAAGCGTAACAAATTCACATTCACACATTTATATTAATCAGGATTAGGATTGTTATGTTAATAATGTTATATAAATGTGTGTATCAGTAACTTATACTAATTGTAAGATGTCTCTCATAATTCCGAATTATGTTGGATTTTAGAACGCATAATAATTCATACATAATATATTCGCTCACTAAATTAATTACGAATACGTGTATTTTTAAAGCAGTCAATAAGCCGTGATAATTTAGTTTTACCGGTGGAATATCATGCCGATGTCCGCTGGTTCGAACTCGGAATATATCATCGAATTTTTCGGAATTCACGTACATTTCTAAATTTAAATTGGTAACACTGTCCGCTGACGGTGAAGGAAAACATCGTGAGGAAACCTGAACGTGAGAAATGTTCTTATAGTACTACTGCATGTGGGAAAACATAGAACTGTCTGATAGAGACTTAGTGTTTGAAATCGCCAATACGTCGTGGGCTATCGTGGTGATTATACCCATAACTTCCTTCAGGAATAGGCCTATGGCTCAGCAGTGGGTATCTCACAGGCTGATGATGATGATAGTAGTCGACATTATTTATATTTCAGAGGTGGTAGAACCCCGCTGAAGCTATTACTGCTTTCAGCATGAATGGGTCGACTCGCCCGAGGTAGTACCACCCTTTCGCAGAAAACCGACGTGAAGTAACAGTGCTTGCATTGATGCATTTCGTTCGGTCAGTGGGAGCGCCGGATAACCCACCACCCCTACTCCCCCTCCCTCCTTCCCTACACCACCTCCCCAACACACAGGGTGGCAACGTACTTACGACTCTTCTGGTGTTGCAAGTGTCTACGGACGGTGGTGATCACTTAACATCAGGTGACCCACATGTTCGTTTGCCTCCTACGATATAAAATAAAAATTATAACAATATTTATCATTTGTGGTTGAATCCTACATACAAAATTGAAGGTTTAATTACCAATCAAATTATAATGAAGAAGTGACGTACAACTAAATTATAGTTCATTATAAAATAATTGATTTTTCAATATCGGTTTCTTCAAATAACGGTCTCTTGTGGATCAATGTCTATTCATAATAATAATTTTACCTGTCTATTCGTTATCATTTTAACCAAAGCGGTAGCAGATTTAAACAGAATGGGATTAGTGGGCGGTGGACATTTTCTCTTTCGCTTGATGTTCAGTAAATAAGTTAGCGGTACCACTATGATTGCCAACAGAGACACCAGAAATCTTAGAAATCTTCTCATAAATCCGTTCATGATGAATGTCTGGAAATAAATGTAGTTTAATTAAATTACGGTTATATTATATGGACGACTTTTCACTGGTTATTTAATAATGATTTCCTCCTTGACGTATCCGTCAATGGCGAATCTTGTTAGTTACAGTAATGAGAGCAAACGCAGAGCAACAGCTAGGAGTCAGGCACATCGTGACCTAAAATCGAACCACCACTACTTTATCGCCATAAGGATAACGCTCCGAAGCCATAATCGTGCCAATGTTCATCTGCTCGTAAATTGATTTAGGTGGTTAAGCAATTGCGCTCGTGTAAACCCATTCTTTCCTCCAGTTCTATCAGATAATGATGGACCAGCTGCTTGGTACAACCGGTGATAATCAGAATGCAGTGTGTTGGCTGATATCCACTAACGTCCATTGGCACCATTACAGACATTTCACGTTGGCCAGCTGTAATTACCCTATGGCAACAGAAACCAATGTCTCTTTTACCAACTTTGCTTGAGTTACAGGGGAGCTATTGAATTAGATGGATTATACCGCCATCGCGTCAGTTACTAGTTCCACGTTCGTTTATCAGATTTTGGCTAAATCCTTAGTCGCCTTTTACGACACCCACGTGATGAGATGAAGTGGTGCTATTCTAAACTGGCACACACACGGTTGGCTTGGCTTTGATGAAAGCGTAGTGGTAGGGCTTTCTGGAAGCTCGTCAGGTTAGCTACAAAGTTGAAGTAAAAAATCTATCTCCAAGCCCCTATGAGTGTGTTCCGGCAGCCGTTCTTGAGAGCTATTACGACTACATTCAACATCCGGTGACATTATGATCAATTGCTAGTACGTAACTAAAAGAAATAGGGTTAAAATTATATATATAAAAGCTATCTATATCTTTGACTTTTTTTATTCAGTGCGACAAAGTGACGTCACCTTTCTTGGTGGTATAGTTGGATATACATTGGTTGATCCCAAAAACCGAGGATTAAAACCGAGTCACTGATTGGTTAATCGTGCTCATAGAGGTAACAAAATTAGAGGTACAGAGACACTATCACGCTGCTTGAAATACTGGATATTCACTGGTAAATCTTGATACTCGACACGTGTATGTCACCTGGTGTATTTGACACAATATTGTTGTTTATCCAAGTTAAGTTGGAAGGCAGGTACTTACAAGATTTTACAATATAGACAACTAGTTAGTTCTTAAGATACCGAACTGAATACCGTCTACTTATGCTACTAATTATAATTAAATAATAATTTCAAAACTAATCTCAATATAAACATTAAAGGATACCAATACAAGATGAATTAAAACAAGAGCGTAAGCACCGCAGACAGACCTAAAGCTATACTGAAGAATAAACAAGTATTCGATTCGATTGTCTAAAAATATAAACTATTTAATGAAATAAAATCTAAAATAAGCATTACTATACTTCAATGACAAAGGGTTTAACTTTGCATACAATTATAAACAGTATTAACACGTCTAGTAATCACCTCGCAGGTAATTAATGTCAAAATGAAGTTACATTATACGTCGTAAAATTTTTACCGGTCAACTCTAATGACGTAATGTTCATATTTTATGGATAAAACGATATATACTATAAAAACAATAAATCAAATATAGTAATAAAGATTACCTTAGATGCGATTATCCTTATAAAAAAATCAAGCATACATGATACATTGCGCTGAATCGTGGCGACGGGTTTAGCTAAATACGGAGGATAAACTAAATTGTAACTGTTCAAAAACACTTCAACTAAAACGAAACTGTGATAAAATAACGCACTTAGAACTATAAGCAATATACGTGTGTATACATTCAAGCTGACGTTAACACACGAAATGCACACGTTAATTACTCTCACTATCATTTTTATAATGAAAAATACGTGCAGTCGATAAAATGTTAGTCTAATAGTAATCTAATTGATATCATTTTATCTGAGGTTATGATAAATATCTGAGTTGACCGTGCGTCGGTCAGAGAACTACTGTCGACGAGGAAGGACCCAGAACTATGTACCGTACCTTGTAGGAGACGATAAGGTTTATCGTTTTACTCAACGTTATTAAAATATCGGTGTTTATTTTAATATTATATACATTTAATCATTTTTAAATGTATGTTTTTAATAACTTATTCATAGATACTACACATCGTTACGATAAGGGTAATATTTTTTTTGAATGTCAGTTGTACAGTCGTATGAATGCAATTTAAATTATTGTTGTTATTCTATGGAATGGTTCTATTTCTATTACTGTAACGATTCGTGTATTTGTGAGATTTTAATAAAAACTAATCAAGAATAATACTAAAAAATATTTCAATAACCTTTATAGAAATAACATTAAACAAATTTAGTTTTTATGTGGACGTGATGTCGTAAATTACATACTAAACTTAATTTTTTTATATTATAGGAGGCAGACGAACAGACCGGTCACCCGATGGTAAGTGATCACCGCCGTCCATAGACACTAGCAACACCAGGGCAGTCACAAGTGCGTTGCCGGCCTTTTAAAGAAGTATACGCTCGTTTATATTAACAATAATCAATGGTATTAAAAATCGTGCAAATTCATTTTTGCAACTAATAAATTATAATTTTATAACGTAGCAACGAAAATAATCAATTATGGTTATATATTTTATATTTCTTGTATTTTTTTTTGTCGACGTATATAGTTGATTAAGAGTTCCACTTTGTTAGTAAGAATAAAAAAACAGTGAGGGATTGAGAAAGAAACATTTAATAATCTTGCCGAAGGTCTATTTTATTTCAGTTAAATCTTCAGTTTAGATATTAGAATTTAACTAATGTTAGACATATTTATAAAGTGAATAGTGTACATTAATGCTTGAAATATAATTCTAACAGAACCAATAATACACAAGTAAGCGTCGGTACTAGTAAAAAATAATGAAACTAACTACAAGTTCTTATAATTGATTTTTTCTTGATTCTTGTGTATGTAAATGTAAATATTAACAAAGCCATTACGATGGTATAGAATGTCTTTAAATATGCCGGTTATGTTTTCTTATTATATTGAATTTATTTTTCTTCTGGACGTTTGTTAATGTTTGGTTCCACAGAGGAATAACTCGATTTTGTATATTTGAATGTTTGATAAACGATGTTTTTTTGGTGGTTTCTTTTTTCCACAATATCTTTTGATATTCGGACTAAGTAATTATTATTGGATTCTTGGTTTCTTACTGTCTTCTGATTTTTACTGTTATTTCTTAGTTTTAACTAGCAGGCCCGGCAGACGTTGTCCCGCCCTGATTATAAACAAATCTTTGACAAATTATATACCAAAACGTTCCTCATGAATCACTTTATGTACTGGTAAAAACCGCCTGAAAATCCGTTCAGTAGTTTTTGAGTTTATCGCGAACAGACAGACAGACAGACGCGGTAGGAGACTTTGTTTTATACTATGTAATGATATACAAAAATAACTAAATGATTATAATAGTGCCACAAGTTGGTATTGGTTTTTTTTTCTAACTGACTACGATATTGACCTGACAGGCCTTCACAGCTTCACCGGATTAAGTTGGTATTTGTAAATTATATATCGATATAGAAGTAAAAGGGGTATAGTACCCCCAGAGCGTTTGCTCTGTAAGAGTCTTATCATTTGTATTGTATGTGGTTATGCGTCGTTGGACTGAAATGTTCGGATAGATGTGGATAGTGAAAGTATGATAAATATATTAGTGCGTAAAGGTAGAAGCAAAAGTCGTTCAAGACTAATAAAATAGTACTGATCACATTCGTTTTAAGCGATAGACCTTATTTAAAAAATGTTTTAAATAAATTCAGTCACAGTATATAATTCCAATAAAAAATAGTCTTCAATCTTAATATATATATTTCTTGTGTGCGTGTGTATGTGACTGAACTCCTCCTAAACGACTGGACCGATTTTGATGAAATTTTTTGTGTGTGTTCGTGGAGATTCGAGAATGGTTTAGATTCACAATTGGACCCGGTAGGTGGCGCTGCGGTTGGCTTTTAGGGATTTCATTTTTTATTACCACGGCAGGACAAAGTCCGCCAGGTCCGCTATATTTATATATAAAAAATCTGACAGAATTATGCATAGACAACAATTGTCCAAAGCATTTCGTATGGTGCTACGGTTTACGGGATAGTAATATCAAAGGCAAATAAAAATATTTAGAACCGGTACATTATGGATTTAATATGAAAATGTTTGGAATATAGAATACTTCATCATTATTGCATATAAAATGTAACTGTGTAGCCGGACATGTGATTATTTGGTCGTTTTTAATTTGAAATGCATAATTGCTTTTTTAAGAAACTCGAATGGCACACAATATACATAAATATATTGATTTAAAATACGAATATATCATTTTATATGGTATGTCATCTATTGTGTGCAATGTTAAAGTTACTAGAGTTTTGCGTTCCTATTTGGATTGAAACATCATTAATATAACAATATACCTATGTATACAATTATTATTCCTAAAATATACATTTACAAATCAGTTTAAAGTGTTGTCAGTTTCAAATCAGTTTAAATTGTTTCAAGTGTTGAATAAAATTAATTTATTAAAGAGTCAAATTACATGAATACATTATGATAAAGGTTTACAAATTTATCATCTCATTGTTATCAAATTGTAATTGATTTTGTGTCCGTCTACAAGGTCTACATAAATTATGTCATGCGTTGTGAGGTATTTTTTTTTTGCCCCTTTTTTTTTTTTTTTGTCTGTTTTTTTTATTTCGGTGGTTCTTTTTGTTTTTTTTTTTTTGACCCTATATTTATAAATATAGAGATATTTTTTATAAATTGTATTTAACAACATCATTAATCGATGTCTCCGATAATGTATATTTCTTTTACTTTTATATATTCTTCGCTTTTTATGACTAGACTTAGATCAACTAAAAATAACAGCTCTAGCAAGCTGCATAAATTCAAATGAATTTGTGAAGGAATAATGAACTAAACACGTGAGACGGATTGTTTATGACAAAAAGTGAATAATTTTAATTGAATAGTTTTATTTACTCTATAAAATTGAATATATACGCGATAGAATAAAAGATACTAAGACCAGTAACAGTTTTTAAAGCACATTACTGATTTGCCGGATAGTAAGTGCAAGCGTCATGTCATGTGGGTTTTGATGTTAAGAGGCTATTATGGGGAGGGTAATCTATGTGAACGATGGTGATGTCTAGAAATAGCACCCCTCTCTGTGCATCCTCTGAAAACCAAAGTAACTACAATGTAATTAAAAAAAATATGTATGATGAAAAATAAACTAGATCGAGTTCATTGCCGGTTCTTCTCGATGACTGGGTCGTTTCCAGAACCGGTGGTAATTTTGACGTTCATAAGCGCCTTCTCAGGGCTTAAATTGAATAAAGAATTTTTAATTTTGAATATTTTTGTTGTTATTTATTTGTTCGTCTTTTATTAGTATTTTCTTTTTTTCGATTAAGTAATGAAAATGATCACTGCAGTAAGCGGCAAATAGTTCTGTAATAATCTGGCTCCAACGATATATTAGATATCTATTAGAAATGTTATATAATCCTGGCCTAGTAAAATATCATAATTTTACTAAAACCGTGGATTGAGTTTTGATACGATTCTGAAGTTAAAATAGGAAACTGTTTTATTCACTGCACTCTTGCGTTGTGTATTTTATACCAGTAATACTTAATACTATCTAGAATCGTGTTTCCTCATAAAATATCTTTCCATGTGAATTCTGTGGCAAGCGATACCCACAATTCGAGCAGGGTCCGAATGAAGCAACTTCGCAATCACTTTAAGCAAACACTACGGCACCGGTTAAGCCACACAGCTACTTGCGAAATAAGTAGTCTTTTCTACATTTATTTTAGTAAATCTCTAGTAAATATTAATATTAATAATTATAATTATTAAATTTTTATTAATTAATATTTACGAGTACTAAGTGAAGACGCAAACTATATAGTAGTAACAACGTTTTTAATTAAACAACAGTTATACTATTACGGAAGATACTTAGGTTTCGAGTACGGATTGCAGAGTGACAGACCGACAACTAAACATAATTTCATAGACTTGGAGATACTCTATATAGCTTTCAGCTTACAGTGTCGTGACATGCTTTTTGACAATTCAAGTTAAGTTCGATTTAAGTTAAGTTTCTTTAAGAATCTATTATAGACTCTTTTTATTGTGGCATGACATTAACTGTAGGTACCCAGTTACCCAGGTACATATACCCTTCCATCAATACAAGGTCATATAACATTAACTAGACTATTTGCACAACACTAATTAAATTTTTGAGAACCTCACAACCCATCGAGATGTTGGTCCAATAGCGGTGTATTTACAGAAAAAAACTTGTTTTAAACAGCGTTCCGGTTTATATTAAACTAGCTGTTACACGCGACTTCTTTTGTATACTTCATTATCTTCTTTTATGTTATTATGACTCGGCGTCCCAATTGGACTTGATCAGTGCCATGTTTTCATATATCAACGATGCCATCAGACACATGGTAAAAATAACTCACTATGTTCAGTTTGTCGCATTTTGGAAGCAGCTTGTTTAGATCTACTGTCTAAAGGTTGCAGGCCGGCATTACATTAGCAACTACCGATGGATTGTCGATCTCTTGAGGATCACCATTATTTCTAGATTGCACTGTGCTCCATAAAAAATCACAACCATTTTGCACTACCAAGTTTCTATGAACTCAATTTCTTTACAAACAATTTTTACTACAACTAAAAAAATACATACAAATGTACTATTTTCCATAAATGGACGAAACAATTCTTTGATTATTCGACTATTCGTATACAATATTTTTTGTATAGTAATAATAATCCAACGGTGCGTTGTACGCAAAAGTGAAACCTCCGGACATCGTAATACAAACGACTGTTCGGTGTTTATTCTGTTTAAACTTTCTATTCCATACAGTTATTATTTTTTGCTAGCCGTATTGATACTCATTTTTAATTAGTATTTACATCAATTCTTAGACAAATAAATTATTAATAGCAATAGATTAATATTTTTAATTAATTTGGAATAAATAGTATTTGGTACCTTCAAATACAAGCAATATTTAATTGTCTCAATATTTTTTACACGTCAACAAACTGTAAATATCGTATTATTGCGTATACCGAATATTGTGAGATGCTAAACAATTCTTATACAAAAATTACCGCGATACATTTTATGTTGCCATAACAAAGTAAGAAAGAAAAAGTAAACTAGTAGCGTTGAACGTAATGAATAATTTTCTTTTACATAATTAAAGCTATTGCCGTTATTAAATGTGCAATAAGCAGCTAATATGTTTTTAACTGTTACAAAAAATTCAGTGGAAGACGATTTCATAATGATAGTAATGTTTAACATTAAAGTTATTTATTATTACTTATATTAAAATATAAACTAATAGATTTTATAAAACGATTTTTTTGTCTGGGATGGATACATTTGCTACTTTTGTATATTGTGGTATAACAAATATTTGTTCGCTCTATGCTTACCTGTGTAAAGTTTTAAAATAAAATATTCGCCAACAGTTTCTTTATTCAGTTATATCAACTAAAACTAAAATATATAAACAAATAATTCGTCTCTCCGAGTGAAATCTAGGATTGTGTGCCGGCTTACCTGCAGACCCACATAGTCACAACGCCTTTCTCCTAACTGTCTCGTTTAATACGCTCAAAATAATGAATGGATACACTTACATTTTCTGTAACTCTTTTATGAGTATTGTAAATACGGTATTGAAATTTAATATTTTGAAGTTTTCTGAATTTGCGGATCGCGTGCGCACAGCGTTGGCGCGTACAATTGACTTGCTGGCTTCCAAGCAACGACAGTATCAGAATCGTATCTAGTGGCGAACGGTATGTTGTGCTGCCAGAACTATTTTATAACGTGGTCGACCACAGACAAAACCTTCCCTTTTTGTTCGAAATATAAGAGGAGTGTATTTGTATTATTTTATTTGCTGGTCTGGCGCCTTGTTACGAGAGACCTTATTTCAAAACGTATATCAAATTAGTTTTTGTATGCGGATTCGCTTGCGTTATAGTAGCTTTAACCTATACCTCAGGAATACTACTTTTTTCTGGATGAAAGGGGTACCCTACGTCTTTTCTGGTACATCTGATAACCGGTACAAACTTTCATAAGTAGTTAAAGCCTAACAAACAAATTAACTCACTTTCATATTTATAATGTTAGTAAGCATTTAACGTTGTTGTTAGAATGCAGTACGTAAAAAACTTTTAAACAAAAAAAAAATACATTCACACAAACGTGTACTCTTTTGTTACACTAGCTTCAGTAAAAAATTGACTGAGATAAAATCAATCCAGTTCTAGTAAGTTTTAACTGTTTAAAATTGTGTTATTTCCGTAAGTGGAGAGTTATTTAAACAAAAACCGTTAATTTATTTCTAAACTATCTTAATGTTGATCATAATCAATACGTTTTGCGGAATGGACGATCATAAATAAAATAGAAATACTGTGTTAATTGCTACTGATTTTACTAAACGTCGCTGCTTACAAAATTTTAAATTAATAAGTGTATAAAAATAATTTTGACGATAGGCCAAACCTCACTCACACTGGGAAAACATAAATTACAACTATTAGTTGCCCCGACTCCACATATCATTGTTACTTCTTATTTCTTAGCTGACAAATAAAATGCTCATTGCGATTAGACCAATGCTCTAATTAGTAATTCTAATTTTGACTACGATATTTAGCGTAAAACAATGGGAATTTCATAACCGTAATTACATTTGTTGTAGTTAAGACTATAACAAATTCTAACATCACTTTTAATGACAATTTATGGATAATATTCGATATAATCGCCATCTATGATCATTAACTGTTAGCACTAACTTGTATCGCCATCTAGTGAAGCTTGTGATTACTAATAGATAGAAATTAAAAGGGCATTATTAAATACATGTGGTCTACGATATATTACGGTAGATGGTGCTACATGATACATGAAGGTAAGTTATTAATTGAATGTAAGTATTTTTACGTAGGTAATTGATTATTATCTTACAATTTTGCCTTACGCTCGGTTTTCTTAATGTTGTTTATAGATTAATAATTCAAAAGATGCACATAAAATTGTGTTTTACTGTTTAGTTTAGCCTAAAGATTGACCGCGATCATTTGCGATATAGACTTGGTGTGGTAATTTTTAAACTTTTCTTTTACTTTATTTTTGGGAATTCAGTCTTCCAAATTATTACTGCCATTATCGAGTGGTTAATAATATTACAAGTGTCCTGTGATCATTTCAATGTTTCAACAGGATGGTGGCTCCCTTGTTAGAACTTTCCAGGGAGTTTTTGTGGTATCTCAGAATTCATGCTCCATGGTATTATTTTATTATTATTTTCATTAAACACCACCAATTTTACAAAATATGAAGTCAAATAACACAAGATTATGAATAAAAAAATTTTTTACAAAAAAATAAACCGCCTTCGACGTGAAAAACTAATAAGGCACTAAAAAGCGAAAAATAACTGAACTATTAAATTAACCAAAATAAATAAAAAATGTTGATATTCGCGCTACCTAATTATATATTTGAAGTCGATGCCAACCTAAATTCATATCACTTACATACAAAGTTTTGGTCCACTCTCGTGTCCCATGATGTATATCTGTATAGTATACATATTTTATTACCTGCAACAAATTTGAAATGTAGGTTGGCATCGACTTCAAATATATAATTAGGTAGCGCGAATATCAATATTTTTTATTTAATTTGGTTAATTTAATAATTCAGTTATTTTTTGCTTTTTGGTGCCTTATTAGTTTTTCACATCGAAGGCGGTTTATTTTTTTTATAAATTTTTTTTATTTCTCTATTTTTAGTATCCATAAATATATCTGGTTTCTAATGGGTATGTCATAGTGGGAGCATCCAGCAGTCGGAGCATTCAGCAGTCGGAATTAACACATAAATAGTAACGCATATATTATTACAGAATCTTAGGAAGATTCGAATTATTATAGGTGTTTGCTAACAGCGCCATCTATTATTTTCTATGTTAATCAATACTGGCAATGTATTGTTAATGCACTTCTATATAATTATTCTTAATGTGGTCCATTCTAAATTATTGAGTAATTTAGGTTAGATTAAACTGTTCATAACTTCTAAGAATTCCACATGTTTATTCACATAAGCACTGATAAAAGTCACTTAATAAACCGGTGTCACGCCACACTCGACGCGTGACACCATCTTAAGAAAATGTGCGTCGTACGATAACATTTCTAACTTGATTTGATTCTTGATTTAAAGCAGACCTAAATTAGTGTCACGATAATTAAAATACGACTTGTGAAATTGTAATAGAAACATTCTAGATTTAAGTAACATTTGGAATCTTTTGTTATTTATTAAAACCGGAAATACAGTCTATGTGCAGTCGAGATAGAATAGTAAAGTTGCTAAAAAATGAATAACAATGTAATTAAAACATATTGGCATTGTAGTATGTTATTAGTATTACTTTGTAATTACTAGAATAATTGTCGATCTAAAATGAGTTTTATGGCAAATAAGGATTTGTAAAGTACTTCGGTTGTTACAACGGTGAATTATTTTAAGATAATTAATGATAACGTAATTATTCAATGTATGATGTTAAAATCGTTATTTATTTATAATTAGAATTATTAGTGAACATAAAGTGTAACTATGTACAAAATCTTAGATTAAGTACTTCGTTAAACCAAGACTTCCTTCACTTGGGTTGTCGGTAGGTAAAGGAAGGCAATTCCTTTATAAGTGCTTGTAAGAGGTTGTGCAAAAGTCATTATTCATTATTGTTTCGAGTTCGTGAGATCTATCGTTATTGTCGCTAAGTGATAATTATTGTCTCTTAGATTATTGTAAAAGCATTAAGCATTAAAAAGAACCAGAATCGAAGAAGTCGTCGTTTCATTTCATAGTGCCAGTTGTGTTGTGAAAATACATACAAATGGAGGAAGACGATGCCATCCGTGCTCTGCTCTATAGGCTCTACCTTTCTACTCTGACAGGTATAATAAATCGGTTCCAATTTCACGAAAATACGTAGAGACAAAGTGGGTGAAAATCAAATAAACGATATTTCACCCCCCCTTAGGGGTTGTATATTTTCTTCAAATTTATATGGGACCATCTCTGAATATAACCAATTCAAATAAAAAAAAGAATCATTAAAATCGGTTCATAATTGACGGAGATATCGATTAACATACATAAAAAAATACATAAAACCGAACGTAGTAACCTCCTTCTTTTTCGAAGTCGGTTAAAAATAAAATTCACTACCATGACAGAAAAATCAAAAACAAAATCCCGCTAAAAACTTCTTTTTTTTTTAACTTACGGCCAGTAAGTTTGATAAGAGCCACTAGGAACTACATTTGACAAAGAAATGGTGTACTATTTATTAACGTTTTTAATGTATTTGGTTCGTGTAATGTATACTCGTTCATTGTTACCGGCAACTAGTATGCGGAACATTATAATTATTTTAATAATATTATAGACTTATAGCGACGCTATACTTGTATCATAGTTTTCTCTTTAAGTAATAGTCTGTAGTCCGGTGAAGATGTTAAGACCTTGCTAGGACAATAGCGTAGTCAGTTCGAGAAAAAAAAATTAAGTAATATCTGATGCTCATTACAAAATTTGTATCTAAACCTTTCAAGACGAGGTCTGAGCACACTACTATTGAGCTACCATCATTATATCACATTTATTGTCTTTACATAGTGAGTAAATCTTTTAACGGAAAACTTTTTACTATTGGACAATAGATGTCGCTACATTTTCGAATGAAGTTCTGAAAAGTATAAAATTTTAAGATGGAATTAATATTCAATTGAATATAGAGTTGTTGATATATTATTTCCAATATGTTTTTAACATATACGAATCATATACGAATTGTAAACGTAATTAATACATTTATTCGGCTTGGGATCAAATAAACATTTTACGAATAAATGAGTCTTAGAATTATATATTCCCTACCGATAGATAAACATAAAGTACAGTAGAAAAAAGTTAAGTATTATATATGAAGTGTACAAACACAAAGGATAAAATAGAATAAAAATCAGTCAATGACAAAATGCGAGTTTACCGTACGCGAGTGGTTGCGCCTCACGACATGTTATAAATCAGGAGGGGGCGCCACCCTAGCCGCCCCTGCTCTGCGTAAGGATGATCTTTTCCTTAGATTCTATATTTTTATAATGGTCGACATCGACTGTATTTTCTGAGTAGTATATAGCAAGTATCTAGCTTTGTATCTACAAGGTAAACGTATAATTATTTTCCTTTGTATTTGAGATTATAACAAGACTTTCTTAAGTCAATAAATAAATATAGAAACTATTTTATTTTATATAATTTTATTTATGGTAAGTATGACAGAACGCAATTGACAAAAAGTTTTTCTGGTCAATAAATAAATATAGAAACTATTTTATTTTATATAATTTTATTTATGGTAAGTATGACAGAACGCAATTGACAAAAAGTTTTTCTGGTGGTGAAGATATATTATATAAATGAATTGTTTTAGAGATTTTAATAAAACTTGACTTTAATATCTAAATGTTATATTAGTGACATCTATCGTTACCATTACAAAATACATCAATTTTGTAGACGAATGATGGTTTTAAACAAGAATGAGCATACTTTTTAACGCAATATAAATAAATCTGAATCACACTAGTAAAAATAGATCTCTTTAGAAAATTAGATTTGTTCTTTGTTTAGATTTAACTAATATTACTGTTTTATTCCTTACTGCGTTACGTATCTATGGAACGTTGTGATTATAGATAGGTTTTAAAAGTGATATATTTTTACATTTTGGGAAAAAATTAACGCGTTTTTCTAGATATTAAATAAATAGTAAGTATTATACCGTGCTGTAAATCTAGCGTATTGTAAAGTAAGAATTTTTTTTAACAGGGTGTATCGTATAGCGACACGATAGAAGTAAAATATTTTAATCAAAAAAATATAAAATATTTTAATCAAAAAAATATAAAGAAAAACCAACGTCGCGTCGCGTGGTGTCACCCATCCAAGTACTGACCGCACCCGACATTGTTTAACTTCGGTGGTCGGATGAGAACCGGTGTTTTCAACACTACCCGATACAGTGTTTACTCCCACCATTTTTCGTCACGCAAAAAGGTTGCCGATCAGAATTTCAAAGCCCTCTCATAAGAAGTTTTACTTCAATGAATGTATGATAGTTGATCATAAAATCAACGAACCGAAGTTAATCATTATGACGCGCTTTTCATCGTGTGTATTGTGGAATTCTACTATGCAGTGTTTTACTATTGAACCTCACTATTTCACAATGTGTTGTTTGGTAAAATGTATGAGGTATAGTTGAAATTGGTTTGTGTTACAAAATCTTTTTCTATATCGCTTCCACCCGAGTGATTGTTAAGACATCTATGAGAATAATAAATATTTAATTTAAAATCAGTATGAAGACTTCAGGCAGACAGAATTGAACATTTGTTTATTGTTTTTTGAGTAGTTTCCCGTCCACAATATTTCGAATATGTTTTGAACCACGTAACACACAGTTTGACTACATATCTGTGTATTTGTATAGCGATAATAAAAACCAGAGCATTTTTAACATATAATAGTGAAATATATTTTAAAATACTTGAAATCAGGTGATAGTTATAGGCCCCTGTTCTATAGTTCTTAATAAATATAATATAAATATTTTGTTGAATTTACTTATAAAGAAGCCTAGAAGTAATGATTCAATCGGTATATATCGCATTTTGATTCAAAATATGAAACATATCATTTGAACAAAGTTCGACTCCGTTAGTGTACTTGGGTGGTTTGTTAACTTGTTACGCAGACGGATGCCTTTACTGCTCGACCTACGATGCTCCTACCGCTGTATCTCACTATTAATTCACTATAATCGGGTCAATTTAATACATTACAAGAAGTTTAATAATGACGTAAAACAACTATAATCGTATATATCTATACATAAATGAATGAACAACTGACTTACCGAAATATCAACGCATAAACCAATTCACTGGGATTAGAACCCTGAAAAATTACACGCAGATTCCTTACACACTGTAGGTGAGCATTAAAGAAGAATTTTCGGAAATTCAGCCCCAAAGATGAAAAAGAGGAAAGTATGTATGAAAATCCGTCGTTATTAACATCTATAAAAATTGGTATTTAATTAATACAAATTTAATGTTTCGATTTGACGATCATACAATAATATATCTCGACATTGTTGTCAGGGTTACGATCGTTTATAACTACTTTGAAACCGAATGTAATCGATAATTGATATTGTATCCAATGTATGATTATATTTATTATTATCATACATAAATACTCTTTTATTTGGTACATTTAATCCTTAGATACGACAACGCTTTACAAGACGTAGTTAGTTAAGTTTATTTATTTATTGTAGATC
Source organism: Antheraea yamamai (assembly GCA_036509395.1). Lineage (NCBI taxonomy): Eukaryota > Metazoa > Arthropoda > Insecta > Lepidoptera > Saturniidae > Antheraea > Antheraea yamamai. The sequence continues at coordinate 12,080,003 of AP028432.1, forward strand.
GGTAGTATTTTTTATACTATTTTGGTATCTATGGGGTATTATAATACTTCCGTTTTATTATTAATAATGTTTGTTATGTATTCGCAATAATACTACTAATATCATTATAATCCTAGAAATATTGAATGTCGTAAGTCTTTTTTTTTCACAATGACATTTTGACGTATTGATTTTGAAAAAAATATTTATTCTCATATTTCTATTTATACTAATATATACTTTAAAGAGAAAATATTTGATTTTTCATTTGTAATTGATAAATAAAAAATAATAAACCGTTTTTTTAATTCTCTTTCCCAAAAAAGGTACATTATTATTGTGTAACGTAGATTTTATTTTAGTTTCAAAAACAATATTAAAGTGAACAAAGCCACGAGCGAAAGCTAGTACTTTATAAAATGAAGCATTTGATCACAATTCGTTTTGATAAGTTGATATTAAGCGACGATGTGTCGTAAGATTGTGGTAACACATTAAGCCTAGAGGAGGGCTGACTCTCAAATTGTACTCAATTTCATTTTTATAAAAAATCTATTGCCATAACGTTCTAAGATAATTTCCCCGTTAGGCTTTATTTATGAGGATACCCTTTTTATTATATTTATAAAAAAAGTCTAAGTTAACATAAATTACGTAAACAGTTGATAATAAATGTGAAATAGAGTCAATAGTAGGGGTCAGTTTGACGAATATGCGAACCCGAATCTTCGGCATTTCCCTTACTACGATCCGACCTTAAGTACCTGAAAAGGTGCCAACCAAGTAACCGTTACCAACAGTAATATATACCTCTGTAAATAACACAAAGTAAGTCTTGTTCCTTTGTTATAAGAAGCAAATTACAATAAGTCAAATATGTCGATAAAACAAGGTAATTTTAGCATAGGTGGAGATTCTCCAAGAAACAACGGGTTTTCCTTGGGTCACCCGGGGGAGGGTGATATTCCATTTAAATCTTCCGAACGAGGGATTGTGAGTAGAATTACAGAAAATATATTACGGGTGATACTAGTACAATATTTTATTTATTTTTATTTGATACATACACATTATATATCACTAATTCATAATAAAGTTCTTATAGCTGAGTGTAGATCAGATGGGTTAAAAACCACGGAGTCGATTAAAACCCAGTTATCATAGATTTCTTGCCACTGAATGGTGGGTGGTTTAGCTAGACGAAAGTATGTGTTTTACGTTTTTATAGGTACTAACCCGTTAACACTCATAAATGTACTATTGTTTTACATTTTCTATTCAAACGGATTGCTTCTGATCTGACTAAATCACCCAGTACGTGGAATAAAATTAATTATAACTCCCGTATGTTTCAACCATTATGGTTACCCATCTCTAGTCCAGTGATTAGAACGAAAAATGAGTAGTGGTATCTATATAGCTGACTGGATTACTACCAGGCACATGAATGAACTCATCACCCGTCGTTCAGCTACTGAGTGGCTTGCAGACTGGCGTGACTGCGACGATTACTGGTGGACTGTAGGCTCCAAGTGGTCGCCGTTGTATTTTATGCTGATATATACTGTGTTTTACGTTCAGAGTAAAAACTTCAAATTATTATCGAGGATTTAACTTAAAATATTACAATGAACTTTATAATTCTTTTAAATATGGAAATAAGGTTAGTTCTAGTATCACATGGACACCTTCGAATTTGAAATCAGTCGCCGAGAATCTACATTTGTGTTGTAACAGGTAAGTACATCAACAAATCGTTGTTGTAGGTGGATTACGTAAGTGATTTATATTGTTATTTGATATCAAATGGAATTATCGTCAGATACTTTATTACAATAAAATAATGATAATAATTTGCAATACCATTGACTGGTGGCATGTTGAACCTCGTGTAGGTTAATGTCTAGTTTGGGTGTTTAAATAAGCAGCGTAGAGCGGTGCCTAGTAAGAATATAATAGAACTCTAAGTTTCGTGGCATTTGTCATCCATATCTATATTTACTTTATGGTATGATATTTACTGATGATATCGAATTATGTATCAAAATACTATAATTAATGCCATATGCTTACATGAAATGAATAGACATTAGCATTCTTTACAAAGTTTTTATATAGTTTCATTGTAGTGTAAAACATGGTAGGCGGTAGAGCCAAGCTGAAGCTATTATTGGTTTCAGCATGAATGGGTCGGCTCGCTCGGGGTTGTACCACCCTCTCATAGAAAACCGACGTGAAGTAACAGTGCTTGCATTGTTGCGTTTTGTTCGGTCAGCGAGAGCACGGGGGGCCCACCTCACTTCCCCTCCCCACCCTTTCCTCCTAACGCAGGCTAGCAACGCACTTTCGGCTCCACTGGTGTTGGTAGTGTCTATGGACGGTGGTGATCACTTAACGTCAGGTGCCCCACCTGTTCGTTTGCCTGCTATGACATAAAAAAAAACATCAAATAAATCAGACAAACTATAAATAAAATGTACACTAACGACAATCAAGGCCGTGAGTTCTACATTTTTATACACGAGATCTTTAACGTTATTCTATGGAGATTGGATCAGTTTAATCGGTTTTGTAAATTTATTATATGTATTGGAAAAATCTGAATCGTTAAGTGAGTTCATCTCAAAGAAATTAAGAATTGGATCAATATCAAATAATATTAAGATCAAACACAATATTTTATGTGAGAATATCCAGTATAAAAAATATAGTCAAAGAGTGACAGTGTTCAAACGTTATCATTTTATAATTTAACCGCCCTTTTTCCCGCCAAACTTTTTCAATATGGCGGCCGGCGAGAGCCACGCGCTGCCACCATTAACCACCGACACTTCAACGTTGCTATAAACTCACAAATCATGAAAGTATCATCGTTGAAACCGCACATAAATCTATACTTTTATTACTTAATCACAGGGTTCAATTTTGTTTATCAGCATTTAACTCTGCTTCAAGAACAAATTGTGTCGCACGACAAATTATTTTGAACCTTAAAATCACGATGAGAAAAACTTATTTTCAATTAATCTCTACGAAAAATGGTGAAACGAACAAAGAGAGCGAGAAACGAGGCCAACATTCGTTAATAATGTAATGTATATTTATTCGTTTACATTATTTCGCAGTGGATGTCGACCTGCGTCGAATGAATTGTTTAATGAAACAATAATTATTATTAACTCCTTATTATTATGATATTACCGAGTACAGAAGAGAATGACAATAAACTTAGTCAATATCAAGTTGAGTAGTTGAGTTGAGTAATAAAACTATTAGAATAATTTATACAAATATTAAAAGTTGGGAAGCGCTATCAGATTTTCATAATCAAATTAGAATTATACAAAAAAAAAACTATACAAAATTAAATTTCTTGTTTCTTTGTACACAGATCTAAAATTTTGGAATGAACTTCATTGCTTCTATTGTGAAGGTTGAGCGTTAATTACTTGACGTGATTCATGTAATGACGTAAAGTGCATTATTTACTGTAAATACTTCGTCTGTTTTTCTGTTGCGGCCTAATTTATATGGCATCGGGCGTTCCGCATCTAATCAATACACGGGCTCGGTGCGGCCGCGGCAGGCGCGTCGCGTCGTACGCTCGTTCGAACTCGGCCACGTTCGGCTATTGTCGGCACGGAGCAGGACGCCCTCGTCGGCATTCGGGCGTTCTCGCTTCAATCGTAATTCCATTTTCCGCCCGCCTTGGCAAATTGAAATGTCGTAACTCTTGGGGGAATATCGGCTTTCTGCCCAAGAAAAATATTCTGCTAAGGCATTGTAACGACGCTTCAGATATTATGGAATATTTCCAGTCCATCATACAGCTCGGGGAGAGTCCCCTAAAATGGGCTGTAATCGTGAATCTGTCCGCCACTTGGCCGCTTGTATAACTCTGGATAGGGCTTTCTCCCCTTCACTTTCGTTTCCAACTCAATATTTTTACTTTTATGATTTTACTTTTCATGAGTGTTCTTTGTCACCTGTGAGGTTTATTATACGTTTAATCCTTCATTTCACTTTATATAACCCACTCTATATATATATATATATATATATATATATATATATATATATATATATATATATATATATATATATATATATATATATATATATATATATATATATATATATATATATACAATGTATTTATATATATATGTGTTCGCTAATTAAATTAAATCGATTTCTGTAATTATTTTTCTATCAATATAATTAAACACATGAATGGAGAATTTCGTATGGTAATGGTGTAAGGGTTGTGTAATGGTTAGCTACCTACATTCATAATATATTATAATATATATTTATTAGCACTACCCGCAGCTTGCTATGCAATTGTAATTTGTTGTAAATTCTTATGACGATTGATTGAACTTGTAGAGAAGTCGATGTGTTGCAGCGCCACCTATAGGCGTCTTATGGTAAAATGGAGAGCAAAACACCTTTTTATAAAAAAACAGATGTAACAACTTTCATGGTCATTGATCAGATGGTTTTGATATACCAACGTCCAATTTTATATATTTATATAGAATTCAGATTTAACAATATATTTTGTTTGCTCGTTAAATTAACAAAACCCAAACTCTTTCAAATGTCAATTTGATATTAAAAAGGTTTCCCAGGTAAGCAAAAAAGGAAAATATTAACAATTTTCCACTTAAAATTACAAACAGGAAAAAAATGACCACCCGAAAAGGGTACAGGCAATTCCGAGCGTTGTATTAGTGGGAGGCCCAGTAGGTCAGATAAATTGAACCCTCCACCGCGTTGTGTTCACACGTAAATAACATGTAGAGTTGGGGGTCGGGGGTGTGAGAGACCTCGGAACCGGTGCCGGGAAACTCCCCGTTTTGCCACTAACAAAAACAGTTACAGGAAATACATACCTTCGCTCATTGAAATAAGACATCGATTACTACCACTGCTCGCATAACTTGATCGTGCCGCAAAACACCTCAACCAAGTTATTTATGTAGTCTCTAAATTATTTTTGCAGCGAAATTAGTCCTTATTATTTGAGTTTTAGATATTACGGTCTGATATAAAATACGTAATAGCCAAAGACACCGTAAGAATGGATTTCGTCGAACACGCTCCAGGAGTAAACTTATGTCACGGTTTGTTAATGTTAATGTTTTAGTTTTTGGTTAATCTGTCAAGAAATTATTTTTATTAAGTTCTATATTATTTTTATTAAGTTTTTATCTAGTAGTTGTATCGAAAGGACAAATTCTTCCATTATATGATTTTAATACGTAAAGATCAGATTTACATTACATAGACCCGTATTCTTTTCTCGTGATAGTAATTATCTATTTTTGTATTTAGAACTCTATCTAATTTGAATTCAACAAGTACGGAATGTGTTGCAATTAAAATAGCTCCTTATATATTGAAAATGTCTAGGCCAAGTAGTTTACATTGATTTTAGGCTGATTTATCACTAAATATTATAAAACGAAGTCCTCTTCCACGTCTGTCTGTCTATTCGCGATGAACTCAAAAACTACTTAACGGATTTTCATGCGGTTTTCACCAGTAGATAAAACGATTTATGGGGAAGGTTTAGGTATATAAATTGTCACGGTTTTTTTATTATTAGGATGGGACAGCATCCGCCGGCCCGCTAGTGTAGAATAATTAAACTATGCAATAGATAATATACTATCGCTGTTGTATGTATGTAGTTATGAAAAATGCTTGGTAAGGTATTTTTCTGTTCAACACATACTTATTTGATTATTTGAACCTCGCCAATTGTCTATTACACTGTTGAACTCTACATAGCAAGAGAACAAAATTTAAGCTTTGTAAGTAGTGTTTTGTATATGCATATATTTACAGGTGTCATGGCTTATTATTAGTAAGAAGTACAGCGTTCAATCCACGAATATGACTGACTTTTTTAAGATGAGCACATTTATTGTTATGTGTACAGTAGAATCTTGATTATCAGAACAACGTTTATTCATGTTTAGTCATGCTTTAGTTGTTTATAAACGGCACGGTTCGTCGTTGTGTCAAAAATCAATAAAAAACTATTTCCAACCAAATTTCAAATTTCATTACTTAGTATAAAATAAAGTCCCCTACCGCGTCTGTCTGTCTGTCTGTTCGCGATAAACTCAAAAACTACTGAACGGATTTTCATGTGGTTTTCATCAGTGGATAAAGTGATTCATGAAGAACGTTTTGGTATATAATTTGTCAAGTATTTATTTTTAATCAGGGCGGGACAACGTCTGTCCGGCCCGCTAGTTATTAAATAAATGTCAGATTCTATATTCTTCTAATTTTGTATAAATTATTAATTTTTGTTATCAAAATATATCATGAATATATATTTGTTTTAATAATAAAAAATCTGATTATGTTAAATTTTCTTTAATTTCACTACAAAATCGATATCCGAATTTTCGATTTTCCGGACTACCCCTGGCAGCAGTCGGTCCAGATAACCGAATTTCTACTGTATGTATGTACAAAATATGTTTGTTAACTATAATACAAGCGATGCTTATTTTGGAATCAAATTGCTTCATGCAAACGCATTCGTGCAAATGCATTACGTCTTCAGGTAAATAGGTGAGGTAAACACAATTCAGTACCTTTTTCTCCTCTACTTGTCAACCGATTTTTTCGAAATGCAACATCTTAAGCGGCACTAGCGGCTTTCTGGCTTTTCGATATTTTTTTTTATTGAAATGTTTCCCTGTAACAAAAAAGTTTCACTTCTATCGTGTGTCTTTACGGCACACCCTGTTTTGTATTTATTTAGGAGCTATTCACGAATTTACCGTTGTCACATTTTTTCTCCGTACCACAGCCGTCTTGACATTCTTATTTCTAAATCTCTATTCGCAATACTTCACGCTACTTACGGCTACAATCTACAATATTCGTACAATACGGTCTTTATCATATAGAAAAAAAGACTACAGATAAAAGGCGTGGAGAAAAAATTATCTACGCCCCATTATGGTCGATATATCGACGAATGGAAACCACTAGTTTATATAAAGACTCGTGATAAAAGGTGAACATTTTAATATCGAGCGGTTTTCAGAATCGTCCTCTTTCTAAGATACAAGATGTTGGATCGAAGTGAGGGTCAGAAGGTGAAGTGGTTAGGCGTGGGGTGGCTGTGGGCTGTTCGAGTTTTGCATTAATAATGCTGATATCGGTCCGTCTTACGATTAATTTGATTAGTTGACTTGTGTTTAGGATAACCTGAACTTGGGTAATAGTCGGGTTTTTGTTGTTATTTGTGTTGATTTAATTGGAAATCTCTGTACAAGATTCGCAGATTGATGTTATGAAATTAATTACGTATAAGATTTTCATGGATATACAATAATGTGTTTAATATTTACATAACAAAACACATATATCATTTATCTGGTTTTTTTTTTTTATTATATGAGTCGTGGTGTTCAGTTGACTTGACTTCCGTGAAGATCATGATTCCACGGTTTGAATACCATAACTAAGATTGTTGGCTCGAGAAATATTCTAGTAGTAGCGTTATCTACTATATATTTCGCTGATGTTATTATATTTGTACTATCCCTCGGGAACGATACTTTTTTTCTATATAATAGGTAGCCTATGTTCTTTTTTGTATTCCTGGCCATGTGTAAGCAAAGTTTCATAAACATCCGTTTAGTAGTTAAGAAGTGAAAACGTAACAAACAAACCCACATTCATATGTATAATGTTGGTTAGGATAGCAATATTTTAAATTTTTAGTGTATTTATGTGTGAGGTATATAATAATAACTACGCATTCTTTAGAAATGCTTTTATGCAACAGTGAAATATTTACAGTCTAATATTTTTACATAAATCCTAACTACTATTATAAATGTGTATGTGAATTTCTTTGTTACCCTTTCACGTCTTAAGTTCTCAAACAATTGTTATGAAATTATGCATTCACGTTGACAGGGATAGAAAAAAGGACAGTGACAGGCCAAATCTACATTAGCGCGAGCGGACCTGCGTGCAAAAGCTAGTTAGTATATATCATAAAGGAAAATCGCTATCAGGTTATGTCCGCGTGTTCTTTTTGCTTTTTTAGACCAGGCTACGGATTTTTGCCCGATTTTCAGTATCATGTGGAGATTTTGTTCCGGAATGTATATATGATATATACACACTAGATTAATAAAATGTAGGGAAAGTCGATGTATATTTTATTTTGGGTGCTTTGACTAATATAGTATTAATCCTTAGTAATTAAACGTATTAGTAATTTTCAAGTATTCAACGCAGATCAAAATTAGCCTTTAGAATATATCGTTTGAAAGAATGTCCTAGAAGATGTCACAGATTTAAAATTGCGAGCAAAAAGTTGTGTGACGATATCTACGAAGTTTCTCTGACTTTGGTATACTGTAAATGCGAAAGTAGCAAAAGGCGGATCAGATAATGCACCTGTCTAAATCGTATGGACTTTCTGACGTCACAATAAAAGTATATTACACTCTTGCGAAGCCGGTGCGTGTTGCTAGTGGTAATGGAAATATAATAACTACACGCACTATGCTAAGAAAAGAATACTTTGCAACGCTTATGTACTCGTATGGTAGAGATAAAACAAAAAAAAAGTGTGTGTGTACTTATTTACACACATTATAATTTTTTTTTTTTTTCCTTTATAATTTTCCATTTTTTTTTTATTTTTTTTCTTTCCCCTTATTCTCTTTTTTATAAAAAAACACACTACATTAAAAAAAAATTTTTTATTCTTGAAAATTTTTATTCAAAAATTCAACACAAATTCAAAAAACAAATTTTTACTTTTACTTACTTCCGGTGAGCGTTTAGCAGACACTTCCTTCTTTTTATTTTTTTTCCCCGATGCCGCGCATCTTTAAATTTCACTCTCATCATTTTTTCATAACGCGCCTAAAGAAGTATAACTTCAAAAGTAGACGTAAGTATATTTTTTTTAAATGCAGTAATATTGCACTAAATCGTTTACAACCATAAACAACATATAACAACCATAAAACTGAAAATATTGTTATCTATTTAAGTGCTGCATTTTTTTTAAGTGAAACTTTTTAGGGGCTGTGTGAATTGAATGTTATGAAACGAAAAATGAGAGAGTTATATAGGTCTTAGGATGTGAGAGAAATAAATATTATATTCTTAATGTACTCCAATCGATTTTATTTATATGTTTAATTATTTTTTGTTATATCGTAGTGACCATCGCGTAGTTTTAAAAATTATTCTGTGTTGAGAATTATTAGCAGTGTTAGTATACTTTAAAATATAAGAAAATAATGCCGAAAACAAATGTTTACCACCTTTATAGTGTATTCATTTTTTTTTTCATATAATGTTATACTTGCTATTATTACAAATCGATTATATTAATGTTTTTATAAACAAAAGTTATAGATTGTTCTTTTATTGAAACCCTATTATTGCCGCGTCAAACAGTGTTGTATACAAATTGATGGCAGACACCGATAGATGTCGTTTAATAATTAGGATCGACGTCCGTTATTAATAGGGGTCGGTGATATCTCTTCAACGAGTTACAAGCAGAAGCGATTCGTTATATATTTATATTTTATCATCACATATTTTAACTTTCTCTAGAAGAGAAAAATGAACTCTTTCTAGACAAATATTGTGATAACTCAAATATATATAGATGACGTTACTGGACATTAACTTCTGTGCTGTTAAATAGATTGTCGTAAAAATTGGTGTGCGTATTTGAACACAGTATTTTTACTATAATTTTATCATTTATTAAAACAAATAATAATTACATGAGATAGTAAAAATGGTGAGCGGAACACAGTTAGTTTCGAATGAAATTGGAACAATATTTTATTTTGAAAAATTATTTTGTATTGGGTTGATTCCGTTAATATTATCTTTTTTTATGCCAAAGGGCAGTTTTTTTTTTATTTTTCGAACTGACTACGCTATTGACCTGTCAAGGTCTTAACAGCTTCACCGAACTACTAAGGCGAGCGCTTAAGGCACTCAGCCGATTGAAAAGGGCAGCAGACAGGCAGACAACACTTCTGATGGTAAATGGCTCCCGTCGCCTATGGACACCTGCAGTACCGCTGGTATCGCTGTTGTGTTTCCGGCCTTCTTGTCTAAGAAATTGAGTAATAATGAAAAGTATCAGGTATCATAAAATATGATGACGTAAAAGAATAACTTATAATAGAATTAGAATCACATTACCAGAACCTTATTAAAAATTATACCAATTTACTCGCACAATATTTTTATTGTATTGTTCATGATTATAGGATTTGTCGATGTCTAGTAAATTAATATTATTTACAAGGTTCTTTTTCAAAAACGTTGGCGAAAAGTATTTACAAAAATAATGAATTAATTAACGTTTAACACTGGGAGATAATAAACTTGCATTAAGCGATACTTTGGGAAAATTCGGGAATGTTAGCCGGGTGTTGGGCGGCGCCCGCCCCCGCCTTCGCTGCCTTAACCTTTCCTTAACTTCTACAAGTGAGATTGAGTATCTAAGTATATAGACCAACTTTAATTAAGACGCCATGCTGTTAGCATGCATTGTTTATGAGGTTCGAATAATTCACTTCAATTCCGAATTTGTTACCTAAAATAAATTCTCTATAACACATAACATATAGAAAATGCCATTCGGTTCACAATGAAATGTGAAAATAAAAATGCAATACAATTTATTTTTAAATTGGTTAATTACTATGAATATGTGCGTGCATCTATATGAATCAAAATTAACAACACTTGTATATTGTAAGTGCTTCGGACAAGAGTGTGGGCGTGTGAAATTTATACGGCATAACTATCGATTTAATCCTAGCTACTTTTCTAGAACACTATTTATTAGTTTTATAGTCGAGAACAATATACTAATATTAAAAAAAAAAAACATATATTTCAAAACTTTTAACAAGGCACGCAAATATTTGAAAGATTTGTATGCTCTATAGACAGATTTAAATAACTTTATAGTTTATAGTAACAGATATAATCCTCATAGAGTGAAACTTAAGCTAAATATTTTTTTTTAGAATCTATACTTAATATTATAAATGGGTTTTTTTTTTTTTTTTTTTTCTTTCATTATTAACATTTTTTTTTTTTTTCTCCTATTTTTTTTTTTTTTATTTATTTTTTTATAAATATTTTATTTTTTTTATTATTATTCCTTTCTCATTCTTTTTTTTTTTTTCCTTTTTTATTCCATCCACACCCCTCCTTTTTTTTTTTTAATTATAAATTTTTTTATTTTTTTTTATTTTTTTATTTTTACATTTCTTTTTTTTTCCCCTTTATTAAATATTTTTTTTTAATCCCCACCCCAACCTTTTTCTTTTTTTTTTTTTTTTTTTTCTCCCCCTTTTTTTTTTTTTTTTTTTTTTTTTTTTTTTTTTTTTTTTTTTTTTTTTTTTTTTTTTTCCTCCCCCCTTTTCTTTTCTCTTTTATCTTTTTTTTTAATTTGGGGACTGAAGGGTTTTTTGTTTGTTTGCTTGAACGCACTAATTCTTATTAATAAAAAACTCCTAGTTTTTGCTAATCTTAGGAACTGCAGCAGAATAGGAGCCTTTAATATGCGACATTAATAGTAGCATAAAATAAAAATAATACTGAATTTATTTCTCTTATATTTGATGTCTACAACGCATCCTTTAACTGACTAGCGAACATCAATCGCATCCTATAAACTTGTAATCCGAGTGTTTCAACCACCGTTTTGCGTTTTACATCACTCGAAAAACCAAAAGATGAAAGAAGTTCAAGTGTTCTCATAAAGGCCACGTCCTTGGAGGGTGAGATGAAAAGGGAAAGGGGGAATTTCGTGGACCCATCCCGGAAAAATTTCTCGAAACTGAGCAGGCGGACGGGGTGGTGCCGCTTAATGATCAAAACGCCTTCAATATTGCGAAGGCATGAGACTTATCATTATAATTTATTCACGGTATAGCAGCTACAAGGAGTCCTTTAAATTTGCTCTGCTATCACGGTTGCAGGAATGTGGTTTTGATGTTAAATTTGACGTCCTTTTATACATAAACAAACTGAATGTTATATCGAGTAAGCCACATACATATTACAGGTTAAATAATTTTTATTAAATGCTTCGAAATATATTATGTAACATAATTAAACAGATGAATATATTAATATTTATTATAGTTATTTTATTGTCTTTAGATCTAAGTATAGGTTTATAAGAAAGGCTCCTAAGTTATGTTACGAGGAGAATATCAAAAAAGCATAAGTATCAACTGTCATAGTGTCAAATATACGATTAACAACAATTAATATTCTACAGCCTCGCAATTTTAAGTTTTATTAAAATTTTGAATTCATAATATTCTGCAATATGTTAACGGATACTGACTGCCTTACAATATTTATATTCGTTCATCTCAAGGGTGTTCACATCTTTTAATCCTGTAATGTCACCTTGGGATGACCACTTGCAGACTTGCGAATAACTTCAACAAGAATGTAAGAATAAAACTGGTATGGACACGGTACTCTGAAATGATTATACGTTGTTTATTTAATTTAATTATTGTTTCGATATAGGTACATGCAACAGCATTAAAAAGTATAATTTTAATATTTCAAGATGTTTGCTTTAAAAGTCGCGTAAAAGCGTTTTTGTAAAGTTGTAAAAATGTTTAACCTGTTTCTTCTTAGAGGCTTAAAAGATTAAAAAAAAACACATCCTACAGTAACGTAATAAAGCAGAAGTAAAGATGCACGTGTGACTATTGCGCTTATATTTGAGTGACATCAAATTCATAACAAGATAGTCTCATCTTTCTCAAAAATTAATTAACATAAACAGGCGAGTCATTAAAACAAAATTATTTGTAACCGTACCCTATATACATTAACAAAAAAAAATTATTGACAACTTTTTCTGAATTAGAAATTTGAATGAGCATTGACAAGTTTACCGGGCTGCCACGAATAGATAGATGGAAAACGACAATATTTTAATCTGTTAGTTATTCTGATATACTGCTACAAAATACTCTTATCTCAAAAAGTTTTGCTGTGCGATATATTCGCCGAGGTTTATCGTAATTTCTAATTCCCAAGGACCATAAAATAAATAATCAACGAAAATGTAGCCCTTTGAAATCAAATCTTTTCATTCTTTTTTTTACATAATTGATAAGTTTTATCTACCGTACCATATATAAATGAGTATGATTTACTTTGAAGTACTTATAAAACGATATACATTGTAGAATATTTTAAAAGATAAGAATTGGTTTTCAACGCTTCGTAATATTGTATTTTATGAAATAAGCTGACAACGAATAATATTTATTGTTATAATTTTGAATAAATACATAATTTATAAGATTGTAAGTTTATCTAATATGCTTGCTTTGTCACCGAATTCATCAGACAATTGTCTGAAGTATTGTGGCTGTTGTAGTACGTAAACGATTCAATGAAATTTCCAAAATGGTGTAAATTAACAAAATGATTTTAGTTTTTTTTGTATCAATTTATTGTATCTACCTTATCAATATTCTTATTCTATTATCGTAGTATTCTATTATTCATAGTACCGGCCAAGCAAAATAAAATTATATCAGTAGAGAATATTTGGATAATGGAACAAACAATTGAATGAAATAGTATTATGGTAATAAGTTTATGTGACTAGGTTTGAAGATTGAAGAAAATGAAGACTGTGTACTTTTTCATTTTGTTGTAAATACCACATCCAGAAACAACCCGCTTTCATGTTTTCGTGTTATTCGCCCGAAGACTGCCGCACCGTCTGCTAGAGGTGGCTGCACTCGAATAGGTACGTACCCCTAGACAGAAAGAACGCGTTCTGCACACAATATCATTGCAAGTTAAATATTAGGTATTAGACTATTATGTAGTTGAACTTAAACGTAAACTTTCGAAAGAATTTCGCTGAACAACTTCACAAGATACTACAAAACTAATGTAAATGTTTATTTATCGGTAAGCATACAATCACACCAAAGATAGACTGGTAATTAACTTATAATAACTTATACTTATATCGATATTATATTTTGCATTAATCTAATTTAAAGCTAAACTCTTACACTTAGGAATATAGAGAGTGACAATAGAAACAAATCCTTTACCCATTTACATAATTACTTGTACAGAACCTGTAAAATTATTATCTTACTAATTAGATTAAATGTAATGCGGACGAATAAAGTGTCCACTTGAGACGGTATCGACAGGTCGACGCTGACGTGACGTCACATAGTACATGACGTCACGCGCCCCCGTCGAGCAAAGAAATAACTGGAGGTGTGACCTTTTCTCAGTAATCAGCGGTCAATAAATTGTCGCAATAACTTTACATGAGAGATATTTTCGTCTATTTAATCTTAATAAGAAAAGGCAAAAACTCATAAATTTTCTGTTATCTCCTATTGATTTTCTATGAACGTTGATTAGATATGTTGGGGTGGATAGTGTGCCCTTTATCTATGTGGAATGTAGATATATGGGAAGTATATTTTATACTTACATTATCATCAAGAATTCTTTAAAACCGGACGTTATACCAAAGGGCTAATTCCATAATTTGTTTTATTCAACTCCATTATATCTACATTGTTAAGCTAAACAGAGTGGCAGAATTGGAGCAAGACTCAACGCGCAAGCATCATAGTGACATCTATTACTGACACAAAGCAATAGTACTCGGGCTGTTGAGGTAGACATCATGCTCTAGTACAGGAGTCTATATTTCTCACGACTAGCAACCTATTATGAGCCGATTCAGAACTGGGGTATTTTGAGGTTAGTTATACTGAAGTTTTAGTTAGTTACTTGAACTGGCCTTTTAGTAGATTGTAATGCAATAATCTCCTTTTTTTTCTTTTTTTTTATTGTAGCACGGCAAAGTGACTGCACTGTGCCTGATGGTAAGCACAGTACAATCCAAAAACAACGGCGACCACCGAGATATATGCCCTCCTCCGTCGGTCGTCGTTGTCATGCCGGCCTACGTAAATGCCTCTTCACGTTACGCTTGAAGGATCCCACGTTATAGGAAGGAGGGTAGATTGTTCCACAGCTTCACGGTACGGCAAAAATAAGATGTCGCGTACTTTTTAAACTTTTTTTATGTTGCAAAACTGCTATGTATAAATAATATATGTAAAAGCCAGTTTCGACTCAAACATTGGTAGATATCGATGAAATCGCATCACTATTCACTTAAATGTGTGGTCACAGGATTTGCAGGTGTTTGTGTGCATGTTAGTGCGCATATGGCGTGCCGGAGTGTGGGGACAGTATGGGGAAGGGTGGCGGCGGGTGGCACGGCGGGCGAGAGCGAAGTAACTGCTCAGGTTTGTAGCCAGCTCGGTACATTTTATTGTAGCTCGCCTCTCTAGATACTACTGAGGAGTGTTGGCCCGTTTTATCGATGTTTATAAAACGAATGACGTTGTTATTTTCTTGTCTGCGGGGATTGGATAATATAATTCTTTATTGTTATATATTACGTTTCCGCTTTAAATGATTGCTTTTAATATGACAATGCTTTTATGGTAACAGTGTATTACTCTAATCTATTGCTCAGAGTAAATTATTTTTCTTCTTTATTGCACAAATTATGGAGATGAGAACGTTTTACCGTGGGAAACTTAATTTTAATGTTTACTGCTTCAATTAGCAGTTTCTTGTAATAAATGGTTGGTTATAGCAAAATAGTTATTGTGTAAATACTCTATGTATTCATATAACTAGACATATAAATTCTAATGACGATTGGTTGAACAGTATAAAAGTTGATGCGTTGTAGCGGCACTCAAGCATAAAAGATGCGTGCTGTTGTAAAACACCGTGAAGTTAGGTGCAACTAAAGAGTTGTAGCAGGATTCGTAACAAATTGAAAGAGTTCAACTGCGGTTAGCATCGTACTTCGTGTAGTATCGGTTCTCCCGAACAGGCCTTTGCAAATTCTTGCACGGAGAGACTTTGTACAAACGCTTACGATACAAAATAAATGCTAATTATATTTATATAATTAGATTGGTGTGTAAGTAAAATAGTGTTGAATACGTGGTTGTTTAAGACCTATTTCCACGGAATATATTTTGACAAACAGTTTATTTTGTATTATTTTACGCCCTGATAATAAAAAAACCTTGACAAATTATATACCTAAACCTTCCTCATGAATCACTTTATCTACTGGTGAACCGTCAAATCAAAATCCGTTCAGTAGTTTAATGAGCTTATCGCGAACAGACGGACAGACGTGGTATAGGGCTTTGTTTTATTTCATCAAAATATTATTCATAGTATTTAAAACCGTTGTTCGAACTTTTGCTTCTGTTTAAAACATTTAAATTGTGCAAAAACATATTTTCTTATATTCACCCCGAAGAAGTATAATTTCTCACATACTATTAAGTTTTATATTGTAAATCAACGTGGAAGAATTTTCAGCGGTTGCAAGTATATTATATAAATGGTATGTTTAGTATTGTGTATCATTTGGACTATTGGATATCGTTTCACCGTAATGAAATATGATGTTTCATGTATTTGAATATATAAAATAGAAACTGACAACACATTTTTAGCAATAAAAATATTTACTTGTAGTGCGGACAGCCACCTCGTTCGATCCAATAATCGACCGAGCAACCCTGCACTATAATCTCTACAAAATGGTTCGTTGTTGAGAAAATACTATTTATATCAAAATGCCGATCTCGATATTCAAACAATGGTATACCATCACTACGCAGGTTAACTCGTAGTCACTTAGGCGTTGCCTGGACTGCCCTATGTGTGGCCAATAATTTTATTATATGTTCGTTAAAGACACCAATAGCGATAGTCGATTCTTCATGCTAAACTTTCTTTCGTCTTTGTTTTATAACATTAATTTTGAAAGGACTTATAATCGAAAGTATGTACATCGATACTTATTTTATTTAATCACAACGGCATCCGAATTCGTGACTACAATGAGCATATGAAATTAATCCCGTATTTATATTCAGTTTGACTATTAAGAACCATTCGGCACTATATTAAGTTATCTGCCGTATTACAATTAGGTATCGGTATTAATCTTAAAATATAGACGTTTTTATTCATTGTACACGGTGGTAAAAGGATACAATATACACGCGATGGTTTGTTTCATACAGTTACGCCGCATTGCGACGATTTGCAATGTCTGGACATTGAGACAAAGGTTGAGTACGTAACCCCACGTTCCACAACTTCCGTTATATTTCTTTACCAGTATATTTTAAATTATCGTACTACATAATTTTAAACAAATACACTAGATTCTTTAAGGTCATTGTTGATTTGATTTTAATAAAATAAAGGTACTTACTTTTTTTTAAGCAAACTGTTAGTCTTCTTTGCGCAATAGTAGCTGTCATATTGTTTAGTCGTGTGGAATGTGGGTTCGACTCGCGTTTCAAATTTGTTTTTATCTAATAAATATTATTATTACTTGTCTCTCTAGTTATTTTATCTATATTTATATTATTATGAAGTCCAAGAGATTTATATTATAATTGTTTGAACTCACTAATTTCTTTAATAACGAGTTATATTAAACAATTAAAAAAAATAATGCGTTTATAAAATTATTTATTGTGACAGATATCAAGATGTTTAGCAACACGTTACATCCTTTAGGAGTAAAACAATTATCGTACAAAGTGCAGGTTAAAAAGTATGCTGAGCGAGACTGTAGTAATAATATGAGCGGGCTGGGTGTCGCGGCGTGGGGTATTCATAGCCAAAGGCGGGTTGGAAGTTCAATAAGGATTACCGAGAAGGGTCGAACTGTGAATGCCTATGTTAGCGAAGTACCATGCCGCGCTGCTCAATCGAACAGTAGGATGCAACAGTCGTGTTTTACACGGAATTTGTTTAAGCTCATCTGTGTTCATAGTAATTCAAAATTTTTATACTTGAATGAAACCGTCAATTCAGATAGCATCTAGTATCTCTATGATATCTATATTTGGATATACATATAAGAGCCTATTGTCCAACATTAAGTTAGTTATTTTAATGACCTTGTGACACTATTTCCCCAAAAAGAAAATAAAAATATTGGTAGGTACATAATTAAAAATATCTAATTATAATATGAGTACTTTACGATTTTCGCACTCAAAGTCATGATACGACCAGTGAATATTTATTTTGTTTTTATGTAATTGTTGTTAATTACAATAAGTTATACGGTAGGAGAAATAACTGACAAGAATTTATAACAACAATTCCTGTAAAATAACACAACAGCGTAATGCAATATTATTGGCTGATAGTTTCTCTGATATCTTATAAAATATAAATAACTAATACATAATTGTCTAATATAGTTACCTATATTAAAATTATAATTGTTGATTCAACAACAAAAAGATCATGTTATCATCAGAAATGCTTAGTATATCGAGTCTCGACAGTTAATTAAAATTCGCAATAACACCAAATGTAAAGTCAACGTAAGTCAAATAAAAGCGGCAAAAATTAATCCTCGACACGATCGCGTTGTAAAAAGGTTATAGTACATTTATTAAAAAGTTAACTAAAACCACAATGGGTATATTGCTACCTGAATAAATGATAGCATCGCGGTGAATTTGATGTCAATATGTGTTAACACTAAGCTATTTAGTTCACAACTCGGACCCCTTTACCCCTGCCTCCCCACGCACACTACGCTACCTCTCTCCACAGCCACCCACAGTCTGCTTCTGTATTGGAGCAGCACACATAGGGAAAAGCAATTTTTCACAAGTCACACATACACACACAGAAAACCAAGATGAATGTAGTAAGTCCCTTGCCCCAAGAAAAGTTTTGTAGTACAGAAATTTGTTTGCTAGTTGTGTCTAGACATGCCATGCTTTTAAGTTAAAGGTTGAATCTTTGGAGACTTGTTTCATGAACTTGATGTGTATAAATATTACATTTCTAATATTTGTTCGGTTATTGGTCCGTGTGTAATATTTTAAATTTACAAGATAATAACTTAAATCTCAGTATTGCATACATATTTTGAAATTTCAATGTAATTTCGTGTTTTATTAGTATTGCTATATTGTAAATGAGATTAATGAAAATTGTTTTTATTAGTTAAAAAGTAACAGTACATATTTGCTCTACGTTAGCAATATCTCAACAAGTTGATTTTAATGTAATTTTGAGGCAATTAAATATTTTTTCCAGCAAAGAGTAAAAAATGGTAGATAATCAAATAATGTTTTGCATACTCTACAAATAGAATTGTACAATCGTATTCGCAAGTGCCGCTGGAAAATCATGACAAGGGAATGCATCGAAAATGATTATGGAATGTGCTCGAATGAGACGGGAACATTGCAGTCACACGACGCTCAGTCGGTTAGACAGAGATCAAATATTGAATATCGTATTCATGCTTAAAAGGTAATAACCTAACAAGTATATAAAAGAGAAAGTGAACTTTCTGCCTAAGAGTTAAGGCTTAAACCTTAAATAACGTATCATCAGCATAAGTTTACTAGGCGCCCAGGAGCCCCGCGGGGGCCGGGGTTCGGTGGCTCTCAACTGTGGCAGATAATCAATATCCGCTTGGCTTGTGGACACTATAATAATATACGTTATTTTATATCCACTCCGTTTTCACAAAGGCATTGAACGGAAGCACCGTCCCTCTCGCACCATTATCTAAAATGGACAGTGGCGTAGATTTGGTAAATGATAACTGTGAGAAAGTATTTATCACGACAATGAAGCGTGATATGTAATTATATAACCTATTTAGGGTGTTGTGGTGATATGGGGGGAAGGGAGGTTTACGTGGGCTGTTTAGTGATATATTTGTTTTTATTGACGGTATCGAGGTTGGTGTATGGCGGCACGCGATGCGGGCTCTACTTCTTCATTACTCGCATAGAAATTAGTCGCCCACAACGCGCGTCAATTGACTAATCTAATTGAGGGCGCCCCACTTATTTTACAGTTAATGTGACTGTGATTTGAATGTCCAAGACTTAGAACTTATTTGTTTTTTTTTTCAGGTTAGCTTATGATACTATTTATTATAATCCAGTTTTATCAGTTTTATCCAATATTTACAGAACTGAAACTAATATACAATACATGTATATAACGACATTAGCGAAGCTTCAAGTTGTCACATCAAGTTATTTTAAATTATAAAAAACCGCATAAGTAATAACATAATATGAACTATAAGGTTGTCAAATGATAATTCAACTGTCATTTCGGGCGCCAGAACACGGCAGTTAACTATGTCTGAATGGATCGCGTCGACCATACACTAGTCGTAACAACCGCAATAGTGGTATGCTTAGGCTTGCCACCGTCATATATAATGTGACGCACAGGTGGAAATTGACTTTCTTTAACTCGTCGTATTTTGGTTTCAGCAAGTATACATATATACAATTGTTCAGAGATTTTTAGGTTGGTATGACGGCGACAACTCTTGATATACTGTAGATGACTTCTTTGTCGCTGTTTTTATTGCATTGTGCTTACAATCAGATACAATGCCATAAATTTGTTTAGCTACAATTAAAGCCTCCACGCTTCTTATTAAAATTGATTGAAGCAATGATAGCTCAGTAATTATCGTTTCGGACACGTTTCGTTGACGTGGGTTCAAATCCTTGGCCTGGAATATAAAAATATTAATAAGAACCTATTTTGCACATTTTACAGCCTGGAGACATTGGATCGATATTTCTCTAATATTCTATTCGGCAATCAAGACGTGCGTGTCTTGAGATTGAACCTGAGTCTTGTTAATTATACGAGATATGTTATGTGTATGTTAAACAGAGTAAAGCTTAAAGCTGTAAACCATTTAAATGGATATTTGAAGTCTTATTTCTCAATTAGTAAAATATATGATTGCTGACAACTATTATACTATACCAGGAGAAAGGTTAAATACTCGCAGTATTATAGGATATGACACTTAATGGTCATATTTAACATATAAAATAATAATATCAAAACAAATATTAATAAACAACCAAGAAACCCAACATTTGTTCTACGACTTTCGAAAGTATAAACACAATCGTAATAAACCTAGGTTCAATGACAAGTGCCAAAAGCTACAATGGGCGACCCGGTGTTAATAACTTTCCATAATAAACCATTTTGTTTTGTTTCTGACGTTCCCACGTTCAGTTCACCAGAAATCACCTGACGGTCATTGACACTGTGCTTTAACATAAACGCGTAGAGGATTGTGTATAATTTTTGTATTTTTCTGATTTCTAGACCAAATATGAAACACCTATTTTATAATTGATTTAGAACGAGAATCGAGTGCAGAGTATCCTCGATAAATATTGCTACTGTCTAAACATTCAGCCTGTACCAACGACAACCGTATTTATAAAGAAGAAATATTTTTGTTATTTACAAAAGAACTTTACATTATTCAAATCTTGTTTCCTTTCTTCGGAGTCCCAATTAATTGATAAAAATAAATTATTTGATAATAAAAATTTAGTATGTAATCTTTTTTAATCCATGATATCGTTCTAATGGAGTAAACTTTAAAATCTGATATACTTTTGGTCAAGGTATGTCATTTTAATATAATTTTGACTTAGGTTATAACCTTACACGACTGACTCCCAATTCATTCGTACTTTTTAGCCCCCTGGGGCTCCCCCCCCCCCCCCCCCCCGCTTCCCCCCCCCCCTTCCCCCCCCCTCCCCCCCCCCCCCCCCCCCCCCCCCCCCCCCCTTCCCTTCCTCCCCCCCCCCCCCCCCTCCCCCCCCCCCCCCCCCCCCCCCCCCCCCCCCCCCCCCCCCCCCCCCCCTCCCCCCCCCCCCCCCCCCCCCCACCCCCCTCCCCCCCGTTTCCCCCCCCCCCCCCCCCCCCCCCCTCGCTCCCCCCCCCCCCCCCCCCCCCCCCCCCCCCCCTGCCCCCCCCCCCCCTCCCCCCCGCCCCCCCCCCCCCCCCCCCCCCCCCCCCCTCCTCCCCCCCCCACCCCCCCCCCCCCCCCCCCCCCCCCCCCCCCCCCCCCCCCCCCCCCCCCCCCCCCCCCCCCCCCCCCCCCCCCCCCCCCCCCCCCAACCCCCCCCCCCCCCCCCCCCCCCCCCCCCCCCCCCCCCCCCTCCCCCCAACCCCCCCCCCCCCCCCCTTTTTCCCCCCCTTTCCCCCCCTCCCGCCCCCCCCCCCTCCCGTCCCACCCCCCCCCCCCCCCCCCCCCCCAACCCCCCCCCACCCAAGGAAATATTAGGTACCTAGTTAGTTCTAGGATATAATTTTAGTTTTTCAATAAGCACAAGTTTTAGGAAAACGTTGGTGACTTTCTGGGTACATATAAAGATTAGGTAGCAACTTTTATTCATAGGTGATTTTAAAATCATTACATAGTATAAAACAAAGTCCCCTACCGCGTCTGTCTGTCTGTCTGTTCGCGATAAACTCAAAAACTACTGAACGGATTTTCAAGCGGTTTTCACCAGTGGATAAAGTGGAACGTTTTAGTATATAATTTGTCAAGGATTTTTATATATTCAGGGCGGGACAACGTCTGCCGGGTCCGCTAGTAGTATTATAAAATAATAACAATGATTAGGAAAACATTTTGAAGTTATACTTCATTTGGCGCGTAGGGGAAAAATGATGAGAGTAAATTTTTACGATTCGCGCGCACACCGTCACGAAAAACCGACACCTGAAGTTATTACGATGCGTGCGCACACCGTCACGAAAAACCGACAGCCTGAAATTATTACCCGCCCCGTCACGAAAAACCGCAGCCTGAAGTTAGCTATAGTCAACATTTTGTTTCTTTGTATTTGTTGTTTGTATTTCTTTGTATGACAACTTTCAATGTATTAAATACCTTTTTTCTATTGTTAGTGTCGTTTTTTCTACAAACGTGGAATAAGACGTAAGATAAAAGTTTTGAAAAGATTTTTATCTTGTTACGCCAAAGAAGTATAACTTCTAACGCGTGTACACAAGTACACACACATTTTTTATTTAATCACTTATCATAAAAAAAACAGTCATATTTCGTAAATGTTTTAAGCTTACTTGTATACAATATGTACAATAGGTTTTGTTAAGAAAATCCTGCGTAACTTAATCAAGAGAAAATTTTTCACAATACACTTTCTTTTGTAAAATTCGTAAAAAGTTTGCTTCTTTCGCGAAACTGACGTTATTTGCTGTTAATGATTTATATAACAAGAGCGTTTATGAGGATTCTTTGGTTACATTTGAGTCTATTCAACTCTTGTACAATTAAAATAAATTCATTCGAAAGAATTTTCTGATTTCGTTTTTGTCAGTTATTTCTTTATTTTTTTATATATCATAGGAGGCAAACGATCACGTGGGTCACTTGATGTTAAGTGATCACCACCGTCCATAGATACTTGCAACACCAGAAAAGTCACAAATGCGTTGCCACCCTGTTTTTGGGGGAGGGGGAGTGGGGAAGGGGTGTGGGAGAGGGGAGGTGGGTTATCCGGCGCAATCACTGACCGAACGAAACGCAACAATGCAAGCACTGTTACTTCACGTCGGTTTTCTACGAGAGGGTGGTACTACCCCGGGCGAGCCGACCCATTCATGCTGAATCCAGTAATAGCTTCAGCGTAGCTCTACCACCTTCTAATTATTATTATTATTCTATATTAATATTATGTGAAACTAAACTCTTGGGAACTACTGACTTGATAAGTATCTGTGAGAACTGAAGATTATTTTTGAAATTCTGATCCGCAACTTTTTTGTGTGGAAGAAGTGGTGGGAGTGGTCACCGTGTCGGCTAGAGTTTTAAAAACACCGATTGTTGTGTGCTCCTAAGCAACGTCGGGTGTAGTCAGTACTTGGATGGACACTGCGTAACGTTGGCATTTTGTTTTTTTTTAATCACTTGTACATATTGTATTCTCACTAATCTATTACAGATTTCTGTATTTTTATGTGTATTAAATATTTTCATATAATACGAAAGTTTCACTTCTATCATGTGTCTTTACGAGACTCCCTCCCTGGTCTATTTTATTGTTATAAAATTTTACCTTATGATAATTAAGGTGAACCAAGTAGAAGGTGGTTGATGGTTAATAAAGAAATAGAAAAAGTTGAGGCAGTCATAAGGACAGAAGTGAAAACGGAAAACAATGAAATAAATGTGTTCTCTTTTGAATTTTCATATTAATTATAGTGTGATTATTCGTTTATTATAGTGTGGTTTTCATATCTGTAGGTGATAGAGCCACGCTGAATCTATTACTGGTTTCAGCAAGAATGGGTCGGCTCGGCCGGGGTAGTACCGCCCTCTCACAGAGAACCGACGTGAAGTAACAGTGCTTGCATTGTTGCGTTTCGTTCGGTCAGTGAGAACGCCCGACGACCACTTCCTCTACCCTTCCCTCTTCCCTTCCTCCCTCACCCCCAAACACAGAATGACAACGCGCTTGCGACTCCCCTGGTGTTGCAAGTGTTCATGGACGGTGGTGATCACTTAACATCAGGTGACGCACCTGTTCGTTTGCATCCTATGATATAAAAAAAAATGTATTGGCACTCGGAGCAATAATTATATACATTTTTATAAAATCTATGAATCAATCAATCATATGATGAGTTGAAATATATCAATATTACATGTACACAGGTACAGCTATAAGGGATACTACACGTCGCTACTATGACGCAAGCCGCTCAAGCGCAATTTAGTCGGTTATGTTTACGTAGCATGTCATGACGCGAAATTATAGATTTAACTCCTGCCAAAAATACTACTCAACGCGCCTAAAGAAGTTGTCACTTCAATAAAATAGCTTAACTTATATATTTGAATTGTCCAACCTAGTTCATAGTATCGTGCATATGAATGCGTTTTTAAAGTCGTTTTCAAATCAAAATATTCATGGATGTAGCGCAACTAATAGTAGGTAATAGATTTTGAAATCAATTCGCAAACAGATCGTGCTATGCTACACATGTCACCCCTGTTTTGACGTTGCAAACCGTCCCCAAATAATAATGGAAACGTAATTCGGTTAGCCTCCGTCTGTCGACGAATCGAATAAATCATTGATATAAAGAGATTACATTCTGTTTGACTAGATATGGTTTCATAAAAACCGTGTGATTATAGTACGGTAAGTGTACAGGATATTTTGTATTCTTTTATTCAATTTGGTGACTCGATGTTTGTACCTGTGAAATATTATTTCGATGTCCAGAGATTCAGGCATAAGCGCGTTTTTACAAATTTATCGGAGTTGACTCACATGTATGGGTTTGAATCCAAATAGTAACACTAGCGCCTAATGGTGACAGAAAATATCAGAAGGAAGTCATAACAGCTTCAGAATTGTTCGTCGTACCATAATGTATTGGGATAAATTACCATTGGAGGTTGCTCTGCCTTTGAAAACGCCAGTAGGTGTTCTTCGGCTGTCGTGTTGGTTAAGTCCATACCTTCTCTAGGTCTTTACCCAATAATAAGATATTTACATGCTAGTATCCTTACTGATATTATAAATGTGAATGTGGGTTTGTTTGTTATGCTTTCACACCTTAACTACATAACCAACTATTATGAAATTTTGCAAAACGTTGTCAAAAGGCCACCTTTCATCCAGAAAAAATCAAAACTTAAGAAAATACTTAATTTTACGAAAAATATCTAAAAAGTAATGAAGTTATTTTCTCGAACAATTAAATATTTATGCAACTGTTTTTATATTAGCAACTATATCAGAAACTTGGAATAAAAACCTGAACAAACTCAAACAGTTTGTCTGCAGTAGGTACTACTGGTCGCTAAAGAAGCGGACGCTCACTAGTTACTACACACTCTAATATACTCTTAAGTAATCGAGATGAATATACTAAGATGTCTGCGTAATTCTAGTTAGGATAAATATTATTTTTTTAAGAAAATACGAACATAGTTGATCTGTTGTTTGTAATAGTGTTCAAATTATATAAATAAAGCGTAAATTTAAATTAAATCGATGACTATAACTGAAAGGAAAGATTGAGTTGTTTTTATTGTGGTGTTGAAATTGTCAGAACAGAGAATTTCTTTATTCACATACTTGTTAGACAAATCATGTCTCAATTTGTACCCATATTTTCAGAACAGATCAGTGATTCTCTAGTCTGTACTGAACCATAGAATTACTTATAAATAAGTTTAGAATGTGTATGTTTTACAATATAAAAGACTTATTCATAATATTAATACTGGTTCAGTTTGTATTCTGACAATAATTATATATATATGTAGAATTTTCAGACATTTTCAAAATTGTACTGCAATAATTAAATAATTACAATTAATTATACTAATTATAAAATTTACAGAAATATTATCTAATTTGTTATAAACTTTTGTAAAGTGATTATTCTTAAGTAATAGAAGGGTTTGCAATATATGTACATAGTTTCGTGAAGTATTTTGATTCTAACTCTATGCAGAAATGGTGTTGATAAGATCATATATAGATAATAAGATAATATAGTATTAAGGAAATAATATTACTTGATAAAACGCTTCTTTCTCTTTTCTAAATCGTCAAAACTGAATATACTATAGAATCCCAAATAACAATAGGTGGCGCCATCTCTTGAGTTATCTTCAAAGCCAGCGCTTAACGAATATACTCCAAAAGAACTGAAATAAGAAGTTTCAAATATAATATATTAAGAACAACTATCATTACACATCATTATTAGTATGAAAGATTTCACACACACCACAAAAATAATATTAGATTAACACCGCGTTCCGCTCTCTTACATTTTACAATTAAATCATGCTTGTGTTTTGGTTTTAAAACAAGGAACATACTAATTGCGAATAATTGACCACAAACGATATTTAATTTTTCACTAAGAATAAGATTATAGTTAACTATTTTGCGAATTTTAAATAAAATTTCTTTACACAGCTATAGAATATCTTTAATGGAACATGTTCTTAGACATGTTGCATAAGATAAAAAGGAATATTCTGTAGGCATTAATTTGTGTAATGTCTGTAATGATTGCCTTGTTGATGACATATTTGTCAATAATAATACAATATATTTATACGAAAACGTGTACCTGAATATCCGTTAGTCAAGGTTGCGTGAATCGGTCACATCATATATATTAACTAGCGGGCCCGGCAGACGTTGTCCCGCCCTGATTATTAAAAAAAACCTTAACAAATTATATACCAAAACGTTCCTCATGAATCACTTTATCGACTGGTGAAAACCGCTTGAAAATCCGTTCAGTAGTTTTTGAGTTTATCGCGAACAGACAGACAGACAGACGCGGTAGGGGACTTTGTTTTATAATATGTAATGATAATCTTAATTAACGCGTGTATATCGTAATAGATAATAATCGTGTCTTTGGAATAACAAACAGTTTTGTTATAACTATTCATAAGCGACATCAGTTGTTTTTCTTCTACTTTTTCTTGTTTTGGCTCCGCAGAAGCACTTGCTAGTGTTAATGTTTTGTTTCAATGGAGATTACAACATATTTTACACAATAAGTGACGTGTGAATAATTTCCACGTTCCAACAAGATGGTGGCTCTTTTGTTAGAACTTTCCAGGGAGTTTTTGTGGCAACTCAGAATTCATGGTCCGTGGTATAATTTTCCATTCACTTCACATATGCACTGAACTGTATTACGTAAAACACTACCAATTTTACAAAATATAGAGCCGAATAACACAAGATTATGAATAAAATATAAAATCCACTATATGACAAACTAAAATCCCGCCAAAAACTCGACATCAATTGTTTAATATTTAGACAGGTGTGTGTTAAATATTTTATTGATCATTTAATTGGGAAGGGAAGCTTAATAGTACATTGATTTTTTTTCAGTAACTACTTGAGATCGGTAATATATTATGCATACTAAGTATAATTTAAATTGTTGAAGCCATGCTTGTAGATATTTAAAATAATGAATTATGTTCATAACTCCTAATGGCGATAGATGTCGCTACACATTACGTGTAAAGAAAGAATATTAGTTTTATCATCGACAAATATGAGATAGACGTAATTAGCGGTATTTATTTTAAATATTTGTAGAAACGAAATTCAAAATTACTAGCTATTTAACCTGTTTTTAAAACACTCCAAAATCATTTGTGGTAAAAGATTTATCCCTACATATTTTAGATGTTAGCTAAAATAAGTATAGCATATAATATTTCTTCACGATTTGTTCGCGATCACCAATCACGTAGTAATAAACCGATCACACTGGCTTATTGAGTATATTTTAGTTTGGCAAGCAGGCCAAATTGCAATGACCGTCGTTGTATTGCAGATCGCTCCTTTTCGCTCTTGAATTGTACGTATTACTAATGACATTACAAACCCATACCTGCGTGTATCACCACGAAGTTCTGTCTGTGATCGCAATAAATGTAGGTGTGGGAACACAATGTCATCATGCGTTACGAACTATCTAACTGCGTGACGACGGACGCAACATGATAACTGGGCGCGCGGTTCTTATACTTACCAAATAAACTGGAAACGCTAATTTCTAGTTATTATGGAAATGACAAACGCGTGTGAACGTTTTTCTGCGTTTCTCGGATATACTTTTGAGCTTAGTTTTCAGCGCGACAAGTAGCCAGTGCTTCGCCAAGCAGGTATGGGAGTAGCATTACGTACTCGTACTACTATAGAATTATTAAACATTTAAAAGACGTATTTTAAACTAGAACAATAATCTTTCTATATCTATTACATATAATAAGAATCTAAATCTAACGAGTCTGTACTTTTTAGATTTCTGTGAAAAAAAAGTTGTTTTGGAATAAATTACAAAATACATTTCAATCATTGTTAGAAATGTCTGTCTCTTTGTCTATCTGTTTATTTGAACACGCATCACTGCTAAAATACTGTGTTCACGATAAAGAAAATTATAAATCGTATCCTCGATTAACATTTAGTCTTGTTTTCATTAAAATCGGATCACTATATCAAAAGTTATTGTAATTTTAATGACGACGCGACTTACGTACGAGAGAAAAGTAGACGAGTAAATGGACTTACATTCAGATGATTCAGTCATTGTTTTTATTTCATTAGGTTCCATGCGGACGGAGAAAATAAATGTTAAACTACAGATCTACATACATAAATACCATCGCATAAATACACTATTTCAAACCAAGTTTTTTCAATTAAGTTTGACACACGACACGCTGTATTTTTTCGTCGGATTATGGCCCTTCGACACGTGGGCGATCCCTCCTGAGACATATTGCATCTGACCCTCTGAGTAGTGACCTCTGAGCGACGTGCTACCGATCAATTTGCGAATTGTACATTTCAAATGAATAATAAGTTTCTATTTTATTTACAGTTAATTCGTCTGGCAGTCTTAATTTTAACTACTTACGAAATATTATCTCTATAGGTAGAATATATATATATTTGAGATCGAAAGATCAAAATTCGAAAAATCAAAGAGTTTTGAGTTGTCAGCACGGAAGATGGCACATCTAATGTTTTTCATCTAAAGGCTTTTATGCTATCCATTTTATTCAAAATCAAAATCAAAATACTCTTTATTCAATTTAGGCCCTGAGAAGGCACTTATGAACGTCAAAACTACCACCGGTTCGGAAAACAACCCAGTCATCGAGAAGAACCGACAAGAAACTCGATCTGGTTTATCTTTTCATAATAACTAACATTTTTTTTTTATTATTACACCAATAGACACATAAAGCTACTACTACTATTATACCAGTACACCAGATCGCGCATTAAATAAACTTTTATATACGGTAAGCTTAGAGGGGAGTGGCTCTCAAGTGTAACTGCCGGAATACAACAACAGGCTTAGCGACAGATTGTCGAATTGAAGGTGGTAGCTAGCCAGGCGGACTTAGAAAAAGCCCTAGCACCATGTTATGGCGTAATCACAATGTTTTCCTTCACCACAAGTTCCAACTCAGTTGCTAGGATTAGAAACTACGCCCATCGACGTG
This sequence comes from Antheraea yamamai, assembly GCA_036509395.1. Lineage (NCBI taxonomy): Eukaryota > Metazoa > Arthropoda > Insecta > Lepidoptera > Saturniidae > Antheraea > Antheraea yamamai. The sequence continues at coordinate 12,110,049 of AP028432.1, forward strand.
GTATACAAACATGCTATCAACTAAGTCAAGAATGAAGCGCTCATTTGAGATTTTGGTTCTTCTATCAAAATTTCAAAAAAGTAAACGTGCTTACGGTCCACCAATTTAGAAAGGTCATTGTAGCCTACGGCTATATAACTCACCTTACTACTAGTAGAACCTATAACTAGTAGACGCTAGCCTTATGGCTAATAACATATCAAATCCTATTATTAGGATGTTGCTTTTGAAGACTCAGTTGAATTCACTCATATGTACCAGTATATATGGCCTTTTCGGACTGGAACATAATAGCGCGAGAAATTTTGCTTTGTGTTAAAAATGGGTACGGTGGTGGTCCTCCTATAGTAGAACCTTACACAGGGTCCCCAATATTTAGTCTGTGTACATGAAGGGTATCTCATATCTTTATCATCTCTTCAAGCGTGAGATGCAACATAGAGATACTTTCTTTTAAATTGTTTTTTCGGGGTACGAATACTATAATTATGTATGACTGGATTACGTCTACCTATATACACAGCTCATGAAGACAAATGATGACATGCTGACGTGTCTCGATTTCGAGGAACAGTCGAGGTTTATCTATACTTAAATGGAGTGGTAGATTTGTACACGACTGGTCCACTATCACCATACATAAAGTGATAAGTCTGCAATAGTGACTGTCTTTTGGTTTGGATTTCGGATTTTTGGGAGCTGCTATTGTATATCCGTTGCTGTGAGTTTTACAGGTGACAGCGGTGATTAGCAGCACGTAGACAATTTCTCAGCTGCAGCTGTTTTTTTGTATAGGCCTGTGTTTACCATCGCTTACAGTATTGCCATCTTCTTGTGCTAGCCCGGTGAAACTGTGAAGGCACATCAGGCCAATAGCGCAGTCAGTTCGAAAAAAAAAAACATTTTTGTGTGCTCGAAAAAAAAAAAGTTTGCTGTTTTTTTTCATTCCGTAAAAAATTGGGTTGTCAATTTAACTGACTAATCTCCTGCGTGCAGCTATTTTATGTATTATGAAGGATTTTTTCCATTAATTTTACCTTTATTAAAATAAAATTAAAACGACAAATAGATGTAGGCTAAATTTATATGCCTCCAATCTATATATTTTATTTATATTAACAACAACATTTACATTGTATGGATAAATCCTGTTGTATTATTAAGATTCTACTAAATAATTCGTAGTAATCATCTCGAGTCGAGCAGGCGTCCTATTTAGTAAATTATTTATAATAACTTGTAACCCTTTCCTGTCCGTATCAGGCGAGAGTAATTAAGCGTTGTCTCCGACTAAATTGGTACGCCCTGTAAGGGTTTGTTTGTGTTCATATTTTGTCAAAATTAAATTTGTATCGTATTGTAATGCAGCACCTACGTATTAGTTTGTCTTGCTATCTGTTTGGTCCTACACTAAAGTATATTTTTACCTGATTCAATTTTCATTTATAATTGTATTTTTATTTTATATTATATACATAGATAGGGGAGAAGTTTTATACCCAAAATACGTGTAATATTCATTATTATTCTAATTTAACTCATACCACTGCTGTTTACAGCACTTAAATCTATAGTAGATGAGCTCAAAGGACTTCTTGTTTGTATCCGATAATCATAGGGAGTAGCTGCGAATTTTTTTCTCAATTTTATGATATGTTTACTGTGGAAGGTTATAGACTTATATAACACTAGCGGATCTGGCGGACTTTGTCCTGCCTCGGTAATAAAAGATAAAAATCCTAAAAGTCAACCGTATCGCCACTTACCGGGTCCAATTGTGAATCTAAACCATTCTCGCATCCACTGAAACACGCACATCGAAATCGGTCCAGCCGTTTCGGAGAATATCAGTGACAAACACACTTACAGAAGAAATTTATATATAAAGATTACGCTACGAACCTTCGGAGTAGAATAATTACTGTACACTTACTGAGCATTACGTTAGACTCAAGGTAATAAGTGCGGGTGAGAAATATGTATTTATGTTACGGAATGTCAGATACCGACGCGTGGGCAGTAAAAAAGTAAGTAAGAAGTAACAGAGGACAGCTAGTTAAAAATAAATGAATAATTGTATAAATAAAAAAAAATACATTGCTTTAATTTAGGTGAAAGGAGATTTTTTTTAATAATTTCCGCAGCAGGACTCAAGATCTACGTCGCAGAGGACTATAGGTACATACAATTGATGTGCACAAAGTGAACTCGGGCTCGGAATAATGATTTTTGGATCATACAAATATTTAATTGCTAAACGTGGCTAAACGACCAGTTAAGCCCACACCATCCGAGATTTTTTTTGAAGTATGTAATCTGTCCTGAATTTATGACTAATTTTTTTCTACTTTAAACCATGCGTATATATCATAAGAACTCCCTTATATTTCAACGTATTGCATAAATGCCATGTAATCTAGTCTAGGTGATATAAATAATTGCTAGATATTATAAGTTTTTCAGTGTACTCCAACCTACTATATATTTACTTACGGCTAGTGAAAATAAAACCAGCGATTTTAGAATTTGACATCATACATACAAACACAAAAGTATGTGATATAAATTAATATTTTTAATATTCAATAATGAATAAAAACAATCAAATATGTTGTGCCGACCCTACTTATGTTGGATAAGAGTAAGAAGGTGATGATGAGTGAATATCCACACTAAAGGGTTCAGGACCAAACGAAATATATAAATAACCAACGTATATGACAATTGATGGTAGCTATAATTATTGGCAAAAGATTTACCATTTTGCCGTAGAGTTCGCTCCAAACTTTTTGGCCGCTCTGAACATGGTTGCGTAGAATACAAATGTAAGCTTAAGGATAACTAAAAGCCAATTTTCAAATCCTATAACAAAACTTTAACTTTGTTTTTTATTACACTTGGCTATATTACACGCAAGTTCGAAATTACGGCTATACTCAGAGCGGACAGAAAGATTGACAAAGATTGTATACTTCATTCAGCTTCAGCTTCACTGTGTCGCAGATTTATCTCCAGGAACTTTTCTGTAGATTTTACATCACATATTTTCTTGCGCCTTATCACAATAAATGTATATTTTGTAATAAAAACTACGATTTAGACTACTATTACGAGATTTCGTATATAAATAAGTACATTTTAGAATATCGAAATAGTAAATAAAATAAATATTAACAAAAATGTATATTTAATATTATCTGATAAAAAAGTAATACCTCATTTAAAGTGTTTAATTAAAAAGGCAACAAGTTCTCAAATTAATTTATTGCGTACTGAAGTATCATATAAGTACTGGTTTAGGCTCAGTTCACAACATAACGTTCAGTACAGAAAGGTTACAGTTTTAAGGGTCCAATTTGTGCATAAATCATAAGGTAGAGATTTGATTCAAATTACATATTTTATTTCTTGCATAAATAAACCGCTAATTTACAATGATAAGGAATATTTAGTATTGCATTAAATAAGAAAAAGGCATACATATTTTTGTTAAAGATACTAAAGAAGAACAAAGTTGGTTCATGAAACTGAGGTAATGAACAGTAAATATAAATTATGATTGTTATAAATTATAAAATTACTATAATTAAGTAGTGTGTGCAGGAGTTATTATATTGTTATTTTCATCGTATGTATAAATTTCATCAATAATATCTGTTGTTGTTTATGGGTTGTAAAACTCTTGTTAAATTCCTGGGCACAATATCCACAATGATAAGCCATTGAAGTATGTACATTTGTATTGAAAATAGGTATGGTATTAATTTCCTATAATTTCTAATACATTTTAATATTGTGATAATAGAAAATAATCATTATTTTAGTTCTAGTGTCTGAACAGTTTAGAAAGTTAAAATTCCTATTGGGGAATTTACATTTGAACTCTGGTAAGTGTCTTATTAAGTTATTATTTCCTAATTTAACTACTAGGAATATAGTTGAATCTTGTAACAACTTTTTCGGAATATCTTCTTATTATCTAATAGTATTGTTTTGCTTAGTTACTGGCATCCGCCTGTTTCTATTTTACCTACTTACTGTAAAGCCGTAGAGAGACGAGGAAGATATCTGAGAAAAGAGTAAGTAGTACCCTAGAAGGCTTTAAAACTCGTGACAGCTTTTTTTTTTTGAAATTTTTGTCTGTCTGTTCGTTTTGTATATTTCATCACTCTAGATTTACTAGACCAATTTTCATTATGTTTGATTTGATAGTATTGATAATAACTTATATACTGTATTACTATATAGATAAAAAACCAAATTTATACATACATACATTTGTATGTATAAATTATAATGTCGAATACATACATATATATCTTTATGTTACCTGTAACAGGAACGTATACGTATTCATACCACAAAGTACGATTCGTCTGAGCTTTCTGTATACTTCAAGCGTTGTGGTAGTTTTGGTGTCAAGGCGGGTGTGGAAATTTACATATTATTAATTTACATGGCATATAGCCCCTGTCGGGACGAAATCTGTGTAATTTGGGTGTTTAGTAGTTGTCTCGTACTGTAGCGAGTTGTTGCGCCACCTATGGCGTAACGATAACCGTATTGAGTAACAAAGTTTACCTGTACAGTCTTGCAGTGGCGGATTTATGTTTGATGTCGCCCTAGGCCTCTTAAGGTATGGTGCTCTTTTCCCTCTGTGAGGAAGTGATTATTAAAATTAAATATGCAACTTTCTATGTTTTAAATGATTATGTATCGAATTTTATTAACTTAAATGTAACTTTTTATTACTTAACGTAATAATAAATAACTTTAAATATAATTTTTTAATTTAAATGTATTTGTTTAAAGTAAATAAAACTTTTTTAAATTATCTAGTTTTAATCTGAATTGTACTAGAGATGTTTCAGTAATTCGCAGCAAAAGCAATCAATATTCTTTTTTTTATTTATTTATTTCGGTGAAATCACCGATCTTTTGCAGGAAAATTTTGCTGTCCCTAAAATTCCGCCACCGGGCTTCACGGGCCTCTGCAATATTCCTAGTACAGTTTCATTTACTGATATAGGTAACAGTTAATTATTAGGTAATAATGTTTTATTGTAATTTTATTTCAGTGCGTGTTATTTAACTTAGACAGTATAGAGGTTTTAGAAATTAAATACTTTTGCGATGTTTTGTAGATTATAAGGAAATTTAAGAGCATTCTTTCGTGTTAAATTATTACCCCTCAGTATGAAGAAAAATAGAACTACGGTCACACTCTTCTAGTTGCTAACTTCATATTCGTAACGTGTTACAGTCGATATCGATGAGGGGCTCGATGGAGGGTTGTACTGACGAGAGTTCTAGCTGTTCAGGGACTTAGTACCACTACCGTTATGCGGATCTTCCTCTCAGCTTACTAGCAGCTACTTTTGAAAAAAAGTGTGTGTGTAGGACTTATGTACAGGCGTCAAGAGTTATACTTCTTTTTGTCGTAACAAGACAAAAATCTTTTCAAAATTTTTATCTTTCGCCTTATTCTACGTTTGTACAAAAAACGACACTAACAATAGAAAAAAGGTATTCAATACATTGAAAGTTTTAATACAAAGAAATACAAACGACAAATACAAAGAAACAATATGTTGACTATAGCTAACTTCAGGGTGTCGGTTTTTCGTGACGGTGTGCGCGCGCATCGTAAAAATTTACTCTCATTATTTTTTCCTAACGCACTAAAAGAAGTATAACTTCAATAGTTCAGTGTTCTAGTAACTTGTCGCAGTGTTATAATATGTCTATAATAGTGTATTTGTAACGATGTAATATCTCAATGCGCTATTTACATTACTTAAATTATATGTAAATAATTATGAAAACAAACAGTACACGCATCCCTTAACGCCCTACAGCAGCTCACTCTATATTTTTGACACTGTCATCATTGTTAGGGAGAGAGCTGTTTCGCTTCCCCATTGATTCGTAACCCATCGAGCCGGAATGAAAAGTAGTGGGTAATATCTTTCATTTGCATATTTTAATTGTTATTCGGAGGAGGGCGTCCCCCGTCGTGCGAATATGGCATAAGCAACCGATTTGCATACGCAGTCGCGACGGCGCGGCAGCAAATTGCTCTACGTGTAAATAAAGACGCGTAATTGAAGCCGCGGAGGTGTTACATTCATGCGATTACCAACAAATTATTTTTAAGTATGTAGTTAATTATTTAAGCCGATATTTACTACGAATGGTGTTAGATTACCCTAAATTACTAATAATGGTAGTTTATCGGTTATTTTCATTACGGCATAGCGTTTTCTGATATCTCGTTGATCGACGTACCTTCAAATTGCTGGAATGAGCTGGAAGCTTCGGTGAAGGAAAACATTGTGAAGAAACCGTAGCATCACGATAGGCTTTTACTATACGTACCGAGCTAGCTACCACCCTCGAGTTGATAATCTGTCGCAAATCGTGTGCTTCAGTCAGTACAAGCGCTATCCATTTCTCAAGCTATTTCACCTTTCCAATTTGTTTCAGATGAATTGAAATTATTTTATCACCCACATCGAAGCCTGTCGCTAACATTGTGATATACGATGGATCCGTTTCCATGATCACCTTTAATTGTTCATTGTCAACTAGGGTCTTCTACCGCCCACCGGGTTTGTTCCGTGGGTTAAAATTTTCAGAACGAAAACATTGGAGTCAAAACATACCGTTCTTGTTTTACAGTAGCTTCATACACATAATTTATCTTTCGACCTATTTCTGCAGCGCTGGTGCCACGGTGGAACATGTATTCGTATTCGTACGATATTTTAAGTTTTCAATTTTCTGAAAAGAACAATGTCAAAGAAAAATCAAATGGTGCGAAAACAAATGAGTCACTAATTAGAGACACATTTGCACAAGCCTAAATTCTAAATAAATTACAATTTGTAATTACTAACAAAACGTCAGATACTTGAGTTCAAATTGGCTAGTTTCACAAAACGACAATTTCATGTGTAAGGAATTCTGTAAAGATAATCAACAACGCAGACCAAATCGCGTGTTTCAGATAGTATTAGATGAAGTAACAGTTATGTGCTCATTAATAAGATTTTTAAATGAAATTAAAATTTTCATATATCGCTTTATTGTAAACTTTCTTTCAATAAGCTCGACGTTGTTTAACTGTTACAGCTTAAATTTAACGTGTATAACTAACGATCAAGGTAGAACATTACATTTTTAATTACAGTATAATGTGTAATGTATACCGGACGAATGTTTGTTTTCACCTTTTCGTAGGCCATGTGTTTCTCGGACAACTTTACACGTCCTAGAAACATGCCTATAGTTAGAATAATATGTAATGCACATATACACGTTCAAATATCAGTGTCGATATAAATAAAGAATCATAGTTACTCTGCGATATTTTCGATTACAGAGATGACGCGAGGGTGTGAGACTGCGAGCCACGCGCTTCGCACCGCCTCATACTGTTACAATGTATAGGGTTGGCAGTTAGCACGATGAAAAATGAATTAAATACAAATAACTTATATTAAACGTATGTAGTCACACAATATAACAAAAAAAAACGAAGCAGTCATAAGGACTACCGGCAGAATTGAATACTCAAAACAATGGAATAACTGTGTTCTCTTTTGAATTTTGAAATTAATTATAGTCTGAATTATTTAAAACTAGCAGGCCCGGCGGACGTTGTCCCGCCTTGATAATAAGAAAGTATACATATAGCTCATAGAAAGCGTTCGGTGACGATGACGCGAATTCCATGATTTTTGTTCACTCAAAAAGGTGCTCAACGCGCTTAAAGAAGTTTTCCCTTCAAAAACAATTGCGTTATAATTTCGTTACAGAACATTTAGTAGAAATTAAATATTACAATCGTTCGCATATAATTATGTTTACATTCAAGAACAAGTTAATTGCTAAAATGAGCAACAAAAAACTATATTTAAAGTATTAAAAGAAAATAATGCCTTATAACAACATTTAATGCCCGTTTAAAGTCGTTTGTAGTCGAAACTCCAGCATTATAAGGTACAAGAGCTCGTTATATTTTCAAAGAATTTGAGAATCGACTGGTCGGGTCGGAAGACTGGTTAATACTTCTATAACCATATAATCCAGTAATGTGTCTAGCTTTCTGCGAAAATTTCTTCTAGCAGTGATTTCTGAATAGCACCAACTACCTAATACTTCTTTCTCTCTTTTATTGTATTTAGAGATTTGTAATAACGGAATATTTAAATTAAACAAGGATTATCAAATAATTCTTAACTTTAACTCAAAAACATTGTAGCTTAGATGTATAAATGAAATAATAAAGCATTCTCCTCAATATTGTTTATATTAAAATTCAGTTTATCTGCATAATATTTTTTTTTTATATCTGATTTATTTATTTTGAGGTAAAAGGTGACCTTACAGCTAACAAAATAACAAATATAGAAGTAATAACATAAATAAGGTCATTTCTAAGTTTATGCAAATACAAAATTTTATAATCACAATCATCATAAAATCGTTATTTACGACTGTTTTTATACATGTATACTTCATTATTGTTTTTATATATTTTAAATAAAACAATTGTTTACGTGACAGCCCTAGAGAATGCCGTTTACAATATTATGCGTAAGTCGGTGACGTCATTAGCATTTTTTTACCTACGGCTTTCAGTAAAGTATTCATTTAGTAAACAATCGTGGCATCATGTGATGGTAACGTTAGCTTATCTGAAATACTACATACTTGGTTATTTTTACGTTAGTGTAACTGTGTAATGTACTAGTAGAGTAACTGTATACACGTTTAGTACTGACTGGCGTAGTATAAAAATTAGAAAGTATTGTATTTTTATAACTGAAATATTCAAACTCTAAAATTATAGAAATAAAAATTTCTAAATCAAATCGCTTATTGGTAGACAATTGAAAACAGTTCCTTTATTGTTGAGATGATATAAAATTATTATTGGTTGCGGAGTGGTTTTGTTGGTGTCAATATCAATTCGATGTCCGCAGGTCCGAACCCCGACATGTACCTACAAATTAAAATCAAGTTTCAATTGGTAACATTATCAGATGACGGTGAACGAAAAAGAGGCCTATAGCACTGTAGTAAGTCTTTTACAGGTTGATATGATCACATTATTATAATATTTCTCGACGACAGTTTTTTTTTGGGTATTGACAAGCTCTGAATCCGGTTTCAGTTTCTTAAATCTATAATTAATATAAGAATTCATATCACTCTTTATAGGATACTCGTGTGCCCGTACATGTGTAGTTACATAGATATACTTACAGTTTCCGTGTCGGCGGTGTCTGTCTGTTTGTTTAAAACATCCAGATCCGAACCGCGTTGTCTCAATACCGAATTAGCCCGGCGTTGTCATAAACAAAGAGGTTAAGTGTCCTATAAATAACTAACTTCCCTTCTTTACCTTAACTAGACATGTGCTTTTGATATTTTTGGCGGTCGATACGTCTGAGAGGAAATTAACCGAAATACACATCCACACGCACCTTATGTACTACATATATATACTACGTGTACAGTTGTGCTTCACTCGACATTAAAAAATGGCAAGGGTTCAATTGAATCCAAAAAATAAGTAGCCTAGAACGATCTATGACAAATACCACATCGAATGATCATAGTGCTATGCCGATACGTTTAGTATTTTGGCGTAATTGACCCTTAGAGGTATTGTATTTACATTATATATATAGACTTAGACATTACAACCAGATTAAAGTAAAAATAGAAGTAAAAACGAATAACGTTGGTCGTCTAAGAGCAGATGGAAAGTTCTCGAAAATGATGGGATAAGATATTGTAGCTGTTGCAAATAAGCGAGGCCTACTTGAAATAAGAATAATATCAATTTTTATAATGGTTATACAGTGTAAGCCTGCCTGGACGATTCTTTGATTTCACTGGAAAGTTATGGACATGTATATGCGAAATTTTTTGGTTATAATTAATCTTAATTATTAAAATGAGTTTGATCACGATATCGAAAGAGAACTTCTGTTGTACAATAAATAAATAATGTAACAATAAAATCTTTCCATAAATTTGCACATATTCGAAATTAATAGTATAAACATTTTGTGTTTGTTGCGCCATCTTTTGGTGAGTGGATGTTAACGTTTATTCAACGCATAAAATGCAAGTAGCAACTCTCACAATTTAAACGACAGGAACAAACTTCCGTGGTTATTCGTTCTTGTATATATTTTTGTTTATTTATATCCCTATAATATATGAAATTGGATGGATTTGAGATTTCGTCACTCTAACATCATTTGCTAAGTCAAGTTGATAACTAAGCGTTTTAACGATAAAAATATTTGTACTATTTACTTTTTGACGGCACTAGATGGCGTTGTAGCGAATCAACTTTTTTGGCGTTCAACTGATCAATAGGAAAATTGGTATGCGGATATATGTGAGCAAGGAGAATATAACAAATAGCAACAAACGCATGCGAAGCCGTGTTCACAGGTAATAAATGGTTTGAATTTTTAATTACCTTTTAATATTTTCTATATCATTAAATCAAGAATGAATAACTATATAAAATATATATTAACATATTATGACAAGGTGACGTTAAATTATTCTGTGTAACAAGTTGTGGCAAACTACTATTATGTTTAAATATTACATCGCAATAGTGATATTTTAGTAAAGGTCAGAGGGATCATGGAGTAAGGACGATGGGTCGGCAAATTTGCCCAACATGGAAGCAACACCCACGAGAGACGTTACAAGCCATAAACTTCCCAGTTAACCGGCCGATGGGCATTTCCCGGCCATAATCTTCAAGTTAAAGGTATATCCATTGGGATAGCGGCTATTGTAATCGTACCTGAAACTTGTGGTCTCAAGGAAAATTGTGAAGTGTGGTTTAAGAGAAAACTATCTAATACCGCGACTTTGTCAGCGTTGTTGGTTATCTTAACAATATTTTGAAGTGAAACTTCTAATGCGACTTTCAACAAGGTTGCGTTAAATGTTTAACGCTACCATGGAGGGGGTATGAAAGCAATGTTGCGTTAAACGTTCAACGCTCTTGGGGAGGGGGAATAGAAAGAAACAGAGTGAGAAAAGTAATCAAACATTACGTATCTTACTTTAGTTATTATAATCCCATTGTAAATGTTATAGATTTGGATATTTCTCCACTCGAAAATGATAATTAAAAGATGCGATCAATTGTGAATTGTAAGCAATGTTAATAAAGTTTCTCTTAAAGAAACAATATGATTTCACTAAAAATCAATTTCTACCCCTTCCTATTTTCATTTCCACATTACGAAGTTTCACTTCTTCCGCGTGGAGGGAATCCACGCACTTTTTTTTGAAGTTATACTTCTTTTGGTGCGTTAGGGAAAAATTATGAGAGTAAATATTTACGATGTGCGCGTACACCGTCACGAAAAACCGACACCCTGAATTTAGCTATAGTCAACATTTTGTTTCTTTGTATTTAGACTCTCGATGTATTAAATACTTTTTTTCTATTGTTAGTGTCGTTTTTTCTACAAACGCAGAATAAGGCGAAAGATAAAATTTTAAAAAGATTTTTATCTTGTTACGCCAAAGAAGTATTATAGCTTCCAACGCGTGTACATAAGTACACACATACTTTTTTTTATTATTTACAAACATAAGCTACACACCGCTTGCTACACTACACCACGGGAAGAAAACACATCACTAAATGTGTATCGTCATATTACAAAAAGTTAAATACAGGTTGAACACTTGTTTAAAATAAGTTTGATCACAAAACAGTGCCTTACCTTGCTGGGAAGTAGACCCTGTTTAAATATAAACGCGTTCATTTTTGTAATAAGATCGATGGTGTTTTAAAAAATGTAGTGTCTTAATACTTTAAAAACTTTATATTAAATGAAGATATCTATGAAGTAAAATAAAAAAGTCGAGCTTGTCATAAGGACTACCGACAGAAGTGACAATCGAAAACAATAGAATAAGTATGTTCTTGTTTTAAATTGAATTTCATATTTTTTAATTGAAATTGTTAACTTTAATCTGGTTTTCACATATATTAGCACTGTGAGACAAAATTTATACACTTTTATACAGTTTACTCATTAATCAAACATATGATGGGATACATAAACTCAATAGAAAATATCAATATTACATGTACATAGGCCGCTATACTACACGCCGCTAATCTGGGGCAAGCGCGATACGTCACGAATATGTCGTGGTCATCGGTGACGCGAACGCATAAGTTTTCCCTTACCAATTTTTAAAGTCAAACTTTTATTACATCGTCTCAAAGTTTTTCGTCTGTGTGTTGCATGTCGCGTGATGGTCGGCCGCGGAGTAGGGATAAAGTGAAAGGCGCTCGTCAGAGCACCCAGGGCCAATATGGCGGCGCCTATAGTTCGCAGCAGCTGACCGTGTAGTGTATAGACTATTATTAGTTAAATGTCTATAGTGTGAAAAAAAGTTTCACTTTTACCGTGGTTTTATAAAACCACACAATCCTTTTTTTTATCGCTCAATGTGTCCAAAGAAGTTTTCACTTAAAAAAAAAAAACAAAAGAAATTTATCCCGAGGTTTTTGAGTGATGCACATACAACTCAAATCAAATCAAATCAAAATACTCTGTATTCAATTTAGGCCCTGAGAAGGCACTCATGAACGTCAAAACTACCACCGGTTCGGAAAACAACCCAGTCATCGAGAAGAACCGACAAGAAACTCGATCTGGTTTATCTTTTCATAATAACTAACATATTTTTTTTTTATTATTACAACAATAGAAACATTCGTTTTTAGTGGCTGCACAGAGAGAGGCGTCACTTCCAGACGTCGCTATCGTTCACATACTGATCCACCCTGTAATAGCCTTTATGTATTAAGACCCGCTTGACATAACACTTGAACCTACTATCCGGCAAATCGGTAATGTGTTTTGGGACTTTGTTATAAAATCTAACACTATTACCTAAAAAACTGTTACTGGTCTTAGTAAGCCTGAAACATGGAGTGACCAGTTTGTTATGGTTTCTGGTATTTACATTATGTCGGTCTTTTACTAAATTCAGATTATCTAAGTTTTTCCGGACGTACATCAAATTCTCAAGAATATATTGAGAGGGTAGAGTTAAAATACCGAATTCAACGGCAGATCTTTATTATTTGATTTATATACTAGCTGTGCCCTCGACTTCGTGCACGTGCACTGATGTATAAAACAGTGACTAACAAATCGTCTGAATGTATTTAGTCCATTTGTTTATCAACTTTTCTTTCGTACGTAACTCGAGCTGTCATTCAAAATACAATAATTTTTGATAGAGTGGACCGATTTTAATGAAACACAGACTAAGTTACTCCTGAGGATATGTTGTATGATTTTCTTGCTGAGGTTTTATCGTGAACCCAGTGCTTTAGCAGTGATAAGTGTTTCTCGAATTGACTACCCTATTGACCTAGCAAGGTCTTAACAGCTTCACCGGACTACCTCACTCCCGAGAGAGTGAAGTTCCAAAGCAGGATATTCCCACGTTAAAAAGAGAAAGATAGATAAACCCGCAATCATGTCATTTGGTTTCGTCTTTCTTATAATTCCATCCACTTTCTTACTGCATTTAACAGTAACTATATACAATAATATAATATGAAAAACATCGATGGGTCATGTAGAATATTCACTAATATTATAAAAGTGAGTTTGTTACGATTTCATGCCTAACTCTCACTCAACCGATCTTTGTAAAATTTTGCATAGACTTTGTTAAGGGTATGAAAATAACAGGATACCTTGCATCAAGAAAAAAGTAGCGTTCGCTAGGGATAGACTAAATCTACATTAACCTAAGCGAAGCCGCAAGCGAAAGCTAATAATTTTTTATAAAACAATATTTTCTACATATATACAACTCATTAATCTAGTGTAATGGTATAGGGAATATGAGGATGTTGCTCTTATTCAAGTTCATAATAATTCTAGAGCATCCATTAAATAGACTAACCTAGTAGAGCTACAAATCTAGTATAAAATTATGAACACTACCGGCGTAAGTGGGTCAATCGTTGACCAGCATAACCGGGCCTCACGTTTATCCCCGATTCACCTCACTTTCGGATGAATTCTATATTTTTCGATAGGTAGGGGTGGATCTGTCACGTCCACACGTTAACTGGACAATGGTGACCTGTGCTCGGTTATTATTTATTCAGACTACAATGCCTGAGGTGTGTTTTACAATTTTTCAATTCCCCTACTGCGAGTTGACACCAGAGAAAGTCGTGTTTGGTAATGTAAATAACAGAATAGGTATAAAGTCACGTTAAAACCCGATTATAATTAAAATATTATTTGAGTGTTCCACAATGACCACTCTAATAATAATTGTGGCCTTGTTTCGTACTGAATAAAAAGGGCCAGGGAAATTATTTCGATGCGAAATATATAATATTCCAAACGGTAGACATATAAAAATGACTTTAATATAGAAAATACTATTATTTATGAGCATTATTAAGATTTAGCAGCGTGTCCAATAAGATTTCTCCTTGACTTAATCGTATTAAACCCCTATTTAATTAACTTATGGATGAGTTCTCGAAAAGCCTTTCTTGTATTCAAATTCTTTAAATAGTGAACTACTATGTAAAATATCATGCTTCTAAGCAGTTTAAACTGTACGTAGGCCTTTATAAAGCCTTAAGGTTTAAGTTAGGTAAGAAAGAACGTTTTTGAAAATCTGAAAAGTAGGTGTGTGCTTATGACCACATGATAGAAGTGAAAACTTCTGATTCAAACGACGCGCTCCTTGTTAGACATTTAATATTCATAAAATATACTATAAATATAAATAAAGCTTCATCATATTTCTTTTATGTTTGCAAACCAGTCTCATATTAAAAATGTTTTTATATTATATATGTGTAAACATCTTCTATTACTAAACAGGGAAACAATTATAGCGGGATATAACCATATTTATTAATTGGTGACGCCGTTGCGTTATCGACGTCACAATAATGCGGGAATTTCAAATATATATAAAGCGGCGCAACCATTAATGTTATATTTCAGTACGTTGTGCACTTATCGAGTTTGTTTTATGATGTGTAAAAAATCCTAGCGATTCTCCTTTTTTTTTATTGACGACGGGAAATCCATTATAGATACCCACCCTCCCGGGGGAGAGAGTGGGTTATGTCCGACTCCCACGGACTAAAACCCCCCGATGTACCTCTACTGCCTCGAGCTAGCAAGCAACCATGTCGCTCCGGGCAGCCGACCCAGCCTTATCCTAGGCCTCTTGCGCTAAAGAGAGACAGCCTGGTACACCCCGACTATCTCCCAGACGGCGAAACCAGTGCAATGGAGAGACGGGCCCCCCGGCCCATCTGCCCTTGGTCCGGCTTAATCTCCTAGCTAAAAAATTAAGTTCTGTTTTCAATTAAGATTATTTTTTTCTCAGCAAGTAGGAATTGTAGTCATAATAAAGAGATTTGGTTAAAAATTGGTGTCCTATAACTCCTATAAGTAACAAACTGATGATCTCTTTTTAGGTTTATATGTGTGTACAACAGAGAGTGTTCTGAAGAACATTTTGATATGGTGTCCTCATTGCGATTCCAAACTCGCACCTCCCGTCGCTGATTGGTTGCTCATCCACACATCCTAAAGCCCAGGAAAATAGCGACAACCGTAAGGATCTCTATCATCATTATGAGCAAGCTACCGTTGGGAAATGGGTTACCTGGTACGGTGTTCCCCCAGGGTTATGACATGGGGATCTTCAGAAAGGTGTTGAAACACGCTCTTCAAGGTCGATAACTTAACTTCACCCATTTGCGGCCCTTCGGCATATAAAATATATATTAAGCAATATTTACAGTTGCGAAACGCATTTGAATTAGATTAATTACCATGGTTCAGGTAATACTTTGTAAATTAAAATGCTACTCTGGTAATTGTTTGAAAGGCATGATTTATTGTTATTATTATTGTCTGTGTTTTATTTTTTATTATTATGAGAGTTGTTTAAGGATTTTTTTATGTCATAGCAGGCAAACGAACAGGTGGGGCACTTGATGTTAAGTGATCACCACCGTCCATAGACACTACCAACATAAGTGGAGTCGAAAGTGCGTTGCCAGCTTGTGTTTGGGAGAAAGGGAGGGAGGGGGAGAGAAGAATGGAGATGTGCCTCCAGCGCTCTCCCTAACCGAACGAAACACAACAATGCAAGCACTGTTACTTCACGTCGGTTTTCTTTGAGAGTGTGCTACTACCCCGGGTGAGCCGACCCATTCATGCTGATACCAGTAATAGCTTCAGCTTGGCTCGACCACCTACCAAAAAGGTAAGGTTACAAAGAAAAAATATGAAAAGTGAGACATTGTCAATTTTCAATAACTTTGTATTATATCGTCTTGGAACTTCTGTGAAAAATCAACACGAGAAAAATATTGTTAGTGTTAGCATAAGCTATATATATATATTAATGAAAGACGAGGATTATAAGCTTAAACTATGAGAGTATACATTTTAAAAATGTAAACTATAATGTCAAAATTAATGAAAAAAGGTGTGTGTGTACATGCGTTAGAAGTTATACTTCTTTGGCGTAACAAGATAAAAATCTTTTCAAAAATTTTATCTTTCGCCTTATTCTACGTTTGTAGAAAAAACGACACTAACAATAGAAAAAAGTTATTTAATACATAGAAATAGAAACAACTAATACAAAGAAACAAAATGTTGACTATAGCTAACTTCAAGGTGTCGGTTTATCGGGACGGTGTGCGCGCGCATCGTAAAAATTTACTCTCTTCATTTTTCCCTAACGCGCCTAAAGAAGTATAACTTCAAAAACATTTAATTGTGGATTTATATGCAGTATGACAGTTAGACCGCCCGAGTGTTACATTAGCAGTCTGTGGATAGTCGGCATAATTATCTGGCATCTGTTAAATTTTATATCTATAATAAATCACAGTCGAATATCGAACAGTAACGAAGTGTCTATGTAGGTCGCAGCGGCGGCGCGTCTTTTATGCGTAATAATAACATTCCTTCTCACCTCGTTTCATTTAACTATTTTACACAATTTTTCGGAATTCGCGGATGTGGGTGGGTCGTGAATGATCACTGTATCGGCGCAGGGTATACTGATAATGTTGTTCTATCTTGAAAACAATTTGAAATCTGATCAGTCAATGTAAACATACCATTAAGACTAATACGTAGATGTGTCTGACGGAAGACCTTGACATTAAATATGCTTGGAATTAATTTCTTTCAATTAATATTGTAAGAGAAAAGCAGACGTTTATAGTCGTCCCTAAGAGTTTTTATGAGATATATGCAAATGTCCTATCCAAAAATTCAACGAAAGAACTAAACAGATTATCGTCCAAAAGCACCAACATGAATGCTTTTACGACAGTAAAACTAGTCTAAATCTGTGTAGTTGTAAATTAAATGTCTACATACGTGTTCACGCGTAAATCAAAGCCGGTTTACGCGTGTGAAAGAGGAGTATGTAAACGTAACCGTATGGAAAACGTGACTTCGCTTGTTGCGATAATTCGGTCATTATCGAACGTGTCCAAATCACAATAAGATCTGGTTTAAAAAATTATAATTCGAACTTACATAACACACATCATGTTATTTTAACCACGAATATGCTGAATTTTTTTCACAAACTATAATTTAAAATTACGTTACAACTTTAACATATATGCAGTAAAACGCTATTGATATAAATAAGTAGTATGTTTATAGTAAAATTTACTACAAATTCTATTAATACGATCTACAACTAAAATTAACTACTACTCTTGGAAACGAAGCTCCTTACCGCGGCTTGCGGTAGGAGTTGAATGGTTGAAATCGTCACGTAACGAAGAAGTGGTATAATTTTTTCTCTCTGTCTATTTGATGTTCGAAATTCTAGCAACAAGAATAGTGAACTGCTAATGTATTCAGTGTAGTACTGTGAACTTAATTTTTTTTTGGTTTTTATTAACCGTTTTTTTAGATAATTCACTGTTTTATATGAAATTTTCAATAGATTAATGATTTTCCTAAAATATCATATCAAATTCAATGATTTGATCCCTTATGTTGTTTGCATTGAAGAAATAACAAAAACTCAAAATATACAATTTACACACACACATAAATAGAGAGAGAGAGAGAAAATCGTATGGTAGTGGTATAACGCTTTTTCCTTACGTGATGATATAGAAATTTTATCCGAGCAAAGCAAAATGTGGTGAACTTTTATTTTTTTTCTAATTACAATACACTTTGACCTGGTGGATATCTACACTATGACTTGGAGGTAAGCGCGCAAAACCCTGAGTTGAAATGGTATCCAACAGAAAAAGGTTAATAGTGTTAGACCTCCATGGTAACAGCCAACTGGTGATAACATGGGAGCCTCCATGGTTCAAAAACAGTTTCAATAAAGATAAATACTTTAATGTACTAATCAAGGCAATCAATCTTTTTCTGCCGCTACTATAACGTCACTATGATATTGGCAGATATTCGTGGTGGTTTATGGTAATGTAATTAGTGAACATATCTTCTGCATATGGTGACTATCTTTTGGTTCAAAGTCTTCCAGGGTCAACTTGTGTATTTGAAATTACCGAGAGGCTTTAAGCTCGGTATGACAGCAACAGCTGCCGAATAATATTCAATATTCCTTTCTAGGGATACATATAATAAAAATAGTCGAACAAAACCATTGTTATAAAATATTTGGAAGTTTCCATACTGTTCAGCTTTATCTGTTTCTAAGTATTCGCCTTGTGTTACCAGTCGCGTTGAAAGTTAAAAATAGTTACAAGCGCATGTATTTAGAATCGATAATTCATCATCTTACGCTTTAGTGCTTTATATTTGATTCTCGTAAGATGTTCGTGATGTAATCTTGACAAAATACTTTCAAATAATATATTAAATAATATAAGCTTTTCCTTAGCTCAAGAGATGGCAGGACTAAATGAAAAGATAAAAATTGTAGAAAACATTTCGAAACTCCCTGCTTATTATTTGCGAAGAAATAGTAAAGAATTGAAAGATATTAATCTAATGTCGATGTTGTAATCACTATAAAACATTATCTACCATAACATCGACAAGAAAATTTGATAACGAATACGCTATTATAAAAATAAGCGCAAATTATTTTAACCGAACGCAGCGGGTTTTCGCTGTGTGCGTTTTATTTCGATTGAAATCGATTAGAATTCTCGCCGATGTATAAAATTACCAAATAAAAGAAAGCAAATCGGATACTGGAATAACACACTGCGTTAACGCCGCTCGCTATAAGATAAACATCGTTCCTCCAGAAATAACGCTTGGTCAAGGAATTTAGAATGCACACACCTTGTCTACTATTTACGATTACTGCCGTATACAATGTATACGTACACAATATATTGTATTCTATAAAATACTCGTAACTTTAATCCAATTATCTTGTAAAATATCGTATTAGTTTTTTAAATTCAATTACTAAGTTAATTATATCGCATATTACACATCTTTGATCTTAATAAAATATTAGTTAATTACATATTTTCGGTAAGCAGAACATTTTTGCTACTCACCCACAGATGGCAATAGTAGTCACACAATAGTTTTTAATTTGATTTATGGCTTCCGAATAATTATAGAGTACTATTGCTACCACTGCTATTAAGAATATAATTAGCGTAGTAGATATTACATATTTTTATTACATATATCAAGGAAATAGTTTATTGTATTATCTACGTTGTATTATTTAAACAACAGTTATCCTACATTTGAAAACATTTTCTAGGCATATGTTTGATTAAAACTACATTACCATATTAGAATTATTTTTCATTTTCAGGAAGAAAACATTCCAATTATCATACTATCTTTCTCTTTATCTTTCTCTATTCTGTGGTCTCTTTATTTCTGATAAAACGAATACAATAAATATAAGCTGGCGATTGTTGTGATATATATATAACATAAATAAAATTAGGACACGGTACAATTGGTTAAAAAATGACAGTCAGCTGTTCTTGACAAGAGTGAAGAAACTGTAGTCGATCTTTTAATCATTAATGTATGCACCGTCACCTGCGGCTAGCGGTCATGCGTCATATTCATAATTATTTCTAGAGCGTTTGCCAATATCATCGGTCCAGTATTATATCCAACCACATTCAACTTGGCGCTATAAAAAGCCAATATAAACCTAAATGCCGCTGAGATCGCCCGCATTATCTCGTGATTATCGCGTGTCAAAACATCGCCACGCTCGCGATACTTCGCATGTAATCTGATAAACGATGGTGTTCTGCACGCTTCGCGCATGTTAACTCTCTTTGTCTATCAACATAAATTTGTAACGCTCTGTCGCGTTCCCACGTTCGTCCATTTCATTCATGCGCGGTACACCTCGGCGCGGCGGTCCGCTGTTTACAGACACAAACAAACAGTACAGCAAACCGCTTAGCTTTAAGTACGAGACCGTGAAAGTGATATTGTCAAGTGTGTCCATCTCTTTCCACGAGCCGAGCTAGTGGTTCGGAGAACGCGGATAGATGTCGCTAGGAGTTCATTTTCTGAGTCGAATGGAATAAATGTCACAATAATTTGGGCGCGACGTTGCCGGACTTGCCACCCGGTGTGGCGGCAAGCGTTAGTTGGGACCAACATTGTAAAAGTGGATTTAACGTCTTTAAGTTCATACGCTATAAAGGTTGTTTTCGCTTGTGGTTACAGCAAAGATAACATAGCATTTGTGTGTGAGCGTCACGTAAACGTAACGAGCGTGGTATACACGTACGTGAGCTGTCAGTAGCTAATGCGATGCGCTTTGATCGGTTATTGTGGCGATGTGCGGCCGCGCGGTTTATAGCGTTTAATTCAATTTAGTAACTGATACGTTTGTCTTGTGACATTATCATTTTGTTTTATCTTTTATTATAAATATTGTTAATATGTATTTTTTAATATTTAACACATGTTTGTAAATATCATAATAATGTTCTTTGATAGAACTACAATTTATAATTTCTGTAGTCAAAAATTATAATTAACTACGTATATTATTACCGATTTTCTTATCTTCACGTATCTATATGCCAATAATAATGCTAACGGTTTAATTAAAAACTCAAAGTATATCGATGACATAACAATTATTCGATAAACTCTTAATTACTGTGTTTAATTAGTCTTAACTAGTACCACTTTAAAGCAAAATTGTGAAATTGACATCTGTAAATAACTTGATTCACGGTCTGCATTCTTCGATACTCCACTTGAACGGCACAAACTTTTATTTACAATACTGCTCAAACGAATTATTAAAAAGACATTATCATATTCACATAAGGTTTAAATTTGAACGGACAACAGTAAAAGATCATTCCCGGATTAGATTCACACACACGAAATATATGAGTACGGTAGTAGACATGTTGTATACAATATGACGTTTCGTATTGTATCTACTATTATAAATGAAATGTAGCTTTCACGAGGCACACAAATGTAGCTCGTTGTTATATTTGAACATGTCTAATAAGTTTGTGTCCAATGTCAACGGCTTAGAGTTGATATTTACATGTTTAAAAGTACGTTTGTCACGTTTCGTTTGTGAATTGTACTGGTAAACGCGTGACCTGTTATTGTGTGTATTAGGTTAGTTTAATCACAATTTCGAGTGGGTCGCGATATGGCTTTCCGATTAACGAATGACGCGTGGTAATAACGCTTAATTGATTTTATTTATGTTTAACAGATACAGTTTTAATTGTTTACATACATATATATATTCTTTTCGAGGTACATGTAATGCATAATTTAAAAAAAAGCCCTATGGTTTAAATCTTAATAAAGCGAGTGAAACTCCATCATTAGCATTTATTAATTTATTTTATTAATTTTATTTTTCTGTTTTGGAAATATATCCTGTAGATAATAAGAATTTTCATTTTCAGCGCCTCTATCTACACGTTATTTAGTTTCAGCATAGATTAGGTGAATAAACCCTAATTAATATACTACAAATATATCTATACATATAATAAGAATGTAAATCTAACGTGTCTGTACTTTTTCGATTTTCGAGAAAAAAAATGTTGCGGGTGTCTAGGACTAAGTAATAGAATACATTTCAATCATTTGTAGAAATCTCTGTCTGTCTGTCTGTTTGTATGAACACGCATCACTGCTAAAATACTAGGTTTACAATAAACCCTTAGCAAAAAAATCGTAAAACATATCCTCAGGAGTAACTTAATCTTTGTTTCATTATAATCGGTCCACTCTATCAAAAGTTATTGTAGTTTTAAAGACGACGCGGCGAAGTAAATGGACTTAATACATTCAGATGACTTTATTAATCACCGTTCTTTACATAAGCTTCCACGCAGACGAAGTCGCGGGCACAGCTAGTTATAAATACGAATGTGACTTTGTTTACGCTTTCACGCCTACACAACCAACCATTATGAAATTTTAGATACATCTTGTTAGGGACAGAATAGGATATAGCGAACATTTACATCTACAAAAGTATTGTTACCGAGGGATAAGTCAAATTTATATTAAAACATTGTGTGAAAAACGTTTTTGAACATTTTATTGCTACAATTAAAGGTCTTCTACGAGTATGGTCAAATTTACTAAACCAGAACGTACGGTCAATATAATGGAAAACAAGGAACAAAAGTCACGTTACCTATATACATTTCATTTTTCAAACAATCGAATTTAATAGATTAACTTAACTATACAACAAGATCTATAACCAACACTTTGCAGTAAAACTAACAAAATTTTTATTTTTTAAACTATAGACTAAAACATTATTACCGCAAAACGTATGGAACTTTTTATTAAACGATTTCAAGCTATCTCTTTTTTTTAATACGTTTAGGTGTAAGTATTTTTATGTCTAATAAAAAATACCGATTTACTATTGTCCGACATACGAATTTTTTGTTATATGTACAAATTTGAAATTTATAAAAACTAGCTGTAAAGATTATAATTGATTTGAATTACAATTTCCAGGAATCAGTAATAGGCTATTACTTTTTCATGAACCCGTGTATGAACGGCGTAAAGTTTATTACGGCGTTTAAAGTATATAGCGGTCGGTATTGTGTGGCATCGAGTCCACGAGCATCGGCCAAGTAAATTAGAGACCGACCGGACTATAACTAAGAGTTGAACTGACTCCCGGTGAAAGGTTTTGTGTGGATAATGTTTAGGGAAAATAGTAATCTCTTGGTAATATTATGGTAAAAAAGAAAATAAATAGGATAATCTTTATTACGGGCTCATTACCTATTTGGTAATTTTTTTCTCTCAATTCAGTAAATCAATGATGAATTTAGCGATAGAAGTAACTTATCTGACAATGTTCTTGCTGGCTTATTCTTATGTTGACCAATAGATCAAGAAGGTGGTTAGAGGAAATTTATGAACAAGATTTATTTCCCTCTTACATTTACAAATTGTTCTAAGGTTAGCAAAAGAAGAGAAGCGTTGTCAATGTTCTTGGTTTATCTCAACAAAAGGTGTGTCGAACTAATTCTAAAAATATCACACCAAAGGATAGGGACTTAAAAAACGTTAACATGACATCACGGAATTAATGAATTAGTGGCCCCCTTATATAGTCTAGCTATATACGTTAACTAGCTTCTGCTCGCGACTTCGTCCACATGGAATAGTTACTTTGATCTAACGCTAACACGCAACGGAAGCTCTCAAAAGGAAAAAAACCCGATTTTGAAACATTCTTCATTGGTACTCCGCTCCTATTGGTCTTAGCATGATGATATGTAGTCTATATAGATATAGCCTTCCTCAATAAGTGAGCTATATAACACGGAAAGACATTTTCAAATCGGACTGGTAGTTCCTGAAATTACCCCCTACAACGTCACAAACTTTACCTCTTTATAATTTTAGTATAGATTTCTAAGGAAATACTATATGTAAATTGAATTAATGCTTCTAACCAAAGCTTGTGAAGATAGTCTTCACAGTAAACGTCGATATTTACATAGATCGAGTACGGCACCCATTATACATACGTCATCTTTGTGTTCGACATTAAAACATTTGAAGGATTATCCACAAAATGCTCACGTTCGCCAGCTACAGGAATGCAGCTCTGCGACTGCAGTGATGCATATCGTTGTACGTATGGTGCATACGTGTCTCCCTTCGCCGCCCACCTCCTTCCCCTAAAGCTGGTTGCCCTCTTTGTCTTTATCCATTACGCTTTTATCAAAATTCACAATTATTTCAAACGTTTATGTTAATGTTGTATACTAATACGACAGCAGGTTTTTATTTCTAAGTTTACCACTTTTGTTTATGTACTTACTATGTATGTTTTGTATGATACGCAATAAAAATAAATCAAAAGCTTAATGATATATGAATGTGAAGGCACTAAGCAAAACTCATTGCGAATGAAATTTGATGTTATTTTCAGGGGAAAATAACGAAGTAAGATAAAAATAAACCTGCTGATTTGTTATGAGATTTTATGTGTATTAATAAATACTCGAGTATCTTTCTCCGTTGCAAATTTGAATATGGTCTTCAATGTTTTATGAATGAAGATAAACAAGATCAGGGTTTATAGTTTTAAAAAAATATTCATTTCGTCAATTCTTGAAAGAAAGAGTTCAACGCGCGATACATTTTTGCAGAATTTACGTTAATGCGATAGATACCTGACAGCATACGGTAAAATGCATATACTACAATATTGTCAACATAATAGCCATTATATGATATTTTATGAAACAGTTTTCAAGGTAGATTATATTATTTAGAAAAGTCTCCAACGCTGTGGTGATTTTATTTATCAAGTGGGAAAGTTAATTTTTCATACATTTCATACAAAAAAATTTAACACATCTGGAGTAAACTATATACAATATTTTACAATTATTCATTTAAACTACATTGTACGTAACAGAACAGAAGGAGGGTGTAATGATAAAAATCAGTCTTTACTAGTTTTAAAAGGTGTAAATTGAATAATGCTTGATCAAATAATGAGAGCGCCGGGGAACACCTCCCCCTCCCCTCTCCTCTCCCCTTCCCTCTCTTTTCCCAAACACAGGCTGGCAACGCACTTCCGGCTCCCCTGACGTTGCAAGTGTCTATGGACGGTGGTGATCACTTAACATCAGGTGATCCACGTGTACGATTGCCTGTTATGACATAAAAAAAGAAATCTAATTGGTATGAAAAAAAAAATGAATCATACGCTTGAAAGAGTGTTGAGATTTGGATAATTCAATATTGACTGGAAGCGAGATTAATAGGCGAACTAAGGCTATGAGGACCATCGGAGGCAAAACTAATAAAATGATGAGGCTGTACATTAAAATTATATTGTAATAGAATGTAATTAAATTAATTACTCGGAAGATCTGAACTATCTATTAAACACGATGATTGAGTCCGAATGTAATACACGAGATGTAACACTCACCATAGTGACACTCGTACTCGTGTTACATTCCGGAATCAGCCGGTATATAATCAATAACCAAGCGGAGTGATAATATATTTGACTGGGCGTCATGCATATGTTATAGAACCATTATAGTAACTATTATTCGCTTTGTCATGCTTGCTATTAACTATCCAGCTGGAGAAAGGTTCACATGCCGATACGACAGTGACCGTTAATTGTGGATTTTTTTCTTAATATCAAAGATTCAGCAAAGTGACTGCAATATGTCTAATAAGCACAGTACAACCGAAACACAATAGCGACCACCGAAAGACAAACTATACGTCAGTGTTTACATGTATCTTTACATTTTACTGGCCGGGAGAATGTTCCATTGCTATATGGTATGACAAATAGAAGAAGTTGCGATTTGTTTAGTTCGTGCTTAGGTGGAATTTAGCATATACCTGTGGCTCCGATGTCAAGCGCGTATGGTTCGGTTATGGAAGAGAGAGGTAGGGATTGTACCGGATAGCCCTCAGAACACTTGCCATGATACAGGCGATAGAAGATGCTCAGTGAGGCAATGTCTCATAGTACCTACTGTCATCAAGTACAGTGTTATTACTTTGTCGGGCTATAATATATATTTAATATTTAAACATACATACATACACACTTTTGATATTGTACAAAATAAGCGATTAAAACATTTTCTATAAATTGTTATTTTGTATTAAAATATAAAAATATTTGAATTTATAAATTTCAAAAGTTTTCGTCAATCTGTAAGCACTAGGAATTAAGTAAATTAAAATACAGTCCAAATTATAAAAAGGATTGTGTGGTTTTATGAAACCACGGTAAAAGTGAAACTTTTTTTGCACACTATAGACATTTAACTAATAATAGTCTATACACTACACGGTCAGCTGCTGCGAACTATAGGCGCCGCCATATTGGCGCTGGCTGCTCTGACGAGCGCCTTTCACTTTATCCCTACTCCGCGGCCGACCATCACGCGACATGCAACACACAGACGAAAAAGTTTGAGACGATGTAATAAAAGTTTCACTTTAATAAATAAATAGCTTTATCTATATTGAGGAAATTTATTCAAGCTTGTAGCAATATCAAGTTTTTCCTTCACCTCTTCCTAGATAACATTGTAATTATAATTTATATATACAATTCTTGTACACAAGCGGAACATATCAACAAGTAAATCTCAAATAAAACCTTATCTTACTGGCTTTGTATTCTTTATACTTTATATTATTAAAAATGCACACAACAGTTTATATGTTAACTATAAAAGAAAGGCTTAAGAAACAAAAGCTCTTAAGGTTTGTGACATGTAATCAAGCTTCCTTTATACGTTGTACTCATACTTTTTAATTTCGACCGCTACTTGTATGAGGACTAAGATTTACTTCTATATAACTAACACGTAGTATTTTCCTGAGTTATTTATCTCAAAAATTAAATAAGATTGTTTCCATTCATTTTACGAATAAAATATTACAAAAAATTCAAAAGATGTCAAAATGTTATCATTATATAGTATAAAACAAACTCCCTTACTATAGTCCGGTGAAGCTGTTAAGATCTTGATAGGTCAATAGCGTAGACAGTTCGAAAAAAAAAAACTCCCTTACCACGTCTGTCTGTTCACGATAAACTCAAAAATTAATTAACGGATTTTCATACGATTTTCACCAGTAGACAAAGTGATTCATGAGGAAAATTTTGGTATATAATTTGTCAAGGTTTTTTTTATTATCATGGCGGCACAACTTCTGGCAGGCCCGCTTGTTATGTATAATTTGTTAGGGCTTTTTCTATTCCCGCGTAGCTAACTTCCATTCTCAAGCTGAAAATCTATCGCCAAGTTTCTGTTTGTGTGTTCTGGCTTGTATGTTGTGTGTTCAGCACTTAAAAACGAGCGTGTTTTACCAGCTTAGACCACACCGTCAATTAACACCAGATGAGTTCGTGACTAAATGCTAAAAACTATAAATTACAAAAAAAAGAATAAGAAAAAAAATGTGTTTGACTTCAAAAAATAATCCGTTTTTATGTTGTGTAATTGTAACATACATATTTACTACTAGCTGTGCTCGCGACTTCGTCCGCTTGGAACTTAATGCAAAAAACAGTCTTTCGTTTACTGTGCCTTAGATGTCAATTATCATTCATTACATAGTATAAAACAAAGTCCCCTATCGCGTCTGTCTGTCTGTCTGTTCGCGATAAACTCAAAAAGTACTGAACGGATTTTCATGCGGTTTTCACCAGTGAATACAGTGATTCATGGGGAAGGTTTTAGTGTATAATTTGTCAAGTTTTTTTTTATAGTCAGGGCAGGATAGCGTCTGCCGGGCCCGCTAGTAAATTATATAATATACTGTTTCTGTAAGAGATTGAATTGCATTTACGTAGCTACTCTTTTCTCGTACTTATCTCGAGCCGTCATTCAAATTACAATAACTTTTGATAGAATGGACCGACTTTAATTATACAAAAAAAAAATGAAACCGTAACAAACTGGTCGTCCTATGTTTCAGACTTAGCAGAACCAGTAATAGTTTCTTACGTAATAGTGTTAGGTTTTACAATAAAGTCTCAAACATATTACCGATTTGCCGGACTGTAAATTTAAGCGCCATGTCAAGCAGGTTTTAGTATCGAAAGGCAATTATAGAGTGGATCAATATGTAAACGATGGTGATGTCTGGAATTGACTCCTCTCTGGGCATCCACTAAAAACGGTTGTATGATGTATTGGAAATATATATGTTAAAAAGATGTACCCGATCGATTTTCTTACCGGTTCTTCTCGATGACTTGGTTGTTTTCCGAACCGGTGGTAGTTTTGACGTTCATAAGTGCCTTGTTAGGGCCTAAACTGAATAAATTAATTTGGTTTGATTATTGTTGGCATATGTAATTTGTCCAGAAGTGTGAAAAGCTATTTTTATAGGGGAACTTTATCCACGAAATTAAAAAATAAAAATCCAAACAGTCGTTCACTCCATTATTTCAGACAATACGTACGTTGTTTGAAAACAAAGAGGTACATTAGCAAATCGCACAAATACGTAGGAATACGACTACAGTAAACATAAATCCCATCTCCCTTGAAATGTTCATCTAACCAAGCTATATTATTACCTGATACGTTTTCCCTCGAATAAAAAAACGCCCTTTAATTTTACTCACACAACACTCTGTACGCAAGCACATATGATTTTAGTCATCTTTAGTTGCACATTGATTTCAGACTTAATATATATACCACAAGGTTTGTTTTTCTATATACGTGACTGTGTCGTTATTTTTCTATAGTGTAATGGAAAAATGTTTCTTCACAGATCCAATGCAGAGCTTGTTGTATGACGTATCTATTTTATTCACACTTTAGTCTATATTGTGTGCATAGAATATATATTCGTGTAACAAATACCATTAGTAATTTAAAATAATGCTGATTAGTCATGTCAATTCATTTAATTTATTCCTAGAAATATTTGTTATTTTTTTTTTAAATATCATTAAAGTTTTATATTTTTTATTTAATTTATTCATTTAATTTCTTGTAATTTCTTTCATTAATATTTCTAATTTCATTTCAGTAAATACATATTGTAAGTGATCTTATGGGATAACATATAGAAAAGATACACCATCATATATTTAGCTTATATAAATTGATGAGATAAACCAGAGATATATCTAAAGGATCACAGGAAACATTGATTCGCCGTTTCCAAATATAGGACATGAGCAGCAAACTATCGGGTATATTTATTAGGGCGAGGGAGTCTTGTGAAATCGTTCCGCGGCGTTGAATTGTAACAACATTTTTACTTCTTCTACTAAACTTTAATCCAGTTATTGTGAAGTACGTTTTCAATATTAAATAAACTGATAAAATTTAACTCCAGATGCTCGAAGCTGATTAAATAATTACTAGATTTTGATTGCGGCTTCGCTCGCGTGAATATAAATTTTATCTATCCCTTGAGTATGCATTTTCCTGTACTCGTACCAACGTGTATGTGAAATTCCCTGGTGATTTGTTGTGGCGTAAATACATAAACTACAAAAACAAATAAATAAACTCATGTTCGCATTTATAATATTGTTTAGGATATAATACCCACGTAATGGTCTGACAATTAATTATTGTCCTCTGGGCTTACTATAGTCTTAATAATTAGATCGTTGGTTATAGATATTTTGAATTACGATTTAACTTTAATACAATATGTTTAATATATTATCTGTTCCAGTTCTTTCTTTCTCCTCTAGTAAGTCGTAGTGTATTTACATTTTCGTATTATATTGCCATTTAAAAGTATATCGTGTTATTAACATATACATAAAATGCCCTAATGCGACTTGTGTAAAGTAAAAACTTATCTAGGTCTACAGATAAAGGTGCTTGGAAGAAGGCTTTGCAACGACAGTGTCCTCGCGTATTCCTTTGTGCTCAGTGAAGTTCTGGTAATGCTGTGGAGAATACGAAACAATTTAAAAAAGATAAGTTTTACAAAACTCCTATAAAAAAAACTTCGTGACATTTTCAATACGGATAATACTTCATCTATAATTTTCACTTAATATCCCACTCGGGTGTTTCCATCATTATCATTAGCTTAAATTGATATACAATTGCTGCAATTTTTAATAAATATTTTATTTCTAAACATTATCGATTTACATATTTATATTTATTATGTATTAATATTTTATTGAAAATGAAAAACGCTTTATCAAATTTAGACCAGAAGGCGCTTATGAACGTCTAAACTACCACCGATTCGGAAAACAACTCTGTCATCAAGAAGAAGATTGTCATATATCTTAATTTTTACATTTTATCCTAATGGAATTAATCCTCTTGATTGTAATATTTTTCTGGTGGTACTGTTGTTAAAGTTTTTAATTAATTCATTTGTTAATGGTGATTTACTTACGGCTTAATAATTTTTTATATTTCATAGTGTATTGTTAATTGGGTTGATTCCTTGTATTGTTAACAAAATAGGCCATTGATCCTTTTGCCGTGTGGGCACAGAAATACCCGTGTTATTTACATCAATCGGTATACACAAATTATGATCAAAGTCATACGGAATTAAAAATAGAAAATATAATTTTATTTCATTTGTTATATTGGTTTATTTTTAATACTAAAATGTTCATGATTTCTCTGGATTAGTATGAAATAATATGTAATCAATTTTGTGACATTAAAACTAAAATGTAACTAATAAAACAAAAAAAATATTTATTACGTATAAATGATTAAAATCATAATTACTATGAATTAAACATAGATACATTTTGTATTTTATTACAGGGGTTGCGTACATTTTTAAGAATACTTGAATGAATACAACTTTAACACACGTTGATTTCAATACACTTGTTCTATAAATGTGTTTACCGTTACGATAAATTCTATTGACACAAGTTTTACGTAATAACTTATAATCGCTATAGATCAATGCAAATATTATGCTTATTTAAAGTTTTCCTTGTATCTAATACATCTAGCTATTATTTGATTAAATAACAAAGTAGTTGTTACGTTTACTCATATGAAATTATATGAATAAATTGACAAAACATCGTAAAAAATCACATAATAATAACAATAATCAAAACGAGCGG
This sequence comes from Antheraea yamamai, assembly GCA_036509395.1. NCBI lineage: Eukaryota > Metazoa > Arthropoda > Insecta > Lepidoptera > Saturniidae > Antheraea > Antheraea yamamai. The sequence goes on from AP028432.1 coordinate 12,141,219, forward strand.
ATCATGAACATGATGTAACAGACTGAAAGACGGGAGGCGACATTTTTTCAGCAAATTACACGCGCGCCAAATCATTACACACCCAAACAGAGTCAAAGAGGCAAACCGAAACACTCCTGAAACTTCCGAAGGCTTTCCGGTCGCTAGAGAGGGACAGATGACTACATAGATTACTAAAAGTTTTCGATCCAAAAGGTTTTATGATTTTTTCTATCAAATATTTTCCTTAATTTTTGTATTTTTTTTTTGTCTTATTTATTTTTCATTACTTTTGTATCTTAAGGATAATAATATTTGAATCCATTATTTAAATAAATTTTACTTCGACTTTTAATAAATCTGTGGTATTTACAAGGTTGAATGTATTTCAATTAATTGATAAAGTAACAAGTGTATTTTAGACTAAATCTTTTACAGAAGAATCGTACTATACATAAAGTATATTAAGGAGTATAAGTGAGTGGAAATAAAAGTGGTAGAGAAGAAGAAATTAGGATACCCCAAATACCTGTATTGTTTAAGTGTATTGCAAGAGCTTTTATGTTTCAAAAATATTATTTACTGAGAATATTTGAAGATAAACCCTTGTATTAAGTTATATTTTCATCTGTAATATGGTTTTAATACGCAGGTTTATAAAGATAATTATGGTGAACTTATACTAGGTTAAAAATTAAGGTCTACTAGTATAGGCCTTTGCCATTTTTATAGGAAAAAACCTTTATTGTCGAGAAAATTGCCAGAGGTAGCGTGTAACGTGGGATGAGAGTAGGCGGAAAAGAGGGCGCGGGGCCGGGACAGAAGAAGGGGGCGAGAAAGTTATTAATTCTGGAAGCGAGAGGCGCCACAGCCTACGGTCCCGACTGCAGCAGAGTGGAGGCTTACCTTAGAGTTGCTTAATGTTCTACTGATATTAATACCGCAATACCTTCAAATAATTTGTTAATGTTTTGCCAAATTAAGGAAAACGTTTTATATTTTGTAAAGATTTTCCACATAACTTGCTTGATTCTATAGACAATATGTTGTTTAAACTAGCTTGGCAAAACCACTGTATGGTATTTGATAGTAAATACACCACAATTAATGATATGTGTTTTCGGTTTGCTAAAGTGCTTCTTCACATCTCGTTTCAAATATTTTATATTTCAAAAACGTGTGGAGAATACGCTGACCAGGTATGATTCTACATCTTTGCAGTTTGGCGAAAATAGGAGTTTACAAACTTCTTTGTCTGTGCTAAAATGGAAGCTACATTGTACGTATCGTCTACCGAACGCTGTGGTTCTGTAATAAAGGGATGATGGTATTAGGTCAAACCACACTCCAGTATGCTTACCATGATATATAACAAAAAATTGAAATTATAAAAATGCATTCTCACACACTGGGGCCTCCCCAAACTCCCCATATAAGCCCATTATTTTTCCTTAAATTGTAATTAAAGAAAATTCTTTTTATTAACGTCTACGAAAATAAGTAGCGTGCTACACAACCGCCGCTACACACACTGGAACCGAAACGGTCTCGGACGGTCCTATTCCAGAGGGGTTTCCTCCCACGCTCGCTCCGGTTGTGGGATAAGATTCCTGCTTAGGTTTTTCCTGGAGGCTACAGTATGGGATTCTTCAATATTGAAGGGTCGGCAACGCGCATGTGACACCTCTGACGTTGTAAGCGTCCATAGGCTGCGGTGACTGCTTAACATCAGGCGGCCCGCATGCTTGTTTGCCACCATCGTAGTATAAAAAAAGAAATGTTATCTTCCAAAAAGCACCAATAGACATATAAATATGTATTACAGTTCTTATCGGTGTACGTTTGTTATCAAAGACTTTTAATAATAAGAAAGACAAAAAAAAATACATTGTCATAAAAATATTATTTGTCTGCCCGTCGAACTAAATACAGTGTAACCGTGTAACAGTAAATGTGAAGGTCAAAGGTTGAGGAAATTCACAAGATCGTAATGTTACAAAGATTTTCTTTGATATTGTATGGAGGTTTAGAATATCTATAGTTGATAGAACCTACAAATATTTAAGTTCATGTTGTATAACCAATTGCTCTAACTAAAACTCTATATTAATTCTACATTATTTAAATTTAATCTGCTATTTATCATGAACTGAATGTGCAGGTTTTAATTTCCCCAGTATTTACCTTGTTTTATATGGAGTTGGAAAAGACAAAGGATCGCGATGGTTTATAAATAGATCAATGTATTTTTGATATCAATAGTAATTATTTGGGTAGTCACAAAATCATTAATTACTTGTGTTGCAATTTTACATTTTATTCTAGAATTATAAATAGATAGAAAATTACATTTAAAAAATATTTATATTGATATATATATATATATATACTAACTTCTGCCCGCGCCTCCGCTCGCGTTTTTTTAAATTGTATTAAAGAAATATAAAATTGAGGGACCATGTACTTTGAAATGCTCTTTCATAAACAATTGTAAGTACGACACGCACGCAACATACAATAAAATATAATCTGTACATTAGATATATAAATACTAATAGCGTGTCAAATGACATTTACCATAAGGAACATATTAGGTCTTTACCTATGAAATAGCCGTTTTGTATGAAAAAATTTAAACGAATTTTTTTCATGTATTTTTTATTTGTATTAATCGAAGTAATCACCCATGCAATCAATGCATCTCTGCCAACGCAGTGGCAGTTTATTGATGCCCTTCTTAAAGAAATCAGCTGGACGGGAGGCAACAAATTCTTCAAAGGCATTTTGTACTGCCTCTCGGGTATTGAATTTTTTTCCCGCCAAGGAGTTATCCAAATTCTGAAAAAAGTAGTAGTCTGTAGGCGCAAGGTCTGGTGAGTAGGGCGGTTGACGGAGAACTTCCAACCCCAGTTCTTGCAACTTGGAGACCGTCTGCTGTGCAGTATGAGGTCGCGCGTTGTCGTGCAGGAGCAGCAGAGACGAGCGATTGACCAATGCTGGTTGGAGATGTGCCAGCTTCTCCATCATTGTGTTCAGTTCTTCACAGTACACATCTGCAGTAATGATCACCCCGTTTGGTAAGAAGCTGTGATGAATCACACCGGCGCTAGACCACCAAACAGTGACCATCATTTTTCTAGGGGTAAGTTTTCGTTTAGGGCATTGTTTAGGTGCTGAACCAGGATCCACCCAACTCGCTGAGCACTTGCGGTTATCAAACAGAATCCATTTTTCATCGCAGGTAACAATGCGGTTCAAAATTCCTTCATTTGTGTGTCTGTTGAGCAGTGGAAGGCACGTCTCGACGCGTACTTCGCGCTGGCGATCATTGAGTTCGTGGAGCACCCATTTGTCAAGCTTTTTTACCTTGCTAATTTGACGCAAATGGACCAATATTGTTTTGACGCTAAAGTCAAAAGCTGCTGCTAATTCAGCAGTAGATTGTGTATTATCAGCTTCCACAATCGCCTTTAATTCGTCATTGTCGACCAAAGTCTTCGGACGACCGCGAGGTTCATTTTTCAGTTCGAAATTCCCAGAACGGAAGCGAGCAAACTAATAACAGGTGGTGCGTTGGTTTGTAGTGTTAGCTCCGTAAACGTCGTTGATGTTGCGTGCCGCTTGTGCCGCGTTGCTGCCATGATGACAAAAAAGATTGAAATGCGATGAAAATGTAACACTAATCAATAAACAAATGACTACTTTTGGAAAAAGAATTCCAAGTTTTTAAAATAAAATTAATTTGAAATTAGAATTCTTAGCCAAACAAAAATGATTTTGATTTGAAATGGCCAGTACTGCAGAACGGCAATTTCATAGGTAAAGACCTATTATTTGGAACTTTAACCCATTATATAGCTACCTCAGTGCTCACTTACACTGCTTAAGAGAACTAATAAAACAATGACTTAAAATATTATTATAAAGATGCCCATATTGCCAATATAATTAAGTTTTTGTGACTATAAAATAATCGCTTCTGTTCCGCAAGAAATTGTATTATGGAACTCTTAACGAAATAGGTTTATGGTCTACGATCTTATTAGAAAGACCGCTTCTATCTTCAAAGTTATTATTAATTATAATATTGAAGAGTAAACAATTGGTTGATACTTATTTCTCTAATTAATAACAGAATGAGTTGAAGTCTTGAAATCTTGCTAAATTTCATACGCACGAAGTCCCGGGTAACAGGTAGTATAAAATCAAATAAACTTAATTACATCCTATAAAGTCAGCTATCTTCCACTGAAAGTCCCCTGAAAATCGGTCCAACCATTTTGGAGATAGCACTGTGGACAAAGCTGTGGTTAATAGCTAGTCTTAATTAGAGTAGCCTATGTCATTTCCTATTATTTCAGCTATCTGCCAGTGAAATTCCTGTCAAAATCGGTCCAGCCATTTCGGAGAATGCCCGGAACAAACAGACAGAAAGACAGACAGACAAAACTAAAAAAAAAAATGTTTGTTACCAGTATCGAATATACTTTCATATCCAATCATTAAAAATTTGATATTACATACAGACACTTCATTTTTGTTATATGTATAGATAGAAAATTTAATAACATAATTCAGCGACACCTTTATGATCAAGATCTATAACATAGTTGCAAGATTTCGTCTTGTAAAATAATAAATTAAATGTGTACCGTTACCGTAATTGAATTTTAATTTTAATTGGTATTGTTTTACTATAACTTTGTGATTTAGTAACTACTAACGTTCAATAAAAGGAAAGAAAAATGAATGTTCAGAAACAATATTTCATATGCTTCTGGTTTGACTTATATAAAAATACAATATAATAATTCAGTGGATTAATTAAAACCATATATATCTAATATCAGTATAGAATATAAGTATATAAATATAAAATCTTTATTCCTTAAAATGTCATATAACGCTATCTTCTTACTCTGTTAAAACACAATCTAAACAAAATCTCCTATATTACGCACGTATGTACTAAACTTTAGAATTTGTATTAGTATTAATTGATATATATATATATATATATATATACTACCATATATTCTGTATAACTACTTAATTAGATTAGATTTTTTATCATTCTCGATTTTTAATCGATGTTTGATTTACAATATCTAACGGTTGTGATTAAAGAAATGCTTTTGTTACGTATACTCGTAATAAATTTTTTTTTTTTAATCAACTTTCAATAAATGCGAGTGTTACAGTTATTGAATTCCTAGTTTACTGTTGACTGCTGAAGGGATGAAAAACTATATGAAACCGAATAAATAACAATTTGACAAAGTTGTTAATATTACCTATGTACCAGGTAACTGTTTAGACATTCGCAGTATTCTAGGTCATACACTTCACGGTCACATTTAACATATAAAATAATAATATTAAAACAAATACTAATAAACAACCAAGAAAACCTAAGTAAAAAGTTTGTTCTAAGACTTTCAAAAGTATAGCTTAAACGTGTAAATAAAATAATAAACCTAAGTGCAATGACCGGTGTGAAAAGCTACAATGGGCGACCCGGAGTTAATAACTTTCGATAGTAAAAGGGGCAATAAATCCCTTTTGTTTTGTTCCTGACGTTCCTACGTTCCCTTTCAAATGAGAGTGAAATCACCCGACGGTCATTGACAATGTGCTTTAACAAAGACGCTTAGAGGATTGTGTATAATTTTTGTATTTTTCTAGATAATTAGGTCCAATATTAAGCAGCTATCTTTATAAATTGATTTAGAACGAGAATCGAGTGCAGAGTGACCTCCAGAAATATTGCTACTGTCTAAACAGTCACCTGGTATACTGCACAATGTTTTACTCGGATTATGGATTAGATTATTATATGTGAACATTTTTTTAAGTGAAACTTCTTAGCCCTTGAAATTCCGATCGGTAACCTTTTTGTGTGACGAAAATAAGTAGAAGTAAACAATGTGTCTGATAAAGTATTGAAAACACTAGTTCTCGTCCCATCACCGAACTTAACCAACGTCGGTCGCGGTCAGGTCTTGGATGGGTGACCACCTGGGACCATCGCGTGACGTTGGCTTTTTGTTGTATTTTTTCATTACGATGTTTCCCTGTTTCACTTCTACGGTGTGTCTTTACGAAACTGTTTTTATTTACAATTTGTTCTTAAGTGTATGTTTAATTATTCTAAATGATAATTAATATCTTAGTCATATATCTGAGTTGTAAAACTTTACGTTTTATTTCACTTATTATAATGACTTTGGTTTAACTTTGGAAAAACTAAAGGTCAATCAATATACATTGACATAAGTTAATATCTTCACCGATCATAAATTAAGATGAAGTCTTATTCGACACTAGGAAAAACTACAAAACAACAAATTTGACCGCTACAGATTTATTTTATTAACAATTATCGAATAAATTTAAAATTAAAATATCAGTCAAATTAATTTAATGGTAGAGAAGTTTAAAATATATATATATACACTAGCGGGACCGACGGACGTCGTCCTGCTTTGACAATCAAAAATAATAAAATCCAACCACAGCGCCAATTGTGAATCTAAACCATTGTCGGATCCACTGGAACACGCACACAAAATTTCATCAAAATCGGTCGAGCCGTTTAGGAAGAGTTCAATGACATACACACGTACAGAAGAAATTTATATTTAAAAATATATAAATATTGTGTGATAAGAAGTTCTCAATCTATGCTTTTTCTGTTATGTTTTATCCTAAACAATATTTTATCTGAAATCTTTTAAATATAGTTAATTGTGTCTGATTAGGTCCCGATCTATGTGTAACACTACATATGTATAACATTGGCTACTGTGACACGCTCAGAGATGTAGCGTTCCGGGATCAGTCACTGTATATCCATAATATTAAAAGCTAGCTTTTGCTCGCTGTGTCGCTCGTGTTAATTTCTATTTGAACTATCCCTCGGGAGCATACTAGTTTTTGGATGAAAGTACCCTAAGACCTATTCTATACTCCTCAAAACGTGTATGCAGTACATCATTGATCAGTTACGTAGCTAAGGCGTGAAAGCTGAACAAACATACTCACATCTGCACCGTTATATTAATATTGTAAAAGCGAATGTGAGTTTGTCTGTTACACTTTCACGAATTGACTACTGAACCAATCATCATAAAAAAATATAAACAAGTAGTCAGGAGTACAGGAGAGGATATACGGTACCTTTCATCCAGAAAAAAGCACTGCTCCCAAGGCATATATGCATTGATGCGAGCGAAGCCGCAATCAAAAGCTACTCTAAATAGAAAACAGAATTTATAACTCGCTGGGTCGACTGGTTCGACTGGGTCGCTTCTACCATGAACATGTTTCGCCACATTGATTCTCTTTTGATTTCTCACATTTCAGAATTTGTTAATGTATGCTGCTGAGACGTTTGAAGGTCAGCACGAGAGTGTTCACTGACAATGGGTTTAAGGTCTCTCGATGAGACCACACTGTTTTTGGTTTTCATTGTGGTTACCATCAGGTACAATAATCATTACCGTTGTAAATCTGATTTAATATATATTTATTACTAGCTTTTACTCACGGCTTCGTTCGCGTTAGTGTAGAGTTGATCTATCCTTTGGGAACGTGATTTTCTTCTAGATGAAAGGTACAGTTTTATTATTTTTTTTAGTGAAACTTTTATTACATCGTCTCAAACTTTTTCGTCTGTGTGTTGCATGTCGCGTGATGGTCGGCCGCGGAGAGGGATAAAGTGAAAGGCGCTCGTCAGAGCAGCCAGGGCCAAATGGCGTCGCCTATAGTTCGCAGCAGCTACCGTGTAGTGTAAGCTATTATTAGTTAAATGTCTATAGTGTGAAAAAAGTTTCACTTTTACCGTGGTTTCATAAAACCACACAATCCTTTTTTATTTTTTATATCATAGGAGGCAAACGAACAGGTGGGTCACCAGAGGGTAAGTGATCACCAGCGTCCATAGCCACTTGCAACACCAGGGGAGTCGCAAGTGCGTTGCCAGCCTGTGTTTGGGGGAAGAAGGAAAGGGAAGGGGGATGGGAGAGGTGTGGGGAAGGAGGAGGGGAGGAGGGCCTCCAGCGCTCTCACTGACCGAACGAAACACAACAATGCAAGCACTGCTACTTCACGTCGGTTGATTACTTTTCTGTACCCCTGGCAGTGTGTATTCAAAATTTCACGATAATCGGTTAAGTTAAGGAGTGTGACAAATAAACAAACAAACAAACTCTCTTTCGTATTTATAATATTTGTGTTAAGATAATAGTGGTGAATACAATTTTTGATTTTGTTTATGTTCAATAGAGGAACCCACTTGTCCCGATTACACGAGTTTATTTTAAAGTATTGCTGATACGCAGTTTTCACAAAATTCGATATAGGCTATCGATGTTTTTAATTACATATCCACCACAAATATAGCAAACAATCTGGAATAAGCACACAACATCATCTTGATGAAGCCTTATTGAAAACAACAACAAAATATATTTTAGCGTCCAATAAAAAACGAAAATCTAAATAAAAATATGTAAATGAGGGTAGTTAGCTATAAATAAAAAACAAAAGCGGTTAGTGAAAAATTGTTGTCAATTTGAGATAGAAACAAAAAAAATGAAAGGAAGCAAACAAATTTTGTTTTGATAACCAGTGTAATGAAAAGTAAGTCAGCATTTGTACATTTTAAATCTCTGCCTAATACTATTTAGTACACTTTACCTTTCATTATTCATTAGGTCAATCTCGTTAAGGTTTGACATGACTTATATAGTCTCGTATATAATATCAACTTAGAATCTGTTGCAGTCTGATCTCGGGTCTACCAAGCGCATAGGTAGGTAGGTGCTTATATCGATCTTGGTATGAATATTTGAAGTCACCTCGTCCTTGCTTGCGACTGTAGACTTGAAATTGCTAGTAAGAGATATTAAAGAAATCATTAGATCACTTTTGTCTACTGTAATTGTTATATTGTATTTTTACATAATTTTTAAACAACGTAATGAGAAAGACAAATAGGTTATGCCCCGGAACATCAAAAAACTTTCCTTTTTTCTTCTTTTATTTTTTTTTTTTTTTTTTACATAATTTTTAAACAACATAATGATAATGACAAATAGATTATGCATCACCAAATGTTAAAGGTTAAGGAAATTCAGAAGATCGTATGTTACAAAGATAAGGTTTTATATGAGGTCGAAAAACTTGAGTATGAGATTCAGAACAGTGTTTACTACTGCATTGATTTCTATATTTATAATTAATTTTAATGATTTAATATGACCTTTATAATATCTTTATAAACTATAATGATATTTAAATGATTTAAATACCTACTTCCGGTACCGCTATAAGACGTCCGAGACACGACCGGAACATTAACACTAGCGCCACCCTATTAGAGTGTTCGGCCTATAAAAGGCAAGACGTCGTTTATCGGACATTCATGGAGTTCCGATTTGGACGTACGGTAGGGCGTGCTCTGCTCGGATAAATAGCGCTCCACAGTCCTCACAGAGTGTTGATTAAGGATTTTATTTTTCCTGACAGACCGGCTATAATTTCGTTCTTTGTGTTATCCTATACTGTTACGAGATCCGAAGTAAGAGCAATATGCAGGACTAAGCTTAAACAACGCTTGTGTTTTATTATTCTTGATTCTTTCAAATTGTTTTATTGTAATGTATATTCTGTGCAACTAGAAAGGTGTATATCGTTGAGTGGTTCGATAATAATTTGATTATAATATAAATAATAGGGTGGAGTGAAAAAAACTATTTTTCATTTTTTCTTAGCCTGGAGGAAATTTGTAGTTATAAAAAACAAAAATTTTCAGTGAGAAAAAAAAAAAAAATTTTACTCAACATCTTGAGCCAGCCCACTCATTTTTAAAACTAATTACGAGTAAAAATATTTGGTTGCAAAAAAAAAAATTTTTGAAGGCGTTCCCCCTAGAAACTTCAGAGTATCCTCTTTTATGCCAATTAAAAATCACAAGTTAAAAAAAAAAATTTTGTGACTATTGTTTTAAATTCCTAAAAAAAAAACCCCTCCCCAAAGGCAAGTACCATTCCTCTTCCTAGGGCACTAGTATAAAATTTGAGTTGGAAATGATCACAATTGCCAGTTCTTAGATGTTTTAAGACGATTCAAAGACAAAAAAAGTCAATTTTTTGGATTAATTGCAACGAAATATTTTTACTCGTCTAATTGCGAATTCTAAAAATGAGTGGCCCTGGCTCAAGAATCGCTGATTAATGATTTTTTTTTTTTTTTCAAAAATTTTTGTTTTTTATAAGCTACAAATTTGACCCCCAGGCTAAGAAAAAAAAAAATTTGTTTTTTTCACTCCACCCTAATAAATAAATTATTAGCTATAATTTATATGTGCTTATACTTTTTATTTGCGTTATGTGTGTATGGCTATAAATATTATGATTATTGGGAATAAATTGAGTGCCGTGATTCTTATTGTTTCAGTTAATGAAATGTGTAAATTAGGTATTTAATTACATATAGGAATTAAATGTAAGAAAACACTGGGGCACACAAAAGGAACATACTCAATTAAGGGTATTTATTTTTTCTGGAAATTATCAATATAAGCACGAATATTAACCGATTTTAAAACTGGATGACTGAATGACTTAAGGGTCATTACATGATGGGATATTGAAAAATCCTCACTATTTTGTTTTTATAAATAAACTAGCGGGCCCGGCAGACGTTGTCCCGCCCTGATTATAAAAAATCCTTGACAAATTATATACTAAAACGTTCCTCATCAATCACTCTATCCACCGGTGATAACCGCATGAAAATCCGTTTGGTACTTTTTGTGTTTATCGCGAACAGACAGACAGACGCGGCAGAGGACTTTGTTTTATACTATGTAACGACTAGCTGATATTCACCCGGTTTGTTGGGAATTAAAAAACAGCAAGAGGTCAATAGGCTCTAAAAAGTAGCCTTACAAAAAAAAATCGCATCAATAAAAAAAAAAGAAAATCAAAAATCGAATGGTTATCGTATTATGCCGATACGTTCAATATTTTGACGTGATTGAACCTCAAAGGAACTATATTTTTATTATCTACTAGCTGACCCGCGCAACTCTGTCTGCGTCAAATCGGTTATTATCGGTTCCAATTTTATTTCCAAACGCGAAAAATCTTAAAAAACCTAGAACCCGATTGTAGCGTCACTTACCGGGTACAATTGTCAATCAAAACTATCCTATATATATATTATAACACTGTGGATCTGGGGCAAATAAGAGCACTGGAATACAGTGAAATAGTTTAATATATTTTTCTAATAGATTAATCAGTTTATTAGCTAAACTAAATTAAGGTACACAGAAAAGAAATAAATAAGACAATCTTCAGGGAGTGGGAAAATCAAGGCGATAGTTTGGTAAGGAAGAAAAGATAAAAAGGGTCCATAAGACTTAAACTAGAAGAGTAGAGGTAGCTTAGCTGCAGGTAGTTTCGGCCGCGAACACAGAACTCAGAGGGGCAACCAAGAATGCACCGATGGATGAAGATATTAGCGACCGCCCAGACTAGCAGGTCAGCAGAGCACCGCTATACTCGCAGCAGTCGGCCGGCGGTCCAACTTGGCAGGCTCAATTACTCTCCAAGAGAGTTTGGTCTGGACTACGCAGTAGTGCTAGGCAGCTAGACCCAATAGATAAAAACAAGAAACCCCGAATACCTGGAACAACATTCGGTTCGGATAACTATTTGCCACGCTGACAATTATGATTTATAACACGTGAAGGAGGTATTGTTCAAAAAAATAACCATAGGGGCTATGTCACGATTAATCTTACACTGGTTATATTGTTACATGTAGTAATTGTTTAGGTTGAATCGAAATCCTATTTATAACAATCGCGACCCGAACGGACACGTGTCCGACACGAGGCAAAACCTCACAAATTTATGCTGAATTCTAAAATGAACCGGGGTTTAGATGAGAAACTGGACGAAGTGCCGAACAACGCGACAACCGTCCCGCAGGAGCTCGAGGCTAAAGCAAAACCCATCATATCATGCTGAAACCAGTAATAACTTCAGCATGGCTGTACCGCCTACAAGCGTGGCTCTACCATCTACAATCTTGGCTCTACTATCTACGTGGCTCTACACACCTTCTCCATAGAGGCTGAGCATTTATGATAAAATTTAATTGAGTTAATTTAAAATTCGTAAAAGGGTTGTAGGGTTTAATGTAACGATTAGTTGTCTGAAAAACAAACAAATAAAACTATTTTAACTAGAATGAAATCCCGGGCATTGAACAGTTTTACTTTATAATTGTGTCGCAATTTCATTAAAACAATAATATGGTATTGTCTGTCCTGTCTATATATTCTTTAACATATAAGAATATCGATGTCCTACTACTAATAGAGCGTTGGAAGCCAGTGATAGCGCACCACCGATGAAATAGTAAACGTTTCGATTGCGACGTGTCAAGGTTATTTTTATTGTTTACAAAGCTAAAGAACAGACTAGAAGGTCAACCGCATTTGATTAATTAAGCTAATCATTTATCATTTTAGCAAAACTAAATTATTGCAACATAACGTTATTGATAGTCTTAAAATTTCAACGCATGCTGTAACAAATTTGAATAAAAATAGTATGGTAAAATGATGTATTAGTCTTTATATGTATTAAACAACGTTATTCAAATGTTCATTAATTCAGTGACATTATTGAAGTAATTGGAAAATCTCAATGTTTGAAAAAATAGAGAGTGAGGAAGAGAGAATATTTTATCTTGCAGTTTTTATTGTATTAGGTTTATACCTATACCCTAAACTACGTCTATCTTTATACGATAAAATAAGGAATAATTACCTTTTTTCTTAACAATTAAGGCAACAACAAATTCTTATGTCACTAAACTGATTTTTTAAATAGATAATTTTTGTATATATTTATGAATTTATTAGAAACTAGCTGATCCGTGCAACTTCGTCTGCATCAAATCGGTTATCACCGGTTTCAATTGTATTTTTAAATGCGAAAAATTTTCATAAACCTAAAACCCGACTCCAGCCACACCTACCGTTTCCAGTTGTAAATCCAAACTATCAAGGGACTCACTCAAACATATATATACCCAGATGGTATGTGAGAAATCTTTTAAAATAAGCCTACATCCCGTTCGTAGCATCACCTATCGGGTTCAATTAAAATAAAAACTAACCTTCATATATTGGCGGTAATGTAAAAAAAAGCTTGAGAGGTCTATGGATCCTCAGTTGGAACGAAGTTCCTTTCCCTTTTTTGTAGACGTTTACTATACAGTCGGTATAGTTTACATTATAAAATATCAAGTTGATAGAGTTAAATTGTAAATTAAACGATAAAATATATTCATAAAATAAATAATAATAAATTAAACACCGAATGATAGCATAACTATTTTCAACTTGTATTAAAACTTTTTCACACTCCATTGTACTGAAGAAAATATAAATATTAAAAAGATATGAGCACGACGCGTCAATTGTCACTTGCTGTAACTATTCATCTAAGAGCTAGCAACGGCTTCGACAGCGAATTCGAATAAGCCAGTTTTTTTTATATCTTTATGTTCTTCCAAACAGCGTGCGTGCTACCTGGCTGCCGGTAAACGTTGCGTTTATTAGTGCATATGCACCTATACAGGCAAAAATATTGATTTTTATATAATTTAGAATGTTTTGTTTTTCACTAACTTTGAAACGCCACTAAAACATGAAATTATTATTGCCAGACATTTTTGTTATTAACAATAATGTGCTCGATGTATATTTATATTTTTTGTAAATAAAAAAAGTATGTTCAAACCATGTAAAAATAGCTGTAATTTTAATATTATTTCATTTATACATAAAAGAGAGTAAATTAAAAATAATATGTATAGGATAACTTAGCTATTGCTATAGTTTAGTGCAACACTGGCTGTATGATAAAGACATCGATAATTGTGGAAGTGCCTTTTATAGACGCATGTATTCAAGATGGCGTCAGTCCCAAGTCATATGTCTACGTTTATCGTTGTTTTTCATTGTTTACGGTGAAATCTCAATATCATGATGGTTAATAAAATGAAATATGTTCTTTGCAATGGAAAAAATAAAATGGTTTGTAATGAATTATTTTATTTATAAGGAATATCATCAGGCACATTATTGCCAATAACAAAATTGTCGGGCAGTGATAAATTCATGTTTTGAATAGCGTTTAAAAGTTACTGAAAAAAAAACGTTCCTAAAATTATTTATAAATCAAAATTTTGACCTGTAAAGGTAAAGGTAAGGTTTTTTTTTTGATGCGCATTAAAAAGCACAACGTTAACCGGCTATCAGGTATTCCGAATCCTGTTTGGAAGGGCATAATATATTTTCATATTAAAGAACCACCTTTTCTAAAATTGTCGTTCTTCCAACGTTGCTGGTTCTAGTACTAAGGTGTCGCAAAAAAGTCTAGTTACATTAACTACAATTTTTTGTCGTTATCCTGGAGAACTCCCTGCATTTTATGGGACAAAAAGTATCCTAGATGTAACCTTGTAATATTAGGTATTACTGCGCCAAGTTTCGTCAAAATTAGTTCAGTACTTTCAGAGTGATACGTGTTCATAGGGACAGAAAGACAGACAGACAGAAAGATAGACAAAAATTGTAAAAATATTATTTTTGGCTTCTATATCTATACTATAATAAAACTGTAGCAAGGTCAAATCTGTACATTAAATATTTTTTGAAAATTTTTATCGGGGTAGACTTCGTTATTGATATAGAAGCCAAAAATAATCTTTTTACAATTTTTGTCTGTCTGTCTGTCTGTCTGTCTGTCCCTGTGAACACGCATCACTCTGAAATTACTGAACCGATTTTGACGAAACTTGGCACAGTGATAACTAATATTACGAGATTACATCTAGGATACTTTTTATCTCATAAAACGCAAGGGATTCTCCAGGATCTGCCTGTTTGTCTGTCCCTTTGAACACGTACCACTCTGAAACTACTGAACCAATTTTGACGAAATTTGGCACAGTGATAACTAATATTACAAGGTTACATCTTGAATACTTTTTATCTCATAAAACGCAAGGGATTCTCCAGGATAACGGACGAAAGTCAAAAATTTGTAGTTAATTAAATTTTTGACGGATTTTGGTAAATTTTCATTGTGCTATATATAGCAGACAGATTAGCTAAAAAGATAAGCCATAGCTCTACTGGTCTGCATCTTCAATGCGGCCATGTCCCAGGGTCATTTTCCAGCCGTCTGGAAGAAGGCCGTAGTGATAGGCATTCACAAGCCCGGCAAAAAAGCTACGCTTCCCGATAGCTATCGCCCTATTAGTTTATTAGATACGATAGGCAAACTATACGAGCGGCTCCTTCTGAACCGTCTCCAGACCTCCATGTCAGAACTAAATCTGCTACCACCGGAGCAGTTCGGATTTCGCGCCGGTCACTCTTGTACACATCAAATACACCGCCTCACGGAGTACATTCACACCAGATTTAATGACGATCCCGATACCAACCCGGATCCGGAAAAACCTAAACCAAACGCACAATAGCACTCTTCGACGTCGCCAAGGCCTTCGATAAGGTCTGGCACGAAGGGCTCACCACAAGTTAATTAGTTCTCGTACCCCGATAGATTAGTGCATTTAATCCGCGATTATTGATCAGATAGGACCTTCCGCTACAGAGTGGAAGGTGAAGTGTCCTCACCCCACCCCATACGCTCAGCGTGCCCCAAGGGTCCATTCTGGCACCCTCCCTCTTCAATCTGTTCGTCAGCGACCTACCTCGGCCCCGGGGGTAGAGGTAGGTTGCTATCTACGACACACTCTACGCTCCGGTTGGTTTCCGATACGACTTAGGCACGCATCGAAGAAGCCGTTAGCACACTCGTGATTGGTTTAAATCCCGACAAAAGCGCCCAATTTTTCGACCCCATATCCTAATTACGAACAGCGCAAATTAGAACCCACAGTTACGGGCGGCATCCTGAAAAGCAACAAAACTAGGAGTACGCTAACAACACCTCACTTCGGACTCACGTAGCGAGTACGCAACAAGGTCGCTTGGTCATGGCTCGCCTACACCCTTATATGTCACAAAAGCAAAGCCCTAAACAAAACCACTCTCTATAAAATTGCATCTCCGTTAACGTTGTCACCCTTTTTCACTATGTGCCAAACAACTATTTACCGTACAACTATCAAACCGGTTCTTACGTAAAGCCACTGGGGCTCCTTCTACGTCCGAACGAGGATCTCCACAGGGACCTGGAGAGCCCTCTATCTGGGCGTACGAAAATCACTCACTACTACTACTTAGAAAAAGCCGCGAATCATCCCAGCCTTAGTGGTATCCGCCACGGATGACGCAACCGTACCGAACGCTGCGCGATATAAAAGACGTCCGCACATATTCTCACCATCCTCCCACAAAAAACGGCAGCCAACGACAGTACCAGCCTGTCTCTTCAAACAGAGCGTGTTCACGCCCACGCCCGCGTAACCACAGATCACGCCGCAGTGGTCTGGGGGTAAACTTCGCTCCCGCACACTTGATTAGGCCCCCCTCGGCAGCGGCTCAAGCCTAGGTCCGATCCCTCGGCGTGGAGCCCTTGAGTACGCTGCTCGCGCGATACAGTGACACAAAAATTTACATCACTGCTACAACACTACACATATCACCTCCACACACGTGCACGCTCACACGCTTACACATAAAAAGGGAAGGGTTTTGTTTTTTTCCCTTATCAACTAAATAGTTCAGAAATTTTCCGACACAAAATACACATAAGAGTTATCGAGACACGCATGCTTGGTACACATGAATGTTTCGATAACTCATATCTGTAACTTAGGTTAGCTAAAGATAGATCGCGAATTGCATGTTACAGGCAACAGCCAAGCCGAGGTGTGCCGTGCGCCCTTGAGCTAGTTGCCCAAATAAAATCGGCTGAGTGCCTTAAGCGCTCGCCTTAGTAGTCCGGTGAAGCTGTAGAGGCCCCAAGAAGGCCAATAGAGTAGTCAGTTCGAGAAAAAAAAAAAAAAAAAAAAAAAAAAAAGATAAGCTATATTTCCCTAAGTTACTTTAAAAAAATACCAAAAAAAAAAACGCCAGGATTCGCACCGTCGACTCCGGCGGACCATATAATGTCCAGTACATTATAACTGAGCTACGGCTATATGACATTTCTATGCGTAATTATCAACCACATAAAATATGTGTAAACGAAACTGTCACTTATATGTTGTTACATTTATTTCATTGTATAAAAAATGATTGCTAAACAAAGGTGACAAGATTTTTTCCTAAAACATAAACCTAGATAATAGTTACATTGCATTGTAGAAGATGAACTCAACTAGAGTCTATCAGTACTGTGTTGTTTCGATATTTGATAAAATTAGTTTTCTAAATGTTGTTGAGTCTAAGTGTTGGGTTCAGGTTTGTGATCTAAGATTAAAATAAATCAGTGGGTGTATGCAGTTATTTTTTTTTTCTCGAACTGCCACGCTATTACCTAGCAAGTCTTAACAGCTCACCACTACTTTTCTTACTATTTGTATTTATACTAATATTATAATGAGTGGTAAAGTTTTGTTTTCGAGGAATGCTTGGTACCTACTACTTCCATTTCAAAAATTTTTTCACTGTTAGAAAGGTATATTATCCCAAGTCAGTACTCAGTAAAAAAGGTGGTTTGTATGTCAAAAGTAAAATAAATGTGACCAAATTAAAATTGAATGCAGATTTCACGTATACTTTACAAATTCTTATAAAACAAACAACTAAAACAAAATGGAAATTTAATGTAGATAAAGTTCAACTTTTACAGTATGTTACGTGATGAAGTTACAAGGGGTACTGGGAAGACATTTATTGGCAATATATGTAAGTTAGTTTTGATCTTCACTTTGATGACACTACTTTAGGTAATGCTGCGAACAGATTCTAGGCTTATTTTAAAAGATTTTTTTTTTTTTATTGTAGCTCGGCAAAGTGACTGTACTGTGCCTGATGGTAAGCACAGTATCTCACATACCAACTGGGTATATGTTTGAGTGAGTCCCTGGATAGTTTGGTTTCACGATTGGAAGTGCTGGATAACGCTTCAATTGGGTTTTAGGTTTTTTAAGATTATTTGCGTTTAAAAATACAATTGAAACCGGTAATAACCGATTTGGTGCAGACGAAGTTGCACGGGTCAGCTAGTCGATAATAAAGCTCACCCCAATCAAAATTTTCAAAAAATATTTAATGTACAGATTTGGCTTTGTTACAGTTTTATTATAGTATAGATAGATTATTACAGCTAATTGCCTGGCAGTTACATTATTTGATGTTAAGATGTATTGAGTAAGTTGAAAACTAAACGGGCGTATAATTTTATTAATTGTCCTATTTCGTTAATATAATTAAAAACAATTTTGTATATAATACGATCGCTGCGAATGGAGCCAACCACGCGACTAAGCCATGCGGCATGGTAACATGCTAGATAGGTCTTCACAGTTCGGCCCCTATCGGTAATGTTTGATTCTTGTTGAGTTGTCACTCCGTCGTTGCGTCAGCTCCACAAACCACGCAACTAGACAGTTATACATAGCTCCCGTCTATGATATGCCAAGTTTTTATGGCTTGTATGTTTTGGCATTTGAACACAGTTTCAACTGATGTTAAATAAAGCTATGGTATAAGATTGTAACACGCTAAAGTTAAAGGAAGTATTAATATCAACTGTAGTTGCCAGGACACATATAAATGGTGCTTTACCATACTTCATTTTCGCTAAGCGTACTAGCCTAAACTTTGTATGGGAACTGCCCTGTTACTAAGTGTCTTAGCGTGATGTTAGAGAGCGTATAACCTTTGTCAATTAATAGTCTATAAAACGTAACTTACAATTCGAGAAGTTAGCGCATTCGAACAAAGAAAAATTAAACAATTTTAAATTGACCGATATTAGTATAAATATGCTCTGTATTAAAATATCAATAGGATCTCATTTCAATGCCAGGAAAGAATGAGAAAACTATAGTAATAGGGATCAGAAGTAAATAAATAACAAAGCAACTACGGCTATGGCCCAAATAAAGAACGGGCATCGTACCAATTCAATTCAATCCAATTACTGTGCTCATATCTGAGTAATATGTGCTTGTACATGCCACGAATCTCCATAATATGAAACCGTATAAGTCGGAATTTAGTATCTTGTAAAAATATCGAAACAATGACAAAATTTCAAACGGACCATTTCGTTGTTTCAGTTGTATATGTAGCATATAATCCTAATACATTAGTTACGACAAAGTGTCAATTAAAGTGAGAATAAATTTTAAATTTATTTATGTAAGACAATTTAACTACTATTACATTTTTTTGCTAATAATGTATTGAACTTTAATAAAAGGGTTTCCAGTTATTTCATTATACTTTACAAGTTTACTATTAGAACATTATTTAGTTAAAAAACCTCTTTTTTACGAATCATTCGATTTTGTAAAACAGATACAGATGCAATATGTCGCGACCAAATGGATTGCAGTGAGAAATATTTAATCAGAGATGAAAGGTTTTGTAAACGATTCGAGCTGGTGAATTTTGTCGAATACCTATATGGGTATAAAATCATTTTATAGACAGATTCTTCATTTGCTAAATTTCACTCATAATATTTTAATATAATTACCGCTTGAAAAACTTCGCCGCACTTTCACTTATTTTTGTTGCAAAGCCGCAGTATTCACCCTGTTTTCTAAGGAAAATATAGACAGCGATATCAGTCAAGGTGTTCCAATTGAGTTACGATAACTACCAACGTATTTATGAGTGATGTTGCATAGAAGTGGAGTTTTATTTGAAAATGCTGTCGCGACAAATTTCGATTAACTTTTTCTTTAATTTACAGAGATTCTGCAAGTGTATATCGAATATGTAGGTAGGTACCTTTTTAATTCTACTTATAAATATGTAAATGCACTTAGGTAATTCTTTGATACTAAAAATCTGCGATATTAATTTTAAGATGAGCTGCTGGCATTATAGTTCCGTGATCCAAGACTTTATTATGCCTTATAAACTCGCTTTTTTGTCTCTCCGTTGAGTATAAATCATTGCAGTTGATTTCCGGTACACGCATCACGAACACAAGAACAAGGATTAGGGTAGCTAAGAAGACATATATGAAATCATGTTTCTCATAAAAGCTTTTTTTATGTACGGTATTTTTTTTTGTCAGAGAGTACATAGAGGGCCTGGTAACTCGAACAGAGTTCAATAACGGGGCTAGAGGTGAAACGTCCACAAAAAGGTCGGCTAACGGCGACCTAAATACTCTCCGGGTAATCCAATTATCACGAATGCAGAGTGTATATACGTTTATTTTAGAAATAGTAGGTGCGGTTTTATATGTTTTTATTGCTTCTTTTTCATGCTTTTGTCTGCCGTATAAATATTTGTAATCTATATAAACAACTGCCGAATTTATTTAACCGCATCATTTCAGTTCGGCTGTGCCTATTAGGCTTATTCTTGTTTGTAATTTTTAGGTGAAGATTTCTATGATAAAAATATTAGAGAAATCGTACAGAAGAGTGAAATTGTAGGTTTAAAAATCTCCACATAAAAAATACAGTCAATGAGATAGACAGACAGACACGCTATAGCTGAACAATGTTTCGATTCGTATGAGAACCTATGAAAATGGCTTGTTGGCTTTTCTTGGCTCGGCATTCATAAACTGTCAGAAAGGTGGAAAAAGTGTATAAATAGGATTAGAGAGATGTATACGTATGAATAGGTAGCTTAGTTTAGGTTAGCTCAGATAGGTCGCGAATTGCATAAAACAGGCAACAGCCCAAGCTGAGGTGTGCCGTGCACCCTTGAGCTAATTGCCAAAATATAATCGGCCGAGTGCCTTAAGCGCTCGCCTTAATAGTCCGGTGAAACTGTTAAGATCTTACCAGGTCAATAGCGTAGACAATTCGAGAAAAAAAAAGGAATGTTTCTAAAAAAATCCGGTTACATTCATACTTCTACACCTGGTACACTAGTTACTTTCGAAAAGCGACACTCTAAGCATATCACTATGGTAGGCGTCACTCATAGTATATATTGGTAGCGATTCAGATAGAAACAATTTTGGTATAAAGGTTCTGGAAGGGACCTTTCCTTTCTTTTCTGGACAGTTAGTTGTAGCCCTAATTGTCAATTCTTACAAAGCGGATAGGAAATAAGTGTATGTTGAGTATTCGTACACACAACTTCTTGAGTTAAAATTGTTTTTAGGTTTACCATGAAGCGCTAATACGTTGTGCGCAATAAGATTACTGTAAATACTAAAATAACATTAAAACTTTTGAAAAATGAATTTATTTTTCTTTAAAATATTCACTCTTAGCAACAAATCATATTTTCATAGGAATATACTAATTTTGAAAACGTTTATGCTACTTCCTCGTATTATCTTAATAACATGTTCTGTATACTCGTCAACAGCCTCTTTTGGTGTAAAAATTCGTTAACCGTCTGAACCATTTTTGAATTTTTAAAACAGGAACGTGTTGCATGATGCCAGGTTGGAACTGTATGTGGGATGATGCACAACATCTACGTTTTTTCCTTGCAAAAATTTGTTTGACTATATTCATTGCCAAAAGCAGGTTGTAGTTAAGTGACAAAGGGGTGTCAAATCACTCTTAAAATTGTAGAAAATCATGCTAAGAAAATTTTAGAGAATTAAATCCATAATAACGTTTTTATGCAATATTTAAAATACTGCCAAAAGGTAATAACAAGTGACAAGTGGATAAAACAAACTGCATTTTAAAGTAGAAGTACTAATATTCGTCCAATAGGACAAGCCAAGAAATTAATCCATACTGCCTGCGTTTTGAAGTCAAAGAGTTCCATTTTCAAATGTGGAATTAATTTTTAAATATTCTTATTGTAAGTGGCCAGTTCCTATAATTTTCAAATATGAACAAGTAATATAATTATGAAATAATACATTTTTAACTACATATTATTGTAAGAGATAGAAATAAATTAAAAATAAGTTTGTACCTATATTCAATTTAATCAATCGTAAGTGTTCTCATGGTATGTATATAATAATTGAACATGCTATCGATGCCTTATCAGCTTTGTTAAAAAATAACATCGATTCTCCTATATTCGTTTCATAGAGTGTATACGTTTTAGAAGAGATATACCAAAGAGTTGTAACGTTGAAATTTAAATAATTTCTTGATAATCTTAATGTTTATATTATAGAGTATGAAAATACATTGACTTGAAACATATTTCAATTATCTTACAAAAGTTATATTCCTAAAATCTAAATGCACGCAACCAATTTAATTCTAACAATTTCAGATACAAACAAGCGTGTTCTTTATCATAGATGGAAGTAGCACTTAGAGATCTGTGTCTAAATGATCAGAGGGATATAAAAACTTGTAGCTAATAGATAAGAAAACACTTTTATTGAAAACGGAATTTAAACTACACAGTCATGGCTTTTTCTTGTCAATTAGATTTCTTTTAAGATGCGCTATCTAATCTCAAATTATGAATATTCAGGTGCTTTCAGTTTGTTACAGACAATGGCAGTCCAACTTATCAAATACTGAAATAAAAGTTACTAAAATACACTTTTGAGAAATAGTTTCTTATCACAGGATTTGAGAGCGTTAGATATGGTCGGGACATACCAAACATTTGTTAGTCACAATATTATTAACTGGCTTATAACCATGACTTCGTCTGCGTTTTTATTATCTCAACACTTTATGCACAGAAAAGAAAATAAACAAAAAAAATTTAAGCACCACACTTCTCGCCCAAATTCTATAAGGAAAATACTTCGATCAACAATAACTAGATAAAGGGTCACGTACAAAATCGAAGCTAAATGCTGTCCGCGTAAATATATACTTATGTAGCTATTTGTTTACTAAGAAAGGGAGAAAAAAGTTTTAAAACAGTTTTAAGTTCAACCTAATTACTACCATGACCCCTAGTAATAAAGTCACAAATGTTCAAAATATTATCTAATACAATGAAACGAGCAAAGCAATAAATTACTCCCGTCACTTACAAATGAAAAGACAACATAAACAACATTTAGTGTGAATTCAACCTTAACACACAATGAATAAAGTACTTTTTCCCGTTATTGTGCGTGGTTGGCGAGCCTTGGCCAAACATTTGTACCACAGGATTAAAATCGGTAATTTTGTTTAAAATTTGATATTATTTGTTAGTTTAAAGCTTAAAATATAACTTATTCAACATGTATTTAGCGAAAGTAGGATACTCCGGCCGTTAAATTCTTTTTCGGGTATTATTTTTGCATCTTTTGAATACACTGCGGCGTTGTGAAATGTAGTTACATTAGTTGTGTTTCAAACAAACTAAACAAAATAAAAGCTCACATTTCAAGTGAGCTGTTATTTACCGAGACGTATTTTTCGTGTCGACCCGATATCTAGTTATTGTTGATCGAACGGAAAATAACACACATCGTTGAACACGTAGTACCTATATTTATTTTGTTTTTAGATAAGAACCAAATGACTAAGAAGTAGAACAAAAAAAATCTGATTGAAATCTATCCAGTCATCCTTGCATGACGCGTGCACAACTGCAGAGGGCTGCCGTTAAATACCTGTAAAATCACAAAAAAACTTTGTATTTTTACTATGCTTGCACTATTTTGAATATTGCGTCTTACAAATTATCATTAAAAATATATATAAACAAATTTAAACACAAAAAACGGCATACAAAATGCATAGAAATTACAAAACTTATGATTAGGTATATTTAAATTGCATAAATAGAAATACAAACAAAACAACAACAACTTACGTACTTGTGTAGGTGGTAGAGCCTCGCTGAAGTTATTACTGGTTTCAGCACAAATGGATCAGCTCTACCGGACCACCTGACCCACAGAAAACCGACGTGAAGTAATAGTGCTTGCATTGTTGCGTTTCGTTCGGTCAGTGAGAGCGCCGGATATCCACCTCCCCCCTTCCCTCCTTCCCCAAACACAAGCTGGCAACGCACTTGCGACTCTCCTGGTGTTGCAAGTGTTTATGGACGGTGGTGATCACTTAACATCAGGTGTACCTGTTCGTTTGCCTCCATTGATATAAAAAAAAAACAAAATTGCATTGTTTAATTTTCAAAGTACATCTTGAAAATCTATTCTTACCCTTCTTAGCTCTATTGCAATATTGGAGTAGCTTGCCCATTTCGTCGTGGTCGCAGACACGCCTGAAACTATTATTTAATTTATTTAAAAGCTTTTAATACTGTAACGCACATGAATTAGGCTAATATGTCCACAGGTCAAATATTATTTTATACACACAATACGTTATAACCGATATAAAATAGTGATTCATTCTGATTTAGGATTAATCTATATAGTTTTTATAAATACAAAATACTGTTATATATATATAGGATGGAGGACCACAGAGTGGCACAACCATACCATACATACATACATCAGGAAATAACGCAAAACTGAATAATTCAGTGCACCAGTGTATCTTATATCACCTCGTATACGTTATAAATAGTTTTTTTTGTACGTATTTCTGATAATACAGTATAGATTCATTACAGTTATAATTTATTAGCTGCCTAGTGAACTATAATTGTGATAATCCATCGAAATTGTAGCGGAAATATAGATCATAATTGGTTTTTGGCGAGCTATACATTGACTATACGCGTATTTCCGTAATGAAAAGTGAATTGCCTTAACTGCAAATACTCTCCAGAACCAGTGTGTCAAAACAGGTTAATAATGTTAGCACTACAATCAAGCCCATATTACTAATGAATTACATTATGGTTAATTTAATACAGACAACATGGTTTTTTAAAGTCAAAAGCCTTTGGGCTCTTCTCGCCCACGTGAGTGGTTCACGCGTGCGGGGAAACCGCATCAGGGAAACCCCTCTGGCGGTAGTGTCTTCTCGATCCACTACAACGGACGGTTCTTGTGTATTCCGAGGCTGCGCCCTCTCTAGAGGGGCAAGCCTCTATAGTGTTAGGTGCTCACTGTTGTGTGAGCTCTCTCAGTTGTGGCCTGCAGATGATTTTGCGCCTTCTCGTTCCTCTTGAGCGATCCGATATGTGTCCTCTGTCCGGCGGCCTGGCATGCAGTGGCGCAATTCCCCTGAGGTGGGGGTGCGCCGACGCATCGGCTCTGCCGAACATTAAGTCAAAAGCGAAGATCTTCGAATTTGTAACATTTTTTTTTGTTTCAAAGTAGAAATCGCTAGTCATATATTTTTTTGTTACTATTTTATTTTCTTATGAACTGTAATACACAAGTTCACCACAATCACGATCACTTGTAAGAATGTGACATAAAACAAAATTAGATTACCTATAAGTCTTTCAAGGGAGAACTTGTTTAGCCCTGTTCTGATTTGGAATTTAATGAAACGAAAAAGCGACATTAAAAAGAGACAAACATATATCTACAGGATTTAATGTACGAGAGAATGAGATAAAATACATTATACAGTGCTTCTTATAATCGTGCTATTGATATGCGTGGTAATGTGTCGTGCTAATAAAATAAAGTTATTATGAGGAGTTTGTCGTCATGTACAGTTTAGCGGTGGATTCTAGTACTGTTTGTTACCTACCACATCGCTTGTTTACTAGGTGGAATGTGTGTTATTATGGCGGTGGTTACAACTAGTGTATAGTTGTCGCGATTCGATGGTACAAAATTGTCATGCCTTACCACCCAAAACTCTGTAACTTTGCGAACTCGATCTTATAAGATGTTTGTTTTCGAAGTATAAGATTAGATCTCTTTTTATGTATTTAAAAATTATTTTAGAATATATGATACATATAAGGTAGTCAATTAATTATCAATCCTATCATTTATATTACTTGTTATTAAAGGTAATATTTTTTTTTACAGTTGTCCACGTTTATTGAAGTTTTAAAAATCATTACACTACTTCTTAAAGTGCACTATAGAAGTAATTTTCGCATATTCGCCGTGTCTTATAGCTATAAGAAATATTCTATTCGTCTTTACCTTATTATAAAAAAGAATCATTAAAATCGGTTCATAATTGACGGAGATATCGATTAACATACATAAAAAAAATACGTACAACCGAACGTAGTAACCTCCTCCTTTTTCGAAGTCGGTTAATTATTTCTGAAAATGGGTATACAAATTCTGCCCTACATTTGAATATTTTATGTACTACAGGTATTAAAAACAAATATTCAGTTTGTAAGTTTAAAAATCAATGCCAATTTTCTGCAGTTGCATTGTATCAGTATACAAAATGAAAAAAAAAGAAATATATGACATACATAATAAAATAATTATTTAACATTCCCCACACGGAGTTTAGGGTCGCAGTGAGTCGATAATCTGTATGACATTTCGTTCTGAGAACGTCTGCAGGTCGAGTAAGGGCATACAAACTTGAGTTATTAGATGCTGTGAAAAAAGGTTACTTTCTATTGAAAAAACGATGAAAGCAATTAGGCTTAAAATTAAAGATTTTAAGGTTTTCTTAGGAGATAATGATTATTTTTCACTGCTTAACATATTCAATATCTGTTCGTTGCAATATTGTTATTTATTTTCATTTAAAAAAAATTACTCAATTTCTTAAGGCAAAATTTTACTAACGAAACCTATTAACATTTTCTTGGAAGTATACCTCGAATTCTCAAATTTTTATAATACAGTAAGATATACATATATATACATTACGCTAGTTTCGACCTGGCAGCTATACTATTTACCGGAACCCACTTTAAAATGATATCAGCGATGACGATATATAATCGATAAGCGTGTTTACGAAATTTTTCCACAACAACATATGCTGAGTTTCAATTATTTTGGTACCATTACACTAGTACTAATTTAATATTTTTTATGCCCGGTGAAGTGGTAAGATGTTTCAGGCCAACATCAACGAAAACTTACTAAACAAACTACAACTAAAACTACAAAAAAAAACTTATAAAACAAATTATAAGTTTTCTTGGTTATTTTATTAATTTGTGTGAGGCACCTACAATATAAAGTAAATTTAAACAGTTCAAATATCTTTCTTTATCCTTCTATGAGATATTACTATATATAACATGTTTGTCTATGTATTTGAGGATTATAGACAAGCTATTATATTAACTATGGACTGTCAGAGTTCTATTTCGTTTATATTTTAACTAGCGGGCCCAGCAGACGTTGTCCCGCCCTGATTATAAGAAAATGCTGGACAAATTATATACCAAAATGTTCCTCGTGAATCACTTTATCCACTGGTGAAAACCGCATAAAGATCCGTTCAGTAGTTTTTGAGTTTATCTCGAACAGACAGACAGACAGACGCGATAGGGGACTTTGTTTTATACTATGTAATGAAGTTCTATGCAGATAATGAAAATACTGTGTCAATATGTAAAAATTCTACATTCGATTCACTTGTCTAGGTTTTTTAGCCCTGTGTATTGTTATAGGTAAATAGATTTCACTGTAATAAAAATATAAAAATAAGCGCTGCGTAGTCGACGATGAGTAGGCGGTTTAACAGTTTATACGCAGCCCTACGGTAACGGGTGCGCTGCTTTGATTATTTAAGTGTGTTATTAATTGTAAAGTGAGTCTTTTCCATTATCAATACAAAATAAATGAAAATGCGTTTTTACTTGTAAGTGAAATGGACAAATAGACTTGTCGAGGTGTACATCCGTACGAATTACTTATGAATTCTTCTCACAAACTTGTTCGATTAACCCTGTCAAAGTTAGATTTAACGTTATTATTGTCGAGTTCTATGACTACTTAGTTTCATAACTAAAATAACATAATAATAATTAATTATTATTATTATTTCATAATGAAAAATGCGAGAGAAAACGATTTTTCAAACATTTTTCATTATTAATACAGCTAATGAGTTGGTGTCTGAAACTATTTTTAATTTATAATTTGAAATTGTAACATCTCTTTTAATCTATACTAATATTATAAAGAGGTAAAGTTTGTGAGTTTGTGACGTTGTGGCGTTGTAGGGGGTAATCTCAGGAACTACTGGTCCGATCTGAATAATTCTTTCAGTGTTATATAGCTCATTCATCGAGAATGGTTATAGGCTATATATCATCACGCTAAGGCCAATGGGAGTGGAGCACAGATGAAAAATGTTTCAAAATTAAGATGTTTTTTTCTTTTTGAGAGCTTCTGCTACGTGTCAGCGTTAGCCCAGAGTAGTGATTATTACTACGCGGACGAAGTCGCGGGCAGGGGCTAGTAATTTCATATATATGAATTGCTATTGTTTGCCCATCAGCTTTGCTTAAGGAATTTAATCCTAGTTGATGACTAAACTCGTGCGCTTGAAATTTTATTATTTTCGTTTGCAAACATATTTTTAGGGGTTCCATTTAGTTATAACGATAATAGTGTACTGTTCACAGATTAATAAGCGTTTTCAATATCAATATATTTTTATCATATCAATGAATATGCTAGTAACAAAGTTTTTTCCTCTACCATTAGTCATAATTATGTATAACAAGCGCGCCGGGCGGACGTTCTCCTGCCTTCATAATAAAAAAAAAATCTAAAATTCAACCGCAGCGCCACCTAACAGGTCCAACTGTGAATCTAAACCATTCTCAGATCCACTGCAATACGCACACAAAATTTCATAAAAATCGGTCCAGCCGTTTAGGGGGAGTTTAAAGACATACACACGTACAGAAGAAATATAATAAAAAAATAAGATTAATAAATGAAATGTTAAGAATATTGTTATGAAGGAAAGATGTGAAAAAGATTTTTTAACCCACTTCTGACATTGAAACAGAAGAGCGGCGCGCGGGCGTCGGTGAGTCAACTTGGAAGGTTAAACAGCTATTTTCGAGTAAAGTTCGTGTAAATAAACATTGAACCCGTAGTAGCGGCGGGTTACGTCGACCGACATGAATATCGGACTGAGGGAGGCTCACCCCACTCGTTTTACGTGATTGAATGAGAAATTGTTTAAAGGACCCGATTTTTAAATACATAAAACAGTAATACTATTCCAGGAAGGGTTTCATGGTAATTAACAAGTAAATTTCAATATATTTGATATTTTTCCGTGTATGTTAACTTGTTTGAATTATATAGTCCTATCAAAAAAATATTCAACTAGTCGTAGTGCGCATTAAAACATACTTCAAGAAGAAAATATAAATGAATACTGTTAGATGCTGAAAATAATTCACCTTAGTTTTGTTTAAACCTTTTCAATAATAATAGATACATTTTTTTATATTAAAAAAATCTTAATTCAAAAGTAAAGATATTACTAGCACGATACAGTTATTATAATAATATATATGTATATACATAAAAGCTATTTTATCATAGTGACGATAGAGAAATAATTAAAAACAATTCTATTCTTTAAGCACAATAGGATAAATAAAGCACAAAGCGGTTCTAAGAAATAGAATTATAGAGCATTCAGCATACTCACAAACTCACATGTTGTGTAGTTATGATGTTTAAAACTGTCAGTTTGACGATTTTCATGCAAAAGAAATTCTGAATTGAATGGGAGGGAAATCTCAGTCCGATTTGAGGGGCGTTAGCGGACAGTACTTGTGTTTAATTAAAAATAATGTCTGAGGCTGTGTTTCCTCGACAATAACCGAGCCCGGACGAGATAGCTTGTTATATAAATTTCTGCAGACTCCTGGGGGACGCGCCGGGAGAATAAGGCGAGGAAGCGGCGGTAGTGTGAGTATATTATACCCATTTTCTGGGTCGTCCTTCCTACAAATACGTTTTATGCGGAAGCTAGTCAGACTCCACCCTCGAACTGCACTCTGAACTTTAATACAACAGCATTGGTGTCAGTTTAGAATATGCTTAAAATAGTCCCCGTATAAGGTACTTATTTGATTAGGGTGTCAAGCGTATCACCGCGAGAGTGTGAGCGCCAAGCCCGAGGTTTTGGATCAAATTTGCGTATTTCGATTTTTTTGCTTACGCGCCGCTCTGTAAATTGGTGTGGAATTGTTTATGGTATAATTTTGTGTGGTTATTCGCGGAATGTAATCTTAAACCAACACAATGGTGGTTGTGGCGGAAACATATTACAATTCATATCGAGTCCAAGGAAAGCCTTTTCATCCCTTTCATGTGGTCGGACCTCTATAAATCATCGAGAAAGACGTGAACGTTTGAAATGTGTAAAAAAAGCTTGCAACTCGGTAACTGGCCGAGAAACTAAACGCACACGGGAATATTTTCACTATTGTAGTAGTCAAACGTATGCAAACTAAACGTATGTCTGGTCAATATATGGGAAAAAAAAAGAAAAAAACATCGAAGTGAACGGTCGATCGATCTCCGGTGACGCGCTCCCGGATTTTCCATTGGGAAATGAATTAGCTGGGAGCTGAAGCGGCGAATTTACATTTTTATTGACAAGCAATCTATTTTCCAAGCGGATGGCAATTCAAGTAAAGGATCTTCCATGTAGCTGAAAATATGAGGTCATTTTATATTACTTATTGTTTAAGAATAGCACAAACGGTTCTATTTTCAAATTACACTGATATTATGTTTTTTTTAAGTCATTTGAAATAAGGTTTTTTCTCTAATGAATGTAATCGTAGTTGAGAAAAAAAATTAAGTTGAAGTCTTGTGGGAAAATATACAATAAAATTTATTATCCCATATACTTCAAATAAATATTCGTTACAATAATAAAAGAACACACCGAGTGAAATGTTCTTAATCTGTAAATATATAGATTTTTTTTTTATTTTATATTTTCTAATTTTTTTTAAAGCATGATTAGTCTATTCCTCTCCTGTATATTAGCACAACGTTAGATAGAAGAATAGAATAGATAAATTGAATGTGTTGTTTATGATAAATAAATATATTTTCTTGGAAATAGTTTCCAGATACGCTCCGCTTATAGATTTGCGTCATATAAAATAGTCGGGTGTGTGCCAAGCGTCTCTAGTAACGTACTAAATGTATGTATAGATACGTAGTCTAACCTAACGGACATTCCATTAATATTAAGGTCAATAACCGGGACAGACTAAATAAATCTGTATCCAGAATACTGGCATAAACACTTATGATAAAAATAAAAACATAATTTTAAAATAGGACTATCATTGAAACGAATTCAGTGACTTCAACAAACATAAATCGCATCGAAAGAGTAATGCGAATAAACGTCACCAACAACGATACCGCGCAGGCTCATCTACAAATTGAGTCGAAAACGCGTAGTAATTATTTAAAACCGTCATATAAATTACTGCTCAAACTTTTCACGCCGGGCACCATGATGGTGTGTGTGTAAAACGGCCTGTGAACACGGGTTAAGCTGCGTAAGTTTGCGTGGGTATCTCACCGTAGACTGAAAATGGTTCCATCATTTCATTCCTCCATCCTTTTTCAGCATTGTATAACTTTTATACCGATCGTAGTATATGCAGAAAAACAGATCATTCTTTGAGCGAAAGTGATTCGAGGTGACTCGGTTTTAATGATTTTTTTATCTCTTTTAAACAACGAAATTCTGGCGATATTGAAAATATGTAAAATAATTTCAATATATATTAATGCTTATTAATAAATTAACTGACAGAAGTAAAAACTCAAAACAATGAATTAACTGTGTTCTCTTTTCAATTTTTAAATTAATTATAGTTCGAATGACAATATTTTAATTTTAATTTTTTTTAATTGAAAATAGTAACATTATTGTGGTTTTCATATCTATTGGCTCTCAAAGCAATAATTATATACGTCTTTATAAAATTTATTAACCAACCAAACGTATGATGAGCTGCAAAATATCAATATTACATGTACACAGACCCCTATACTACGCATCGCTAGTCTGACGCAAGTCGCGTAAGTGCAATACGGCCGGTCACACTTAATATCATGTCATGATGCGAAATTATAAATTTATCTCCTGCCAAAAATACCGCTCAACGCGCCTAAAGGCGTAACTACACGTTATTTTGTAGTATTCCTTAGACATTCAAAAATATCTCGAAATGATCTAATGACAGCGATCATCTGTCACTACATAATATTCTTAGACAGTATAGTACTTAAGTGGAATATCTGATAATTCTCAGTTTACTATACAGGGGTAAGTATCAGCTTGAAACATATTTAGCTTTGTTCCCTTCACTACGGTTAATCTGTCCCGTTTCCTCCCGTGTCAAGTGCAGATAGACTTTTTGGGTCGGACGGGGAGTGCGAGCAAGGTGGGGCGGGGGGAGACGGGGTGCGGGCCTCGACTCTACCACCCTTCCTGATGATGAAATATTGTACACGTGGTCTGATTTTGAATGACAACGTTTCTTCGGCCGCACAGGAAACACTCGACGACATTTTATAGCGAATCGAGGATTTGTTGCGCAAAGATCATGTTCTTTAATGCGGTTTTTTATTTTTAGGCACACCTCATAGATTATATTAGAAGCTATTGGATATCTTGTAGTTTGTTGATAAGTTTATCTAACTTAGTTTACAAAGATGTGAAAAAAGTGTAAATATATGCCATAAAAGTCTCGTGGTTTACGTCCTTGGCCAGATTGTTTATTAATTTGCGTCCGACGGCCGCCCGCCCCCGACCGCCACCCGCCCTAACCCTAATGGGACGAGTAACACAGCTTTTAAATTTCGGCCTATTTTAATCAAGTATTTTTTACATTGTATAGCTTAAGGATATTGTTTCGAATCTAGAGAGGATCATGTTTAGTTTGAACTAAATGCGATGGATAGTAAAAATTCAAATTTTAAATAAAGTATTTCATATGTACTTGATTACAAATTTCTCTAAATTTTTATGTATAAGTGCAATAACAGATGTGTGTTATTAGACACCCTGGACTTTTAACGCCAGTGGGAGTATTTTTTAAATTTTGTTTTGAATGTTCAGATAATAAAAGGTAACATGTATTTTCCTAATAATTTATATCTCACCGTTGATCCCAAACCGCCAGAACGCTTTAATCTCCTCGAAGTGTATCAGCGAAGGCCCTACTATTTATTTCCACTTCTTATTTTCACCTTGCGAATTGTAAATAAAAGGTAACGTGCAATCTAATGTCGACTCAGTCTTGTAGTTGTTTGAGCACATATCACGTTGAAAAATACGTATTCGTCGTGTGACTAGTCTTCGAACTAGTCAACTGATTAATTCGCCCCTTACCTCGAAAGATTTATTGGTTCCGCCGTACGCAAAACTGCGGGTAGGTAAAAAATCTCTATCGAAAATTGAATAGAAAAACCATTTCGGAGGCTGCCGCGAACGAATTCTGTTGATACGGTTCGCATTCGTTTTCACGGCTATCTTCATTTTACTTACCTTTTACATCTAAAACACCAAGGCTACTTACAAAATTATACATATAAAGTATTTATTAAAGTGAAACTTTTATTACATCGTCTCAAACTTTTTCGTCTGTGTGTTGCATGTCGCGTGATGGTCGGCCGCGGAGTAGGGATAAAGTGAAAGGCGCTCGTCAGAGCAGCCAGGGCCAATATGGCGGCGCCTATAGTTCGCAGCAGCTGACCGTGTAGTGTATAGACTATTATTAGTTAAATGTCTATAGTGTGAAAAAAAGTTTCATTTTTACCGTGGTTTCATAAAACCACACAATCCATTTTTTTACTTTTTTAATCAGATTTGAATTGCGTATTAGCTGTTTACTACATTAATACGAATTATAATTAGTAACATCATAAGCTCAAAAGATAGTCTGTTTTTTGTTTCGTTAGATGGCGCCGTTTTGTTGGATTTTTTTTGCATATTGAACGTATTGAATAGTTCTTGAAGAAGATTACTTAACATCACGCTATGACCATTAGGTGGAAAAGAATTATGAGACAAAGTGTAAGTTACAAAATACGCCACGAACAAAACGTGCAGGCGGGACGCAAACGAAAATAAAAATGAAACGCAAAAGAAATCGCATAGTAGACCTAGTATACAATAAATTTAAAAATCACTGACATCTATGTATGATTTAAATATTTTTTATATCACCATGTTCATAAAACTAGGTCAGATTTTATACAGACACTAGCGGTCCAGGCGGACGTTGTCCTGCCTTGATAATAAAAAAAATAATTTAAAATTCAACCGCAGCGCCACCTACTGAGGCTAATTGTGAATCCAAACCATTCTCCGATCCACTCGAACAGGCACACAAAATTTCATCTAAATCGGTTTAGTCGTTTAGGAGGAGTTCAGTGACATTCACGCGTACAGAAGAAATTTATATATAAAAGAAGGAGATAGTCAGATTTTTCTCTTATTTTCTTTATACTGAGTTTTTATAATGCTGGAGCTCTAGTTGTATGAATACACATCAATTATTTTTGGTATGTATAATTTTTTTTATAAATTTATTTTATTGGCAGCTTATATTTAAATTTAACATGCATTTAATAGTTACATTTGAAATGAACATTACAATTCAGTTGGCAATATGACATTTGGTTCAGCTTTTACAATATTTTATACAATTTTCAGAGTAAATGTAAGTATTCTGCGACAATTACTAATTCTATTTACGCTTTTGTTTGTGGCAGTGGTTTGGGTCAAAGTATGCACTTCATAGTCTTCGCTAGTTAGGTAACATTAACTAACAGCACATGGAACCTTCCTTCGTAAATAATGTGTGTTAGACCATTCGACAATATTATATTATACTAACGGGCTCGGCGGACGTTGTACCGCCCTGATAATATCAAAGTCTTTGACAAATTATATACCTTTCCTCATGAATCACTTTATCTACTGGTTGAAACCGCATGCAAATTCGTTGAGTAGTTTTTGAGTTTATCACAAACAGACAGACAGACGTGGCAGAGGACTTTGTTTCATAATATGTAGTGATATTTTTATTATTTACATACAACTACAGCGCTGTCAGTTCT
Organism: Antheraea yamamai; assembly: GCA_036509395.1. Classification (NCBI taxonomy): domain Eukaryota; kingdom Metazoa; phylum Arthropoda; class Insecta; order Lepidoptera; family Saturniidae; genus Antheraea; species Antheraea yamamai. The sequence goes on from AP028432.1 coordinate 12,176,231, forward strand.
TAGGAGATTTGTATTAGTTTCGTGAAAAAATATAGAAAACGTCTGCGGCTGTTTATAACAAAAAAGTAAGGTCCGGAACCCCGACCTACCAACATTCCCGTAATATGTTTGGGGATGAGACGCGCAGACCCACTCGAGGGGTGTTTTTATTTTCGATCTACTTCGTTCACCCCGCGCGGACATACGTGCCGCTTACGCGCGTTAGGGTTGACGCAAAAAGTTGTAACAACAATCTCTGGTAATCCTTACTGGCCGTGTTAGTTAGTTAAAATAGCTAATATTAGTCTAAAAATATATTATCTACATACTGATAGGGTGTTCAACTTCCAGCTTCAATGTTAATGTAACAATACTCACATTAACATCAAGGATGCTTAAGTGAGTTTTATCGAGCTTATGCCCGTGGATAGATGCATAAAGTAAACTTCAAGAATGCTAAAAAGATCTTTATTGAGTACTAGCTGTTGCTCGCGTTGATCAACCCCTCGGGAATAGTAAAAAAAAATCTAGATGAAATGTACCCTATGTCCTTTTTTGCATCAATGACAACTTTTATGCAAAATTTCACGATCATCGGTTGAGTACTTAGTGTGTAGAACCGTAACAAAGAAATAGACTTTCGCATTTATAATACTAGTTACGAAGTTCGATTATTTTATTTATTTAGTTCGATAATTAGTCTGAGGTGATGGTTTTAAATTAATAATTAGAATTACGAGGTCAATCAGTGTACACCAAAATATAAAGAGGTTTATAAGCTCTGACATGGCAGGACGACTTGTAATGATGTTTACATATTTCGATACTTGTTGTTATTTTTGGATTTCAGAAGGTATATAGCATCGTCACTTTATCGAACTATATAATACAACAAAAAAACTAACACTAAATAACAAATTGTACCAAGAAATTGAGTTGTAATCTCCTCTTCCAGATAAATAAAATGAAAGAAGTTCGATGTTTTATCCGACACAAAATACATATAAGAGTTATCGAGGTATGTATGCTTTGTACACATATATGTTTCAGTAATTCATATAAGTATGAACATGTAGATTAGCTTAGGTTAGCTCAGATAGGTCGCGAATTGCATGTATCAGGCAACAGCCCAAGCCGAGGTGTGCCGTGCACCCTTGAGCTAGTTGCCCAAATTAAATCGGCTGAGTGCCTCAAGCGCTCGCCTCAGTAGTCCGGTGAAGCTGTTACGACCTGGCTAGGCCAATAGCGTAGTCAGTTCGAGAAAAAAAATACGCTAGAAATTTGCTCTTGTGCAAGGATCACTCAAAAACTATTGTATAAATTTCGATCAATTTTTTTGAGTTAGTTAAAAGTATTGAGACTTGGTCCTTATATATTATTTCGTTTTATATAAAGTGATTAAAGTTTTATTAAGCGATGATTTTTATAAACACTTACGCATTTAGCGATGTGTGTTTTCTTGCCGCAGAAGTCTGTGCGATCGGTATGGTATGCTTTTTCCTCTGTGCATAAAATATATTGTTAAAATAAAAAATGACCCAGTTTCTTCATGATGACCAAAGTACCTACTGAGTTCGCACATATGAACACATGACAAGTTTCCTATATTCGATACTTCAAACCTTCTGTAGATGGTAGAGCCACGCTGAAGCTATTACTGGTTGCAGCATGAATGGGTCGGCTCGCCCGGAGTAGTACCACCCTCTCATAGAAACACTGACGTGAAATAGCAGTGCTTGCCTTGTTGCGTTTCGTTCGGTCAGTGAGAGCGCTGGAGACCCACGGCCCCTCCACTTTCCCCATCCCCCTCCCTACCATTTCAATCCCCACCCCCCAAACACAGGCTGACAACGCACTTGCAGCTCCCTGGTATTGCTAGTGTCTATGGACGGTGGTGATCACTTAACATCAGGTGACCCACCTGTTCGTTTGCCTCCTATGATATAAAAAAAGAAAAAGTTTGATTTTATCACACATCTATTTTTTAATTTTTTTTATTTTTAGAACTGACTATGCTGTTGACCTGTTGCACATCTAGTAAATAGAAGCATTAACCACTAGAAGGTGCAACAGCTTGTTGCGAAGTGACGAAGTGCCTTAAGCGATTGCCTTAGTAGTCCGGTGAAGCTGTGAAGGTCCGTCAGGCCAATAACATAGTCAGTTGGAAAAAAGACAACTAAAGCCAAATAAGTTACTTTATAGATATTTAAAAAAAAATCGTATTCATTACATACCGCTCTAGCTGACATTGTCGTGCCGAAAATACACGAAGACAAAACGTCCTTCATAGAACATAATAAATAAAAAAGACAGTCCTCGAGTCTGAAAGGTCAAGTTAGGGCGGGCCACAATGAAATGTTAAATATAGGATCGCATGTCTACTACCAATGACGTCAAAATGCAAACTTTGCTTCCGTTTCAAAGCATGTCAGCCTTTAAGTTAGAAATTCATAAACTGACAAACTGAACTGCTATTTTCCGAAACTATTCTGTTTTAGTTGATTCCTTGATGTTAGATTTGTCACTAAGAATCTCTATGCTAATATTATAAAACTCAGGAGCATGAACGCCCTGATCTCTATTTTTGAATTTATTACCTATTTATTGAAGGTCATAAACTCTCTACTACGTTCGTATACCTAGGAGTGGAGTAATTATAATACGAATTGGGGGTCTGAAAGTACGTCTGGCGAAAATTTAGAAATAAGGCGGATGCTTTTTTTTCAAACTGACTATACGCTATTGGTCTGCTGGGACTTCACAGCTTCATCGGACTAATGGGATGAACGCTTATGGCGCTCAGCCGTTTAGCAACAAAGTCAAGGGTGCCAAAGCAGCCGAACCTGGGCTTCGGCTGCTTTACAAGTGTACCAGCATGTGTGCCTCACGAACTCAAACATGTATTTTGTACCAGTTAACTAATCTAAAGAAGTTCAAAAATTGCGGACGCACCGTGTATTGCCCCACGGATTATTATAGAAAGCTAAAGACGGGTTTGCCACCCGAAAAGAATTAAGCATTACCGAGATAATCCGAACTGTGAATGCCTATGTAAGCAAAGTACCATGCCGCGCCACTCAATCGAATTATCGACTCCCTTACAACAGGTGTGCTTTGTCTAAATTCTTTTAGCTAGCCCAACGGCACTGTCAATAATTCAAATTTAAAAAAATGATGGTGGTTAACAATATTATATAACATATTTAGAGTATGAAAGTATTTATATAATTTAATAAATAAATTTATAAAACCATCTAATTCGAAGAGTGAAGAATTATTTTCATACGAGCATTTGTTCTATTCCAAAAGTCTTAAAATTAGGATAACAAATCAGAAGTAAATACTTAATTTTTACGGTAACAATATTATATTGCTTCTAATTTAGACCAAACAGTCTGTGTAGCGTGTGATACGTACTCCGCATCGCTCCGCGCGGTGTGAATAAAATATTTACTCAGATCGATCACTAGCCCACGTGACGGCAAAATATGGCATTGTTAGAATAGGCGTTGGTTTTCTCACGTATCCAGCCTTTCACTAAACTATTACCAAACGTCATACCGCCATATTTCAAATCAGCCGTCGACTTCGTACCGTGCGATTTAAAACCTTCCGACTTGAGGATAGATTAGATTCGTTATGTTCCGACACGCAGATATACGTTTGTAAAAACATTCAAATTATTGTTGTTGTCCATGCGTGGAAGTCATTTGTATGTATGTAGATTAGAGGTCATCATACCGTTCTATAGAGAGTTCTTACATTATTTTTGGTAGACAGTTGACACATGAATACGGTTGCACTACTTTTGAAGATGAAAGCTATTCATGAGTTCAGCGGCAATGAAAATAAATCAATGTTCATAGGAATATAAATTATTGACATAAATTGTTTTAAAGTCACGAATACGTATATATAATAATTAATATCGACGGTGGAAAGGCTAATTAACTAACGTGCGAAGACTGTCAATAACACCTTAGTCTATTAGTCTTTTCTCCGTTAATTTAATAATAACTAATTTTTTTTTTGTATAATACGAGGCAAACGAACAGGCGAGTCACCTAATAGTAAGTGATCACCGCCATCCATAGACACTAGCAACACCAGGGGATCGGCATGTGCGTTGTCAGCCTGTTTGGGGAGGGGGGGGGATAGGGAAGGAATAGAGAGCGGAGAGGGGAGTCGGGCCTCCGGCACTTTCAGTGACCGAACGAAACGCAACAATGCAAGCATTATTACTTCACGTCGGTGTTTCTGTGGGTCGGGTGGTACTACCCCGGACAAGCTGACCCATTCATGATGAAACCAGTAATAGCTTTAGCGTGGCTCTGCCACCTATAAAATATAATATACACTTAATAATATATGCATGTATTTTTTATGATTTTATTTTAAACTTTGTGTTTAACCATAATTTCACCTGATGTTAAATGATTATATAGTTTAAAGATTGTAAATATGCTAAGAATCGGGGAGGATTGGCTCTCAAGTGCAGCTACCGTAACATATCAATAGGTATTTGGCGAAAGATTTAGAGGATGGTTGCTGAACGGTTGAGTTGAAGCTATTAATGGTTTCAGCATGGATGGGTCGGCTCGCCCGGGGTAGTACCACCCTCTCACAAGAAACCGACGTGAAGTAACAGTGCTTGTTGCGTTTCGTTCGGTCAGTGAGAGCGCCGCTGGCCCACCTCCCTTCCCCTTCCCCCTTTCCTTACTCCCCCTCTCCCCCAAGACAAGTTGGCAACGCACTTGCGACTCCCCTGGTGGTGCAAGTGTCTATGGACGGTGGTGATCACTTAACGTCAGGTGACCCAACTGTCCGTTTACCTCCTATAATATATATAAAAAAAAGAGTTAATAAAAAAATCCTATAGCGAACTATGGTCACATCAAGTTGTTTTCCTTCACCGAAACTAGCCAATTAAAGTTATTCAAACCAATATTAATCAATACGATATGCGAAGACGGTACTACTGTTTGTTTTTAAAATTTTAAGGATATAAAGTTTAGTTTTTAATTAGAATAATCGAAAAATGGAATATTAGTATACTTATGAGAGATATCCGTAAAAGTGGCAAAGATTTAAAATCTTGTAATAACCTACATTAAATTGGTTTGAGACGGCCCAGGCCAAAGAGAAATGGCATTCTTTGAAGGAGTCCTTCACCTGCAGAGAGGTTCTTGCAAATGCTAACTAACAAATAGTATTTTCCTTTTAATAAAATCGTGCTTTTTCAGTGTAATTTATAAACATTTTTAGTTTTTTATTTAAGCTCATATTTTGTTCAAAACTTATTAAAAATGCAAGAAATAAAAGGCTTTTTATTTATATTTACATAATAACCTACATTCATGTCCTATTGTAAATGACATTGACAGATTTAGGCTTGCACAAAATCAAACTTCGGTTACCTGGTGGGCCAACAGGTCGACATTAACAAATGATCGTTTTTATTCTGCGCCCGCGCACCGGATACGCAGTGGTTCCTGTGAGAATGTCGAACTCAATTTTTTTTTATTCCACCAAAAAGCGGATGTCCTTCATACGACTGGTTTATGAAAGGTGTTGAACATATGTCTGCATTGTTTTCGAAGCGAATATAATGTCGATTAGACGGTTTTTTTATTATAAATTTAACATGAATTGATTTCGATAACTTCTTATAGATTATGCGTTCTAGGTTCTAATTTAAGATTTATAAAATAAGTATGATTATTCTACGTTAATTCCATATGAGTTTTGTTTGTTTCTTTTGTAATTTATTTTGTAACTAATTCGTTTTTTATATAAAACTGTAAATAGAAAATATCTACTCAAGCAGACGTTCTTCATTACCTAAGAAAAGTATATATCCGATTAATAAGTCGTTCCATATATGTGGTTATATTAATCTATTGGCCATTAGGAGTTACTATTAATTAGGTGTCGTAAGAATGTAATTAAAATTATTTTAGTACCAACCTTTTCCACTACATGTGCGTTATATTTCATTTATTTACCACAAAACAAAACTTACGTCAAATATTACAATGTAAATTGTTGTTTTAAGGTTATAATTTTGTTTAGTTCACCTGTCTTGTGTTATTATCACCTGTCGGCCAAATGCTAAGACGAGTCATGCGCTTGCTCTCATTCGTTGCTTTTAATATAGTTTCTTTACTTTTTGTTAACTACTAGTTGTTTCTTTTGTCATCTATTTGTAACTATAAAACTGTCGGCTATTATGACATTACCTATAAGATATTGTTAATTATATATATGCATATAAATAAAGTTGAAATGTTTGTTGTTTTTCCAGGATTGCGTTCAAGACAGTTGCACCAATTTTGTGCGAATTTTACTGGCAAATAGAGGATTCTTAAGACAATATTTTAGGCTACGTATCTCTACAATTTTGTATATGTGTTAAGCTGTAAAGACAAAATTTAACAAAGGCAAGAGTAAAGATGACATAGTCATTGTAATAAAAAAATAAAAGTTAGTTTACAATTAATATACATAAACACACAGTTTTCATTAAATAATTAAAAAAACATTTATTTGAGAATAAAGTCGTCGTCACAAGTTAGTTATAATTATACATACATATAATTATAGTACAAAACGTCGGTTTGTACTTACAAGGGAACGATGTCTTTTTGTTACACCAACGACATACAATTACTTTAATTGTAAGAAATATATAATATGAAAATATTTTTTTTATGTACCTTAAAACTAGTATACAAATGTATTTGTGAAATTTCTCAAAAGAAAAAAATAAAATTTGTGAACTTCCTAATGTTACTAATAAAATTTTAATTTTTCTTAATGAAATAAATCACGAATTTAAGGTATTTTGCATCTTCATTCCATTCGACTAATATACAAAAACCCAAGAAGCAAACTTAACGTCTCACAGCCGGCACACAAAAATGAGTGCATAGTTTTGGATTATGCACGCATTTCAAATAGCCCCAATTTCGCTTGCGTTCCTGTAAAAACAACTTTAAATCATTCAGGTAAGGTTGAATTTGCAAAATCATAAGTTTGTCGCATAACTATAACGACGTATGTATACTGGGGAGCTTTTGCGGTACGGTTTTGAGCGCTACTTTTATTCAAGACTGTGTGTCTTGGGTTTTTATATGTCAATGTTCTATTCACAGCTAAAATAACCTACAACAGATAGAATACAAAAAGTTATTATAACGTCGGAAATGAACCTCTAGTCGATAGTCATGATTCCATGACCACATGATTATATGTAAATGGTAATAAACACGACAAAACGTTAGGTATAGAAGACAATAATTGACTTGATAATACATGAATAGAAAGATATCTTGAAACTGTGTCAGTTAATAAATAGTATTTTTAATAAAAAAGGTGGGTGCAGACGTTCGACAGCGGCCAGTAAACAAAAGGTGTTCACGCCACGTGCGCCGCCGGCAGATGTCGCGTCATTAGCGCTACTACTGATGTGCCGAGCTATGCATGAAGCCTGCGTTACATATAGTCGATACTAAAATATGCTTCAAATATGAATAATCAATAGACAGTATTGGCATTACATGTAATTTTAAGAATCTAGAAACTCCATTACTTATGCTTTTCCGTAAGAGTATGTATGCACTGTCACTTTCAATGTTATGCTTATTTTATTCCTGATAATATTAAATAATAATATTAAAAAATTAATAGATAGTAACTAGTGTTAAAAAGATTACAAAACTGTTAATTTCTAATAAGAAACAAAACTAACAATGGTCAAAACAAACACACAAATATACCTACTGATTTCAAAGCTATTTAATTAAGCAAAAAATTACTTATAAACAGGATTTAATCAATTTCTTTTTACAGTGGCAAAACTATGGCTTCGAGGTTTCTTTCGAATAATATCATTACTCACAATTTCAGTAATGGCAGCCACCATGATAAATTTATGGCCTGATTGATAGAGACTATTGCAGAACTAGTGGACATTCGTTTGACAAAAAACTGAATGGATGTAACAGCGAAATCAAATTATCTGTTGATAATCAGTTAAATACTCTGCGAGCAATATCGTTCCAGTCACTAATAGTTTCGCGCCAAACGTTCAACATTTTTGTCATCTATAGTTTGAAAATAGACTTTATTATTGTTACATTAAAGGTTATGTTTTATTGATCTGCATGACCGATGCGTGTAATACGAAAGAGGTAACGTGACGCGGACATTGGGTTGGTAACAGCGCGTTGCTGTGGCGCTGTAGACTGCATCGTTTCATCTCTCTTCGTTACCTTATTTAATGTGAAAGAGGTATATAGCATGGCAGAGCGGCGTGGCCGTGGCGTATCACGTGTCAGTATCCAACGAGTTGAGTGTGAGGTTGCTGTGTTTTTCATAATACTTTTAGACGTATTTAATAATTTGTACAATAAATACACTAATTGTATTTTATATTAAAGTTGACATCACTTACTAGGTATGTAAAACTTGTTTATCGTTATTTAATATTCGTTATCTATATAATTACAGTAGATTGTTAACGAGTTGAGTTCATATTTTACTTACGAGATTACACTGAACAACTGTCTATCAAGAAATTATGTTTCGTACAAATTATGAGATATGAAAATTTTTAATATTTAGCGCCGAGAACAAAACTTGTACATAGAGTTCGTCAAATAAATTAAAATAAGTCTTTTTACTCATGTATATTTTCAGTTGCGTTTATCGATTTCTTATATTTGCCAATTATTAATGAGACTTTTAATTAAGTTTCTAGGCTTTTTTTAAGTTATTTAACATATATTTAATATTATATAGGTGTACATTAAAATACTCGACAATTGTGTTTTAACAATATATGACACTGAATGAACAAATGTGACATGAATGAAATTTTATTACTTTTAGATATATACTATACAATAACTTATAATTTTTATAAATCAACAGGTGCAAATATAATGAGGGACGTTCAAGATCTAATGAAAAAGTTTGTCAAAATGGTACAAAAGTATCCAGAGGTATACGACAATAGTTTAGACGGGTACAGATCACAGCAAGCTGAATGGGCGTGGGATAAAATAGTCGAACAAGTAAAAAACGATTTAAAGGAAGAATGCACAGGTAAAGAGGATTTAAAAGAATACATAAGTATCAACGATTCTTTTGATTATACAATACTAGCCTCTGCCCGCGACTTCGTCCGCGTGGAATAGTTACTTTGGGCTAACGCTAACACGCAGCGGAATCTCTCAAGAGGAAAAAACAACCCAGATTTTTAAACATTTTGCATTCGTGCTCCGCTCCTCTTGATGTTAGCGTGATGATATATAGTATATAACCTTCCTCAATAAATAAACTATATAACACTGAAAAAATTTTTCAAATCGGATCTGTAGTTCCTGAGATTACCTCCTACAACGTCACAAATTTTACCTCTTTATAGTATATACTAGCGGTCCCGGCAGACGTTGTCCCGCCCTGATTATAAAAAAACCCTGGACAAATTATATATCAAAACGTTCCTCGTGAATCACTTTATACATTGGTGAAAACCTCATAAAGATCCGTTCAGTAATTTTTGAGTTTATCGCGAACAGACAGACGCGGTAGGGAACTTTGTTTTATACTATGTAAATAACACTGAAAAAATTTTTCAAATCGGATCAGTAGTTCCTGAGATTACCTCCTACAACGTCACAAATTCACAAACTTTACCTCTTTATAGTATATACTAGCGGTCCAGGCAGATGTTGTTCCGCCCTGATTATAAAAAAATCCTGGACAAATTATATACCAAAACGTTCCTCGTGAATCACTTTATACATTGGTGAAAACCTCATAAAGATCCGTTCAGTAGTTTTTGAGTTTATCGCGAACAGACAGACAGACAGACGCGGTAGGGGACTTTGTTTTATACTATGTAATGGTATAGTATAGATAATGCGAACTCATATACATATATTTATCTTATTAAATTATTGTTTTCCAAGAGTTTTATATGATGGTCAGAGTACAGATAGAATATGGATTTACAATGCAAAAAAATGGAAAATTTTCCAATATTAATCAAATAATTGCGAATGGTTCCAATCGAATACGCCGAACAAAGCTCACAATTCTTGATTAATTAACATTTAGCCTGCAGTTTGATTTGAACGGTCGTTGACAAGCAACAACGTTATCTCACTGTCGGTTTCCATTGACGAAGCATTCACGAATAGAATATGTCTCAAAATCTCGGATAATTTATCGAACTGTATTCAGTTTTAAGTTAAAACGTTTATAATAAAGCTGAAGCTACTACTGGTTTCAGCATGAATGGGTCGGCTCGCCCGGGGTACTACCACCCTCTCACAGAAAACTAACGTGAAGTAACAGTGCTTGCACTGTTGCGTTTCGTTCGGTCAGTGAGAACCTCCACGTCCCCTCTCCCCTCCCTCACTCCCCTTCCCCAACCACCACTTCCCATCCCTCAAACACAGGCCGGCAACGTACTTGCGACACCCTTGGTGTTGCTATTGTCTATGGACGGCAGTGATCACTTACCATCAGGTGACCCACTTGTTCGTTTGCTCCCTATAATATAAATAATAATAATAATGGAAACAAGTTTTACTATATTATAAAAATATTTTATTAAAAAAAAAACGTACAAAAACGGTTCTAAATAGGTAAATGTTGAAATATTACGTTGTCTAGCGTTAAATATGTTATTACCTTTATTTTTGTAGTAAATTAATAGATAATGCATCAAAATAAACAAAACATAATAATTAATGTATGCTGATAATGTACGGCGATTCAAAAATACTTATAAGTTATAACAATAAATGGATGAATATAGAAAAATGACTTTATTTTTGTAGTAAATTCATAGATAATGCATCAAAATAAACAAAACATAATAATTAATGTATGCTGATAATGTACGGCGATTCAAAAATACTTATAAGTTATAACAATATATGGATGAATATAGAAAAATGACCTTGGCATTATTGCTTTATTCTTTAAGTTAAATGTTAATTATTTTAACGTGGCATATTTTCATTCAATGCGTGGTCACGAATATTTTTTAATGAATACCAGATTGTATCGCTGTTAATTCCGATTGCAGTTGAAGAATTAAAGGCTAAATGGAAAGGTATAAGATCATCGTATAATCGTTACAAGAACAAACTTTATATGAATACGGCGGTGTGCAAGAAATACTACTTATATGATTATTTGCAATTTTTGGATCCTTTTATAAAACCTAGATCGTAAGTTAAACCATTCAGTTTGACATTGTAATATTTACTTCTGTGTTCTATTTATTGTGATTCAACGGTTTGTAATATTTTAGATTACTTCGTCAGGAACAATCAAGCAAAAAACGTGAAAGCTGCGTTAATTATGAAGATTGTAACGAAAATGAGTCGTTAAATGAATGTGACCCTTTAGATGATTGTTGGGAAGTTGACGTCAAACATGAGTTCAGTGAAAATGTAGAAACAGAGTACAAAGTCGATATTCTAGAAGTTCCAAGTGCGAGCACTAATAGTAGAAAATTTATCGCCAGTAAAAGCATGAAAATTGATGAAGATTGTAATACCGCTGTTAACGAAAGCGAATTAAGTCAGTTTAATACTACAAATGACTGGGATACTGATATTAAGCCAAATATCCCAAATAAAATAGAAGAGGAACATAAAGAACTCATCACGGAAGCGCCAACTGGGAAAAGTAGTACTAGACGTAACATCATTATCAAAAATATTAAAAATGCAGAAGAAAACGACAGCGACAGTAATGAAGACTTACAGTTCTTCAAAAGTATTCTATCTGATATAAAAAGTTTCACAAGTAAAGAGAAAAGAAAACTAAAAATGGGTATCTTACAATTAATCGATGACGTTGAAAATGAGAGAAAAAGACAAAAGTTGAATCAGTAAGTTAGATTTCATTTTAGGTTAAGGTGTTTTTGGAAATTTTTGTTATAAACACTTTATATACGTGACTTGTTTGAAATGACTTCAATTAATATAGAATTTGATTAATTCATATATTTTTTTATTTAGAAATAAAACTTAATTAAATATAAAACTTTGAAAATGTCAGTCATCCTTGAATTATAAAAGAGGATATATAACTGAATAAACATTATAAAGATGACACTTGCTTTAAATCTTGAAGCAATAAAAATCCCTAAATTAATTGAATATTATTTACATTAATTATTATGACATTATATACATTACTAGCGAGCCCGGCAGACGTTATCCCGCCCTGATTATAAAAAAAATCTTTGACAAATTATAATAAAATCTTCCCCATGAATCACTTTATCTACTGGCGAAAACCGCATGAAAATTCGTTCAGTAGTTTTTGAGTTTATCGCGAACAGATAGACAGACGCGGTAGGGGACTTTGTTTTATACTATGTAATGATAATGGTATGATTTATACTTATTTTAAAGATATACTTTATGAGTTCCTATAATTGGTACCTTTTAAATGCATGATAATATAAATAATATGGAGGATACACTGGTACAGTGAAATGTTATAAGAAATATTAAAATAATTTTATTTTATATATGTGTCGTTACATATATATTTTTTAGGTGGTAGAGAGCCACGCTGAAGCTGGTTACTGGTTTCAGCATGAATGGGTCGGCTCGCCCTGGGTAGTACCACCCTCTCGCAGAAAACGTGAAGTAACAGTGCCTTCATTGTTGCGTTTCGTTCGATCAGTGAGAGCGCCGGACAAAACAATTCCCCTCCCCCTCCCCCCTTCCCCACTCCCCTCCCCCAATCACAGAACGGCAACGCACTTGCGACTCTTCTGGTGTTGCAAGTGTCTATGGACGGTGGTGATCACTTAACATCAGGTGACCCACCTGTTCGTTTGCCTCCTATGATATAAAAAAACATTTCAAAATAAGCTAAAACCAATTTTAATCGTTCATATAACATGTTTAATTTCCTAAGATTTCCAGCTTTTATGCACCGATAACGAAATACAGATTTTGCCGTTCATAAGGTCTTTAGTTTTTTTTTTTATGACCTTCATATTTTATATGTACAAAGTTTGCACATCTTGAAAAGTAACGTAAAATAATAGTAAAGGGTAACATTGAATTTAGCTCATTTTGAAATGTACCGACACATATATTATAATTTAATTAAACAATTAAATAAATATAAGATAAAAAGTTTCACCTTTTACATTCCAAAAAATATTACTAATCATTGATGTATGCGATTTCTACACAATTATCTAACTACTAGCCTCTGCCCGCGACTTCGTTCGCGTGGAATAGTTATTTTGGGCTAACGCTAATACGCAGCGGAAGCTCTCAATAGGAAAAAGACACCGATTTTGAAATATTCTTCATTAGTGCTCCGCTCCTATTGGTCTTAGCGTGACGATATATAGCCTATAACCTTTCTTGATAAATTAGCTATAAGTATAGCACTGAAAGAATTTTTCAAATCGGATCAGTAGTTCCTGAGATTACCCCCTACAACATCACCAACTCACAAACTTTACCTCTTTGTAATATTAGTATAGATGATTAAATTTGTTATATGTTTTGAGATTACTGAAAATTCAGTATGGTCTCATAATTAATATTTGGGACAGATATTCCTTTAAAATTTGCTCTACAAATAATGACTTGACAATTTATTAGTGCCCATAACATATTTGGGATTATAAAGATCGAAAAATCAATAGTTCCGTACTATGTAGCAAACCCTTACACCGTCACATAATATAAATTATTATTGGTAATTTCAAATTAAGTTGCAATACATTACAACAGAATGAGTAATGGTATTGATAAAATCCAAACCGCTTAGACATGACTATACCTAATTATCGGTACATATGGCGCACTTCATACGCTATATGTAGTATGTGTGTGCATGTCTACTGTCACCCGATGTATAACAAGTGCTCTGCTCATTTGCATGGAAATGAGATCCGTGAACATTCTCGTCGACACTACCCTCCGTCTTCTGACGCCTTCTTTCCTTAATTACAATGACGACATACTGTGATTTTGCTCACACCACATTTTAAAAGATAAAATTGCGAGCGCAAATTTTATAATTTTTAATATTTTAATTTTATTTTACAAACGTTACAAATTTAAACCTGTTCGCTATTGTATATTATATGTATAGATAACAACCATTTGCCTGGGCTTAATATACCAGTTATTATCTTTGGGCATATACATAAAATACTATAAAAAACGTTACGTTACTATGTAGTAATAAGTGATAAATCCTGGTTATTCTCTTACGTTGAATAGTCATTATGTTGATAAGTCTATCAAATCTACGTTGCCGTTCATGTTTACATTACATTATATTGCTGTGAAATGTCGTCGGCACACAATTTCGCTTATTAAAATGTGGTGTGTAAAATTTGTAGAGCTATTACAAATTTTATGATCAGGTATCATTGAAATTTTACCTATAAACTGGGTAGTTTGATAGAAAACTAACAGGATAAAATAAGAAATGCCCAATAAGAAAAAAAAATAAGGAAGAAAAATAAAATAGTCTCTTTCTATTACTGGTCTCAGATTTAACTTTTTAGGTCAATAAATTGCGGAACTGCAAAGTAACGTTCACTCAGGTATTTGTGATGGATTTCTGCTAAAGAACGCTTTCGTCAATCAAATACCTTCAATTATTTTCGGTTTGAGAATGTTTTAAACATATATAAAAGATACATTAGAATATAATACCTACTATATTTACGTTTAAAATTATGTGAAGTTCATTGTATACTTTCTAACAATCATAATATTGTAAGACTAGCTTCTGTCCGCGACTTCACCTGCGTGGAATGGTCACTTTGGGCTAACACTAACACGCTGCGGAAGCTCTCAAAAGGACAAAAACCCGATTTTTAAATATTCTTCATTGGTACTCCGTTCCTATTGGTCTTAGCGTGATGATATATAGCCTATAGCCTTCCTGGATAAATGAGCTATATAACACTGAAAGAATTTTTCAAATCGGACGAGTAGTTCCTGGAATTAGCCCGTTCAACCAAACAAACAAACAAACCCTGCAGCATTTTTACAACAATTAGTATATATTGTACTGTTATCGTGAATTATATAATGAACCGTATAAACATTGATAACTGTTAACAGTATATTATTCTAAACGGCTTTGTTGCAGACACATTATATTAAATGGTATATATAACATCATTTTCGTGTTTACCTAACAGATAATTACGTACTACGTCCGCATCAGTGTTTCAGAGCACGTGAACACCGACCCACCCCCTTGACCCTTCCCGACATCTCCCGGTTGCGAGCTAATACCATTACTGTAATTAGGATATGCTTAGGCATAATTGATACAGTCATAAAGCAGCTCCATAGTTTACTGTACGTGATACCAAAGTAGAATTCTCATTAGACAAAGGTTGGATATATGTCGAATGTACATTTATTTGTAAGTATATAAGTGTGCTTACTATTATATAAAATATTTATTGTAATGTCACATATTAATGTCGGTTTTATGTACTAACTGAGAATGAATATTAATAGATTGAATTTTTATACGAATACCTATAAATTGTGGATGTACAGCGTTCTTATGACCGAAGGACAAAAATTCAAAAGCACAGTTTATTGTCACATTACCAAATTTATATGCAGGTTGCTTATATATTTATTTCCGCAAAGTATTTTTTTTTCATATTAAACACGTATACGATTTGAATTTTACACACGATGTACATAAACGTCGGCAAGAAAAGGTAAAATTACGAGAACATAAATAAACCACTATTTTGAATGAAGATTAAAAGGAAAACCCATGCACTAACTTGTGTGCGTTAGAAAAACAACACAAATCGGCCCACAATAATATATACAGCATGTTTTTACATAATAGTTTTCATTTAGAATTTAGTTTGAAAATTCGAGACAAAATATTTTGAAACTAATGATACACTTATTATATATGCTATATTGTATATGCTATATATTTGTATACAAAATACGGAAATTTAGATTAAATTATTGTTTGTCTGTAAAAGTTTGAGCCACACATGATTAAAAAAAATGTGTGCGTGTACTAGTGTACACACGTAAGAAGTGAAACTTGTTTAAGGCCTTATTTTTCGCAAAATGATCTATATGCAACTTTCCAGAAATTGGTTAAAAAAAAAAAAAAAACCCTTTCTTTCTTTATGGCAAACAATTTCATTAATATATTAAAAAATAAAGTTAAATTAGATAAAGTTTAAACAAAAGGATTTTATTATCATAGACATGAATACAAAAAAGATGGCGCGTAACGGAAAAATGTGACGGTAAATTTTTTCCAACGCCGATAAAGAAGTTTCACTTCAAAAACGGTTTTATGTAATTTTTTGTATTTGAGCATGTCGTTTAAAACTTCTGATAAAATTATTTCTATACCAGTACAATCCAATTGGAAATTTTGTTACAACCTTGTTACTGATCCATCTAGCTATTATGGTAATCGAAATTAAAAAGAAAATTTAGATATCAGATGTTACTGCAGGTGAGTGTATTTAGTTTTATCAAAAAAAAAACATTATATAATATTTTATGTATTAAATAAAACTCTTCAAGGAAATCGGGATATTGTGGAACGTTTATAAGTACCTCCGTGGGAAGTTTAAACGTTATTCTAGTTTGCAATATTTTAATAATCATTACATAGTATAAAACAAAGTCCCCTACCGCGTCTGTCTGTCTGTCTGTTTGCGATAAACTCAAAAACTACTAAACGGATTTACTTGCGGTTTTCACCAGTAAATAGAGTGATTCAATATATATTAATAATTTATCAATAATTTGTCAAGGATTTTTTTATAGTCGGGACGGGACAACGTCTGCCGGGCCCGTTAGTATAATATAAATGAGATTTTTCACTAGAACTGTACATTGTGTTTTCATATTAGATTCTATAAATTTTAATAGAAAATAAATGGTACAACAATAATGCATACATAAAAAATCAGAATAAGTACAATAGAAAACATACTTCTTATGGCTTTGTCCAGATGATGTATTATAGTACTTCTGAATAACTTTTCTACAACAAACTTCTCAATAGCTGACATAAATCATTATTATCATAAATATTAAATAACCCTGATATTGTCAAAATAATATAACAGAGTTGAGACATCATTTTTCCAAAGCATTGTTGCGAAGAGGTAAAAATCTCTTATAACAAGTCACGATTATAAAAACAGCAACTCAGGTCTCTGTTGAAAATATAATACTAACGACTAAGTATTTGGTTAATATTTAACAATACATTTTGTTAGTAATAATTTTCAATATTTTCCAATCACGTCAGTGATTTTTACCTCGACATACATTAAATTTTTATTTCAATTGTACTTTGTAAAAATTAGAAACATTATAATAATAAAGGACTAACAAGAATGTCTATGTTCCGTAAGATATTTTTTTTACTAAATCTGTGTATATAACAGAAATTTCATCAATTCGCATATCTGGGTTTTGAACATTAATTATCCAGTATTGATCTTTGTCGACCAGTGAGTTGGATGTACGTGAATTATAAACCATACATACAGTACTACTCTCCAATACCTGTAATCGAATTAGCAATGCCTACTACGCTCTGACGGGATGCAGTTAGTATGTTAATTATCAGGCTAAACGCGGTATTTGGTGCGAAATAGTTTACTCTGGTAGAAAGTTTTATTCCAAGCTTAATTTGCATAGTCTGATATACTCGTACATATATTTTATGTAACTGAAACACATACGTTTTATACCTCCGGTTGTTATAAGTATATCTTTATATAAGAAGTGCTATGGTTTCTTTTCTACATTGATCGTAGCCGAAACAACTAGGAAACTACAGATCGCGCTATGGAAACCGAGGTGTTTATTACTGGTGATTATCGCGTTAAACGTGACGATTTCCTGAACGTCGTGTAGCAATCATAGAACAGCTTTGTTAGCATTTCGATACTGGCAAGGGAAAAGGAAGAGAAAGCGGAGATAGCATGCACGAGCTAAGCTTTTTGAGGCTAAGGCTTGAAGTCGGGAGCCCAAGCGGTCAGAGGGGCCTTTCCGGAACGAGAAAGTGCGCGCTGCGAGGCTGTGGGCATTGCCGACATACGGGAATTATCCGCCAAGCTAGGGAAGGCTTCTTCGGATATCAAAGGTGGACGTTAAGAGCAGATATAACTGATAGTTACCTTAGATGGGATAGCCTACCGGGAACGCTCTGTGCGTGGCGCATGGGAAACTCGGGACGCGAGAGCCCGGGATGCAGGAACCCTCCATAGTGGGGTCCTCTGCTAGGCACTCTACACACTTTGGACACATGTGATAATTCCGTGCTGAGATCCCGTACAGCTGGCAGTTGTTACACTGTGAGGGTACGTAGGTCTTGTGTGAGTCCTCAACGTAGATGTCCGTGACTCCCAGTCTATTACCTATTGTCGATTTCAAACGCCGAGAAATCTATAGTCCAGATATTTTTGTCAAGGCGGATACATTAGGAAAATATTTATGAAGCTTTTACATAATATTTTACTAACGACATTTTTCTTCACCGTTAAGTGAATTCGCAAGAAATGGTGGTACATGCGTAAAATTAGACAGTCGTTATCTTAACTATTCGATAATCATGATGAATTATTAGTATTGTGGCTTAACGTAATATTATGTACATCATAGTATAAATTATAAAATAAAACACATATTGTATCTACTGAGTGTTTAGCAATATATACAGTAATGCAGGCAGCAGCAAAGTATGAAACCGGTCCCAGGACGATGTCCCGGCATTCCTGGATGCGCGCGCACAGTTAAATGCGCTATTTTGCTTTGGTCCTTTGGTTTGATAAGTTTCTGCTAAATTAGAATAACACTTCAGAAATTTATGAAATTCAGTTTAAATCCTCTTTAATTCGTTGATTAGTATTCAATAGGAGTATGACGGTTACTAAAGAAATTACTATTCCATTAAGATAAGTGTATTTCCATTTAAACAAGATACAGTTTGTAACATTAGAATATTCCTAATAATTTATGATATAAATAATAAGGTTAAGTGAGCTCTTGTTGTCATCCGCTTAAAATTTATGGAAAAATTAGTTAGAAAAAGCTTTTAAGATTTAATGCAAAATATCTATATTTTAGATAGCAATAAACTTATTAGAATAAATATAGTATATGGTGGTTTTTAGACATGAGTAGAATCCCACCGGCTTAAAACAATATGGGTCCTTGTTATATGAGTGGTTAATAACCTGTTCTTGAGAATTTCCACATTATTTTCATTCTTAGAATGATTTTGCAACTTTAACTCTATCTATTACTTACTACGAGACGATAACTTGCATATATTACACGTAAAATGAAGCATACCTATCGTGACAAATATAGATTCCTTTTGAGAAAGCTAAATAAAAATTTAGTTTGATAAAGCAATCAAGGATAAGAAGATATAAGTGTGAAAACGATTGCAAGATATATAAGCGTAACTTCATAAAATACAATGTACCTAAGTTTCAAATGCTATATTTACGATGAATTCCATCCAGTTCTCAAAATTAGTGTTGCCCAAAATTCCTTGCAGGCTTGCAGTCTTGGTCTTGTTCTTGCGTTTTTGCAAAACCAATACCAAGACCAAGACCGCCGAATTTTAGCAAGACCAATACGAAGACTAACCCCTGCAAGACT
Organism: Antheraea yamamai; assembly: GCA_036509395.1. Classification (NCBI taxonomy): domain Eukaryota; kingdom Metazoa; phylum Arthropoda; class Insecta; order Lepidoptera; family Saturniidae; genus Antheraea; species Antheraea yamamai. The sequence continues at coordinate 12,195,925 of AP028432.1, forward strand.
AGCGCAAGACGAGACTGGGACTGCAAGACTCTTGCGGTCTTGCAGTTAATTCGAATTTGAACCTTATTGACAATATTGATACACGTTCTCTAATATCGGTATAAAGATCACGATTCTTCCTAACACACAAACAATTTTAACCAATAAATTTAAACAAATAAATGCATTTATATCTCAGAGAGTATAGTTTATTTAGCAAAGTTAATAACTAACTAACAATAGATCCAGTATGTTAACTATTTATGTTACGCGATATTTTGATTATCAATGGGTTTGGCTGCCGATTATGATTGTTTATTTGATAATTTACTAACAAACACGCCGCACCACTATATTGATAGACTGTACGACAAGTGTATCACAGCATCGCCTATACTGTTCGCCGATGTTCCAAAGAAAAGAATAAGTTTCTAGTTACTCATAACTGAAACGAATAGGGAACCTTAAGGAAATGCACATTTTTATTCCTGCAAATAGTCCTTGAGAAACTTCTTAATTATGAATTTAGTTAATTTGATTGGACTTTACTATGTGTATGTAAATATAAGCTCAAAATCAACCTATCTCTTGGATTGTTTTATGGTTTAACCTAATGTGTTTAATAAAGAGCAATAGACAGATAGGTAATAGCAAGATTTGCAAGACTTGCAAGACTGTTGCTGCAAGACCAAGACCAAGACTGGGCGGTGCAACACCAAGACCAGGTGTATTGATGCAAGACCAATACCAAGACCAAGCCAAGTCTCGTCTTGGTCTTGCATTTGGGCAACACTACTCAAAATATTAAGATGACAAAGAAATTCATTTTAACATACCAAATAATAATGAAAACATTGCGTTCGTGAATTGTGTAACTTTTTTATGAGAGGAAGGCATCAATTATTTGAAGTCGTAAGTTCTTTACACTTTCTATGAATATGATATTTAGATTCTACTTTTATAGATTGTCGAAAAAATCGTGTCTAATACGTGTTAGCATGTATTTTTTTTATTTCATACTTTTTAAGACCTACTTAGCGTTTGACCACAAACACATCTGATATTAAATGATGATGTGCTTTGACATGGTAAACACGCTAAACCTACAGGGTATTGGCTCTCAAGTGCAGCTGCCGGAACACACCAACATGTACTTGACGACAGATTTCCAACTTGAGGGTTGAAGCTAGATAGGATTTTGAAAAAGCTCTACCACCGTGCTATATTTATATCATAATGTTTTCTTTCACCGAATTCCGATTCAGTTGCTAGCATTCCAACTTACGTCCATCGAGGCGGTATCCGGACATGCTATCTACTAAGCTACCATCACAAATCAGATATTGCCATATATTATAAGAATAGTAGGTAAATAAATAGGTAGAGCCACGCTGTAGCTATTATAAGTTTCAGCATGAATGGGTCGGCTCGCCCGGGATAGTACCACCCTCTCACAGAACACCGACGTGAAGTAACAGTGCTTGCATTGTTGCGTTTCGTTCAGTCAGTGAGAGCGCCGGGCCCCCCTCCTTCCCCCCTTTCCCTTCCCCTTTCTCTTTTCCCTACCCCTCCCCCATACACAGGCTGGCAACGCACTTGCGACTCCCCTGGTGTTGCTAGTGTCTATGGACGGTGGTGATCACTTAACATCAGGTGACCCACCTGTTCGTTTGCCTGCTTTTAACATAACATAACATTTACAGAAGTGACAGACAGAATTCTTCACCCAAAGTCAACATAGAAAACCATTGAATTATTAATGAATTATCGATTGTTGTTTTTTTTGTTTGGCAAATATAATGTGACATTCATAAAATTATCTCTAAACTGAAACAACTGCTTTACTTGATCCGGTTGATTTTGGATATACCGGGACCACAGCAGACCAGCAATAGAGACAGAGTATTTAAATAGCAACTGGATCGAAAAAGACAACAATTTCCTTTCGCATACTTAAACAGCCTTAAATTTTCACACAGTTTTTAGCTAAACTAAATTCTAACGAATCGTGTTAAAGTTGAAATTTGTGTATGTTAGTGAAAATGGATATTGCAATTTCTATTTCTACATTGAGGTGGCTCCACATTTTTATTTGCGGGAAGAGTGAGCGCGACTATTTACGTTTTTATAGGCGGAATAGAGACAGTGATACTCAACATTTATATTCTGGATACGTGTAAGTTTCAGGCAACCGTCGCCGTGAAACTCGTAAATGGGAAAAAAGCAACAACGGAGAACTCAACCGTCTCTAGTGAAGTGAAATCAGATTTTAAGTCGATACCACATTTCAGATTATTTACCATTTGAAAAAGAGATTATTTATCTGAGTAATTAAAGCAATAAACGGTTATTTAATAAATATAATCTAAATATACTTTGTTGAATATTAGTATTTTACAGCATTATGTTGAAGTTAGCCAGGGTTGGCTATGGTAACTGGCAATGAATTACACATTTTTCGGTAAAATTTTGAATCGCACTATGCTAACCATTACATACAGTGCGATCACTTAATCGTGCCCGGTAAAAAGTCTTAGTACAAAATTAAATAACATTGTTTTTTTTTATTATAAAACTAGCTGTACCCGCGGCTCCGCACGCGTTTTTTTAAATCGTATTATAGAATTATAGAATTGTGAGACTATGTACTATTACAGAAACGCTCTTTAAAGACAATTGTAAGTACGACGCGCATGCCACTAAAAGTAACATGTAACGTGTACATTAGATATATAAATACAAAGAGCGTGCCAAATGAGGTTAGTCATCAGCAACACATTTGGAACCTTAACCAACCATATAACTACCTCAGTGCTCACTTACACTGTGTAAGGAACTATTGAAACAATAACTTAAAATATTATTATAAAGATTTACATTTACATTACATTTAATATACATTGCCATTATTATAATTAAGATTTTGTGACTATAAAAAAATAAACGCTTGTCTGTTCCGCAAGAAATTGTATTATGGAACTCTTTACGTAATACGTTTATAATCTAAGATCTTATTAGGAAGACCTCTATATCATTAATGTTATTAATAATTATAATGTCGAATTGTAAACAATAAGCTGATAATTATTTCTCTTATTAAAAATAAAGAATAAGTTGAAATCTTGCTAAATTTCATGCAGACAAAGTCGCGGGTAACAGCTAGTCTAAAATAGAATAACCACAATTACTTTTTATTAGGTTCGCTATCTACCAGTGAAAGTCCCGTGAAAATCGATGTAACCGTTTTGGTGATAGCACAGCGGGCGAAGCCACGGTTAACAGCTAGTATAAACTAAAATTGCTCGAATTACTTTTTATAAGATCAGCTATCTGCCAGTAAAAGTTATGTGAAGATCGATCGAATCGTTTTGAAGATAGCACTGCGGGCGAAGCCACGGTTAACAGCTAGTATAAACTAAAATTGCTTAAATTACTTTTTGTAAAGTCAGCTATCTGCCAGTGAAAGTCTCGTGAAAACTGGTCTAACTGTTTTGGAGATAGCATTGTGGGCGAAACCATAGTTAACAGCTAGTATAAAATAAAATTGCTTAAATTACTTTTTATAAGATCAGCCATCTGTCAGTGAAAGTTATGTGAAGATCGATCGAACCGTTTTGGAGATAGCATTGCGGGCGACGTTACGATTAACAGCTATTGTAAACTAAAATTGCTTCAATTACTTTTTATAATGTCCGCTATCTGTCAGTGAAAGCCCCGTGGAAATCGGTCCAACCGTTTTGAAGATAGCATGGCAGACGAAGCCGCGGTTAACAGATAGTCTAATTTAAAGTAGCCTAAGAAACGCGCTGTAATTTTTCCTATCTGCCAGTGAAATTCCCGTTAAAATCGGTCCAGCCGTTTAGAAGATTACCCGGAACAAACAGACAGACAGACAGACAGACCCACAAAAATTGTAAAAATTGCATTTTTGTTATCAGTAGCGTGTATACTTTCACACCCAATCAGTAAAAAGGTGTTATTTTGATATTACATACAGACACTTCATTTTTATTATATGTATAGATTTTTAATTATTTCTCGAGTTATTCTGCATATCAAATCTCACATCCTTATCAATGTGAAATCATTTTTTTTTCTTTGGATAATTTAATGAATAAGCCTATTAATCTACGTATATACATTTTCTTTTACGTACATATCATTACATAGTATAAAACAAAGTCCCCTACCGCGTCTGTCTGTCTGTCTGTTCGCGATAAACTCAAAAACTACCGAACGGATTTTCATGCGGTTTTCACCGGTGGATAGAGTGATTGATGAGGAACGTTTTAGTATATAATTTGTCAAGGATTTTTTCATAACCAGGGCGGGACAACGTCTGCCGGGCCCGCTAGTTATATTATAAGAATGTAGATTAAACTTGTACTTTTCAAATTTTTATGAAAAAATAGTTACTAAGAATAGGTCATAGAATACATTTCAATGTTGTTAATGTTTGTCTGTCTGTTTGTTTGTGCACTCAACACTACTGAAGTATAACGTTTATTATAAAATGTCAAGGAAGAAAAGCATAAAGCCTAGTCTAACGTATAGTCTTTTAATGACAAATCGGTTCACTCTGTCAAAAGTTATTGTAATTTGAATGACGGCGCGCGATGATTACGTGAGGAATGTAGGTAAGCAAATGCATTTCTGTCTCATTAAAAAACCTGTGTATTTTGTAGTATATCTTTTATACAAATAAAATGATAAAAGTCTGCTTTAATGTGTGCATCACTCAAAAACAACAGGATATCCATCGAATTATTTCGTTTTATTTTATAGATATATGTATAATATAGATTATATGTTTTAAGAAATTACGACTTTGTAAGTACTAAGTATTTAACAGTTATAAAGTGGGGGTAAGCGGTAAGTTGCGCATGCGCAGGAGAGATGTAATAGCTCGGCGAGACTTACTACCGGCTGAAACTGTCAGAACAAATTATTTGCCTTGAAGATTCCAGAGTAATCGGCTCATTTATTAATTTAAATTCATAGCCTCGAGGATTTCCTCCTTCATCTGCATGTCGATGACGTAAAAATAATCCCATATCTAAGACACGGTCAACTGTTTTGAGTACCACTTAGTGTCCCGAGAGTTAGGTATATATATACATTCAGAGTGCGAGAAATGACTGGATGCTGTAGTGCCACGCTGCGTCTCGGAGAACAGTATCTTTAACAAAAGGTGAGATCCGGTTAAAACTTCGAGGTTGGATGTTGCTACACTTATTTTCCTATAATACTATTCGTAACTACTTTTAAATTTGAAATTCGAAGTGTCGAATGTAATTCCAGATTTTGTTAAGTATTTAGTCCCTCTTTTATTAATATATCGAGGTTCTTCGACATGACGTTGCAAGCAAGATCGTAGCAATACTTACCTGGCCATTGATCTATGTGTTTGTATGTGTGAAGGTTGAATCATGAACAATATTAATTAATAAAACAAATCACGTCTGCTCAGTCACACGGGTGAGGTAAGAATTATATGCCCCACAATGACATGCCATTGTCAAGTACATTCGATATATCAAAGAACAATAGCAATTATTTCGAATACTACTGTAGATTGAACAAGACTGACCTATGACGTTATACAATTTATCTGTAGGATTATGTCATTGGTTTTAGAAAACTATGTTATGATTGTAGGTAATAAAATAATATTAGATATTGTAATTCGAATATAATGAGGCATGTAATGAGGAGAGATGAAGACCATGCACCTAGAAAAGTCTAAAGGAGTAGAGGAAGACCGAAAAATTTATGGATGAATTGTTTGAATAATGACATGTGTGTAAAAGGTGTGAATACTGAATGACATCTGATAGGCGAGAGTGGAGAATGAAAACATGTTGTGCCGACCCTAGTTAGATGGTATAAGGGTAAGAAGATGATGATTGTAATTCAAATCGTTCTCGTTTATTTAATGAAGTTTAATAGTATAGTTATAGATTTAATAACTCTACATGTAATCTACATGTATTCTGAATAATTAATTATTTTCAAACAAATATATACGTATATGTTTCTAAGAAAATACCAAATTGCCAAACCCAAACTATGAATTACCAAATTGTTAATGATTTTTATATTTTTAATATTGTCGACATCATTTAATATGAGCGAATTGTCACTTCTCTAGCCACTCGTCATCAGAGCTCGAGCCGCGTTGATATTTCCACGTAGATTTCACTCCGTAAAACCTTTGCCGTTTATCTTTATATACACTTTGGTTGTCGCATCTCTTACCATGTATAATCATTTCGGCGTATCACATAACAGATTTTAAGTGATTTCTCGGGTTTTATGCCGAAAGTAAGTTAAGTTTAAGTTAAAAGAGTCATTTAAGCTTTATTTGATATCTATCTGTACATTATCATGCTATTCCACACTTGGTGTAGATAAAATTAATGCTAAAGCACAATTTCTCACTATCTTCGCTAATTGCTCTACATATTCATAATTTTACAGGGATCATCACAATCACACATCAAATCACAATCCCCGCTATATTTTTATTATTTTTTTTATTTCTCATAATGCATATAACTCTTTCAAAGTTTTATATATGATACTTTGTTGTTGATAATATTGGTTATATGGCAATCTAAGAAAATGTAAGTATTATATTGATATAGGACTAATTAAATTAAGGTATAATATTTGTAGCATAATGAAAGACTTGCAAATCTTGTGAAGCACTAAAAAGTTTGGAGTACACCAATTCGCAATTAATATTCAGCACACTATGTAAACGGCTTCGAGTGTACTAAATGATGCATCGTATGAAGGTAAAAATATGTTTAAAATACGTGTAGAACATTGAAATAACCCAAGTGTCCGGCATACCAAGATTACGTTCCGTTTTGTGCCCTTTGGAAATTACAGAACCAAAAAAATTAAAGGTAAAAACAAAAATCATTAGAAACCTTTTCATAGAATCAATAACTCATTTCGTAATTATAACCTACTTTTACTTAAACTACTTAATCTTTGAAATATAGTATTTAGTCATTGTGAAATATCTATGTAACTGCAGACCTAGTCTAGTAATTTTATAATAAACACTACTCCATTATTATATTTAACTTGATACTGATAAATTAATACAAACTAGATGTTTCCTTACTGTATATATCTTTGAAATAAATAATTCCAAAACTTTATTTTACTTCTTGTATAAATAATATTCCAAGAGGCGAAATTTTGCTTTAAATTCAACCCTTCACAGTATTTATAATAAAAATGAAATTGATAGCAGGCTAGCGTATATTGAACATTCAATGAAGATCAAAGCCAAACTAACCGATAAAATGCTGGGTTAAAAATCTGCCATAAGCATTCTACGCCGTCAGTATTTTGATAAACCTTTCTTGATATTATATGGTACAATGTCACATAATTGCAACACAACCAGAACTTTCAAGTTAGCTAGAGCTTCTAGTGTAAGTCGGAATAACAATGTATTAAAATCCTCAACGACCGTTTCTACATGTTAACAATTTCTACACGTCTGCGTATTGAAGTCAAACGTTACGTAAGACAAGATGTCTATAGTTGCACTGATTTCGTCAACACAGTAAATGTCAGCCGGTAACAATTATGTAAAGTGAAAGCTCATGTATTACTTCTTTTAATAAACCCATTATACCTGACATTTTAGGCAGCATTTGTTTTCTTGACAAATACATAACATTTGTTAGGAATACATATAATATTTATATTCTATGTAATCGTTAAATTTATGATCTCCGTTGATAAACACACATCGATACCTCAGTCAGAAATGTAACACAAAACAGTTACTATCTAATATAAACCAGACTATTCTTAACATTTGTTAATTATCAGTTGTTCCCTATTACAACAATTTGGAGGAAAAATTGTACAGATTCAACTATAGATTTGTTAAAGTAGATATATGCATAAAGTACATCTGTAAGTAGCGAGGCATTTGAAGCCGTGCTCGAGCGGTCGCGGCTGCGCGGCCTCTCGATGTCGCGGTTGTGCGTTTATCGATACAGTCGCGTCGTACCTCGGCCTTTACAACGATTAACTTATATTGGTATAGAGTAAGTAAACTCATTATTTATTTTCAATATTTCTTATACTTGTCAAACTTTATTATTTCTCTTTGTTTACTGTTCCGGTACAATGATTGCACTCAGTACACATGCTTCAATTATGTGGCGACAATTTTATTTCCACTGCGTTTTTGCTAGTTGCATTGCTGTTCGGTATGTGATAAAGAACTAAACCTGTCAAATATTACTACAAGTGTCTATATTATTTGTAGGAATATAATTTTCTGCATTTGAATATTTTTCGTCATACTGTTTTCCTAAAACCATGGTTCCGAATCGCGCTTATGCCCTAGGCATACTTACCATTACGTCGAGTCAGTCATGGACTCATGAACGTGATTACTAATATCTGTACATGCGTAATTTGTATATATATAGATCAGTTATTTTGATATCCTTTAATAATTAATTATTTAGCCTCATGAAAATTGCGCTCTCACGTTATTGTTTTTTAAATACAATTGCAAATTCAAAATAGAGTCACACAAGATATTAATAATCAGTTTCTTTTAATTATTCATGTGGCCATAAAACACAGTAACGTATTTGCTCTAAAGCTGAAGCACAGAGTATAAAGCTACTATAACATCGAATATGATTTGAACACACCGATATGATGTTTACCACACTAGAACATCTCATGAAATATACGTCGGTCATGTGGACAGATCTCAGTCCGATAGCAGGCGAGATGTCGTCTGCACTGTCGCAGCCTCTAACCCTCCCTCCGCCCCGACCTCGAGTGTCATTGAACGTCTTGAGTGTGTGGCTCATAGCAATCTTAACGAATGCAAAACACAATGTGAAACTAAGGGCGCCGCGATGCCTTTGTCATTTCTTTTAGTGAATTAAACATGATATTTATTGCCCTACTCTTAAATAAGCATCTTTTTAAGTTCGTTTATTTTTTTTAATGTTTTATTTTAAATTAACCATATATGTATTATTAAGTTCATGCTGTCTAGCTGGTATTTGCTGTCGGATTTTGATTGCTTGCGTGTTTATTATATTGCGTTAATTATAGAAACTACATGACATTAGTATGCTCTTTTGATAGTTTTGTAGGGTCATTTGCAATCACTTATATAACATTTATTTATTTATACAATTTAGTTGAAATTCATGTTTTTTTTTTTACTTCATTGACTCCTTATGTACATAACATAATATATGAGAGTGATAAATCTTAGAGTAAATTATATAATGAGTAAAAATATTTTTACGTAATAACAACACGTTTTCTCCTTCATTTTTTCTAATGACACCCCGTTTATCCCAAAAATTCTCGAGCATCAGTTCGAGAGATAAAACAGTATCCGGCCATTGTGATTCAGATGTCGCGTAAGACACACCGTACGAGATAATTTCACCTGACCTCTGCCAGTTCATTGACTGCGCTCTGCATAGATGTACGCACGTCTAGCTTAATCTGTAGTACAAAATGTGAACGGTAGCGATTTTCTAATATATATTATTCCGATAAAATCTACTTTAATGTACGAGCAATATTATATCAGAAATTTTAAAGTACCTTTGTTTGAATATATTATGACATAACTATAAGGAAGAAATTGCTGCACTGTATTGTAACCAGATTGCAATTCAAAACAACGGCGATCATCGTAACATCTCAATCGATAGTCAGTCGCCGCTGCACGGTGGTTTGTCTCCCTACTGGAGATCGGACATGATACACCAATAATATGAAAGTCGTAATTTTACAAAACTTTACAAGGCTATTCGATTCCTCTAATAAAAATAAATAAAAATGCATCAACGCATTTTTTATATTACACTTATGGTTTAAGAGTAAATTGAAGATGTTTGATTCATTAATGTTGTTTTATGGCATAGGGTGACTTGTTATTTATTGGACAACCATTCGACAAAAATAAAGAGAAAACAGGGTAAATTGAATAAAACTGTTTTCAATGTATGGTTGGCAAGCTAAAACTATAAATATCGCGTGAATTTCTTTTCGGAAACTTCACACTAGCATCTTAACATTATATGCCACAACTATCCAAAGTAACAGAGTGCACATTTTTGTACTTATTGAGATATAAAAAAAAGAAAAAAATAAACGAAAACTAATAATTTAAAATGGTAATGTCATAAGTTTATAACAGTTTTGACGCTATTCGATTACTCTATTAAAAGCAATAAATATGGATCAAACGTCTTTTTATTTATAGTTTAAGAGTAAATCGAATCGAAATCGAAATCGAGCAACTTTAAATAGAGTCATAAAAATTTTGTATGTATTATAAGAAAATTAATTATACGGTACACTAAAGATTGTCATTTGGACCAAAGCCCCCTAACCGAGAGCGCACTGAGTATAAGTATTCAAATGTAAGGAGACGTGGAAACAAGAAGGAAATGTATCTCGGTCGATGTGGGCGTTGCAGTACTAACTTGGTCGTGGTCCCGTTTATTGTTCCTCACTGGTCATTTACTTGGATAGTACGAATTTCTTCACCTTAATTTAATATACTCGCTAATATTGTAAATGCATATGTAAGTTTGTTTGTTACGCTTTTAATTATTCAACTGATCCTGAACTTTTGCACACATTTTCAGATTTACAAAATAGGACATAGGGGTTTTCAACCCACAAATATCGTACTGTTCCTGAGGAGTAGGTCAAACCTAGATTAATGCGATCGATGACTTATGCCAAAGCTAATTAATTATATATAATTATTTAAAAAAGTGTGGCATGATGATCACAAATGTTGTATTATGATTATCCACGTTTTCATTCTTTCCATAAGTCTCCGTATTCCCGTTTTATGTTGAAGTGTCAAAAATTTATACTAGCGTGGGATTGCACCGTTATAAATCATGTTTGCCATGTGACGATGGGTAATTTTTGTATTAACTTCAATAGTTGGATATTTGGTGCCGTGGTTTAACTTGTTGATTTGTTATATCGACACTACAAGTATGGTAAGTGAAATTATCTGTAGATGTTTGTAATTACAAACTTAGTTCGAATTATGTGGAGGAAAAGAAAAAAGAATTTTGGAATAGTAGTTTGACGTTGAAAGGTCGAGCTAGGTTTCTGTTAATTTCAGTGCGCCTCCCATCAGTTCGTCAGAGAAGGTCAAGTTCTTCCCTCTTTAGACTACAAGTCGGTGCCCTGAGGGGTCAACACCTGCCGGGTCGGGTAGAAGCACTGCAGAGGCCGTTCGTGCCCACCCGGTTAAATGGTGCAAGAAGAACACCGAGGGGGTTTATTCAGTAGAAATCTGGCTTACTCACCTATGCTGCCCGGCTAGGTGCAGATCTCCAAAAGGATTCCCCCGCGGGAAAAAAAAGTTTTCTGTTGATCGATGTTCTAAATTCCCCAGAAGTAATAAATCATCGATCTGATCAAACAAAATTAACAAATCAGTTACCAAGCACTTCAAGGTGTCTGTGTGTTTTTAGAACTGCCTATCCGTTCTTGGTTTTACAGCTTTACCGGACTTCTTGAGCGAGTGCTAAGGTACTCAGCCGTACAGTCATAAGTCCAAGAACTGATGGGTGCGCCTCGGACTAAGTTTTTGCCTTTCATGCACTATAGCAAGCTAAGCTAACCACACGTATATGCGTAGGTGACACATATTAACGTACAAAACAAATACAATATAAGGGAAAAATAGTAAAAACCATTCCACAGCATGTATACCTACCGTGTGTGTGTACTCATATGTCGGATGATCTGTGGTGTGTGCGATGATTTAGTGAATGCACTGTTACTGTATCGTTAACAGCGTTTTCAAAGGCTTCACTCAGGGGAATTGATCTTAGGGATGAGACGCTGCTCATGGGTACCATGATGAGTGTGCGGGAGCGAAATTAATCGCCAGATCACGGTGACATGATTTGTGGTAACGCGAGTGTGGGTATGAGCACGCTTTGTATGGAGAATCGGAGGAGTACCTTTAGGTGTATTCCGATAGCTGTACTAAAGAGCCAGTTCTTCTAGGCGTAGCATTTTATCATCTTAAAACTTATCATCACGTAACTTCAGTTGAAATTGTGGTCAAACGCTGAAACTTATAAAACATTAAATAAGTCGGCATTATTTATGTTTTAAGAATTAAGAAAAATAATCTATTTTAAAATAATGCTTATTTACAGATATACCTACTCAGTAACTATAAAAATAACTCATTAGTTACAATTAAAAACAAAAAAATGCTGACAGATATTTTTGAATCTAAAATTACTTTATCTAATAATAACACATATAAATATACAAAATAAATTAACAATAAACTTCCTATCAAGCCATTCTACTCCCAACTGAATCTATTTAATATCAATGTGCTGGGATAGTATTACGTAAGTAAATTACCCGGTTGTTTATTATTACTAACTCAACAGCTAACGGGAATTGGCCCTTAAACCGAATAGATACACATTCGACTGAGAAAGACTTTCTATAATATATATATATTTAGCGAGACTAACATCTAACCGGCTAGCGTACAGCGCAGTACTAGGTGACCGAGGCGGTCTACGAATAACCACAGATCTAATAAACATAAAATTTATATTGTTAAAATTGTTTATCATGCCACTGATCTTGTTTGGCTTTATATTTAAGAATGTTTCTTTTAGCAATCGGTTACAATCTCACCTGATATTACCAAATGATGTGACTCAAGATGGTAAACACGCTACATACCTCTGGACTGGCTCGCAAGTGCAACTGCCGGACTACACCTATAGCTACTTACAAGCATCTAAACAGATTTTTTGCTTGAGTATGGTTAAAACCAGGCGGGATTAGAAGAATACCTACCATTTTGTAGGTGGTAGAACCACGCTGAAGCTATTACTGGTTTCAGCATGAATGGATCGGCTCGCCCGGGGTAGTACCACCCTCTCATAGAAAACGGACGTAAAGTAACAGTGCTTGCATTGTTGCGCTTCGTTCGATTAGTGAGAGCGCCAGAGCGCACTTCCCTTTCCCCCCTCCTCGTCCCCTTTCCCGCCTCCTCGCAAACAAAGGCTGGCAAAGCACTTGCGACTCTCCTGATGTTGCAAGTGTCTATGAACGGTGGTGATCACTTAACATCAAGTGACTCACCTGTTCGTTTGCCTCCTAGGACATCCTCCTTCACCGATAGATAGTTTCGGCTCATTGTTACGAATTTGAACCTATGTCCATCGACGCTATCTATGGTAGAAAACGTTAACCACAGAGCTATCATAGTTTCAAAGATTGCTTTTATATATTCTTAAATATATATGATGTAAATACCTGCTTGTAGTAAACTAAATTCGTATTATTACAAAAAAAGTTAAATACGTATTAAATACTTGGTTTAAAAAAGTTTCCTAATAAACGCACCGCGCTCGCCCGAGGCAAGTTCGCGTTATCCTTTTTCACAAGTCGAACCTAACGTAAGCAAAGCGAGGCAAGAAAGCAAGATGGCGCACATTCAGCGACCGCGGTGCATTTAATATGAGACCTTTTTAAAGCCAGGGTTCAATACGTATTTAACTTTTTTGTAATAACACCGTATAGGTCTTAATTAATTTGAAAACTATGTTAAATTTGTAATTAAATATTGTATTTATAATTTAGCGCTCAAAGTAATGGGTCGTAATTTCGATCGTTTGTATTGTTTCACGTTTTGTTAGCTGCATATTTTATAAACGGTGATAATTAATTGGTTTGAGGCCATAGTTCATTCTTATTCACACTCCTATAAGTATGATAAAAAAACCAATGTTCAGAAAACGAATAAATAATACTATAATAGGAAACAGGAAAAAATTAAGCAACAAATCAGGTCTACTAGATTATTAGTGCAGTGGAGTCATTTGTGTGCTGTGTCTTTGTGAGTCTACAGAGGGTTTACGAGCGATGTCCTATCGTGAGCGCTGCAGCCAGCGAAGATTCTAGATTCACTGGATATTTCCTACTTGCCTCTCGTCGGCTGCGAACTGCTTTATAATCTCGAAGCCGTGAGTTCCGTATTAATAAAATACTGGTTATCTATTCACTTTGCTTGTAAATATTATGCATTACGCAAATTACACATTGTTAATATATTTTGACTATGAATAAACAATTTCATATATTTATTATTTCTATTCCTGATTATTATAAAAGTGAATGTAAGATTGTTTGTTTATTACAGTTTAATGATTTAACTACTCAACCTATTATTTTGAAATTTGCATGCACATTTTCAAGGGTATATCATATTAAAAAGAAAGTACTGTATCCGAGGAAAAGGCTACATTAACGACCATTGGGAGTTTTTGGCGGGATCTTGAAATATTATGTAGTGGTTTTTATATTTTATTCATAATCTTGTGCTATTTAGCTCTATATTTTGTAATATTGGTAGTGTTTTATGTAATATAGTTTGAGTATTGTGTGATACATGTGAAGTGGATGGGTATACCACGGAGCATGGATTCTGACTTGACGCAAGCATTCCCGGGAAAGTTCAAATAAGTCGCCCACGATCTTGTTAGAACATTGAAATGATCCCAATAAACTTGTAATATTGTTTCCTACTCGACAGTAATAGTCTACTAGAAGATTAGTAGCCAAAAATAAAATAATTTAAAATTAACGGACATTAGAGTCTACATTAATGCGAGGAAAGGAGCGGGCAGAAGTTAATAGTTAGTTACTAGTTATAATGCAAAAAACTCTGTTACTCGCATTCTATTCTATTATACATAAGAAAGATAAACTTTAACACTCAAATTGCTGGAATGTTATATGGGGTGAACGAACAGACGCGTCACCTGATGGTAAGTGATCACTTGTGTCTCCCCTGGTGTTGCTAGTGTCTATGGACGGCGGTGATCACTTAACATCAGATGACCCGCCCGTTCGTTTGCCTCATATGATACATTAAAGCATTTTTTTTTACCCTTAGGTCAATTTCTTTGTAGACCTTTAACTCACGTCGTCATACAAACTGTGATCCTCTTTTTCACCACTTTAAGGGTTGAATTCCCAAAAATACTTCCTTAGAGCTCCCTTAAAATAAAAGGCACCCGCATGCAAATTTTCATGGCCTTAGGCCTAGTAGTATGGGCTGTGCTTTAAACGTTAGTCAGTAGGCTATATTCTTTTATGTATATACTGTTAAATAAATGAAGATAAAAACCCATTTCTCTACTGTTTGTTAACTGATTTCCTCTTTTTTTATCTAATAGTTGTTGACACCTTTAGTGTTATAGAGACAAAAAAATTGGAAATGGCTCTTTTTATCATACAATCGGTGAATCAGCGCGTCTCGTATCTATAATTTAAAATATATATATGATAGTCAATACAACTTTTACCACACCTCTTTTAAGGTTGACTTTCGACCACTAGCATGTAGAAATTCATGATATCTAAAGTCAAAAAAATAGGGAAATTTTTAATAATTAAAAAATATATATTTTAAATATGTATTTTTTTAAAGAAAGACTACTTTCAATAGAATAATTCACAATAATTCGATAAATAAGTACAAAGGCAACTAATGAAAAAGCATGTAATTATGTAACTTTACCAACAGATGGCGTAAGTTATATTAATATGAAAACCAAACAGATATTCGTTTAAACGTATCAGCGAATAGATTACCTTTCGCCATTCGTTCTCAATATTAAATTATTGTTGACAAGTTTGATGTTTTTCGAATTAGTGAAAAGATAAATGTTTCCATTATAATAGTTTATTTTATTATATTTGTTTTAACGAGTGACAAATTTCGAGAAATATTATATTACATTTAACAGCTTATTTACTATCCATAAAATTAATGTGATAAATTTGCAAGTATTTGAATAAATTTATTTATTTATTGGTCATATTAGAGAAGTTAATTAGTCCAGAGGTAACTTATAGTTGTCCACTCTGATTACTACAGCATAACAAGTTTAGTAGGTTATAGTTTATATATCTGTTGATTAGTATTTTTGTATTAAGTGTCGCATTTCTGGATCACGTAGGTAGAGTGTTTTGGTATATGATACTTTTTATATTTTATTGGTTTTAGAGTTTGAACACAATCTCAACTGATGTTAAGTGAAGATGTGCTCCAGGACACTTAGAGGTACCGGTTCTTAAGTGCTACTGCTGCAACGATCTGCAGGTGCTTGATGACAAACCCATAACGGCAACTTTTCTGATTTGTTGTTGGCCAGCAGCCAGCAGTGAATTAAAGATATACCGGTCGTGGCCGGTGTTTTTAAATTTCAATTTTGTTTGCCATCAGATCATCAGGTCTTTTTATTGTGCTCAGATATAAAAAATGTTTTTTTTTGTAGGTGGTCATTTCTGGTTACTACTACTACTGCACTGATTGTGAATATTATTGTAGTAATATAAAGCTACGTTATCCTTTAGTGATATATGTTATGTTTAATTTCTAATTCTTATATTATGAAATTAATGCTTATAATAGGTCTTTACCTATGAAATTGCCGTTCTGCAGTACCGGCCATTTCAAATCCAAATAATTTTTGTTTGGCTAAGAATTCTAATTTTAAATTAATTTTATTTTAAAAACATGGAATTCTTTTTCCAAAAGTAGTCATTTGTTTATTGATTAGTGTTACATTTTCATCGCATTACAATCTTTTTTGTCATCATGGATACGTTAAAAATGTGTAATTATGGAATATGAGTACCGCGTTGGCAGCAACGCGGTACAAGCGGCACGCAACATCAACGGCGTTTACGGAGCTAACACTACAAACCAACGCACCACCTATTATTGGTTTGCTCGCTTCCGTTCTGGGAATTTCGACCTGAAAAATGAACCTCGCGGTCGTCCGAAGACTTTGGTCGACAATGACGAATTAAAGGCGATTGTGGAAGCTGATGATACACAATCTACGGCTGAATTAGCAGCAGCTTTCGACGTTAGCGTCAAAACAATATTGGTCCATTTGGTCCAAATTGGCAAGGTAAAAAAGCTTGACAAATGGGTGCCCCAGGAACTCAATGATCGCCAGCGCGAAGTACGCGTCGAGACGTGCCTTGCACTGCTCAACAGACACACAAACGAAGGAATTTTGAACCGCATTGTTACCTGCGATGAAAAATGGATTCTGTTTGATAACCGCAAGCGCTCAGCAAGTTGGTTGGATCCTAGTTCAGCACCTAAACAATGCCCTAAACGAAAACTTAACCCTAGAAAAGTGATGGTCACTGTTTGGTGGTCTAGCGCCGGTGTGTTTCATCACAGCTTCTTACCAAACGGGGTGAGCATTACTGCAGATGTGTAATGTGAAGAACTGAACACAATGATGGAGAAGCTGGCACATCTCCAACCATCATTGGTCAATCGCTCGTCTCCGCTGCTCCTGCACGACAACGCGCGACGTCATACTGCACAGCAGACGGTCTCCAAGTTGCAAGAACTGGGGTTGGAAGTTCTCCGTCATCCGCCCTACTCACCAGACCTTGCGCCTACAGACTGCTACTCTTTCCAGAATTTGGATAACTCCTTGACGGGAAAAAAATTCAATACCCGAGAGGCCAGTACAAAATACCTTTGAAAAATTTGTTGCCTACCGTCCAGCTGATTTCTTTAAGAAGGGCATCAATAAACTGCCACTGCGTTGGCAAAGATCCATTGATTGCACGGGTGATTACTTCGATTAATACAAATAAAAAATACATTAAAAAAATTCGTTTCAATTTTTTCATACAAAACGGCAATTTCATAGGTAAAGACCTAATATATGAATTGATTTCTTTTCAATTCTAACTATAAGAGTAAAATGTATATTTCTACAGCTGTGTTTTATATTATTTTATCATGCGTTTGTAATAATGTATTTCTTCTTAATACTATGAAGATACGTTCGTATTCGTTAACATCGAAGTAATAAATATTTAAATTTGAAATTCTAAGATTGAATATAATATAACTGTTGACTTGGGATATTAACTATTAGTTTTTTTATACATTTATCAACTTAATAGCTTCATTTGCCACCGGGGGCCGCCACGTGGGTGTTACTACTGTCAATATACATAATTTTATGTTTCTATCAACAAGAAGTATCGTATATTTTCCACAAAACTGCAACCAGTTTGCCTCCAGTTGAAATATTTATACGCGAATATTATGGGTTTATGAATTCATTATTATCAATAAACGTTTTGAATACATTATGCCTAATATAAATATATATGAAATAATTTATTCATAGTTGTCATATTGGACAAAGATTACAGACAAACATTTAATTTAAAGACAAATCTACTCGACCGAGTCCAATTAACGCGGGGCATACGACGTTTTAACATAAACGCATTGCTGTTAACAGAATAATAATTCATAAGTTGACAGCACGTGAATAATTCGCGACGCGAGGTTGTTATCAGCGGCACTTGCGCAGTATGATCGGTCCCTTGTTCGCGCGTGCCGATTCGAACTGGCTCTTACCACGAAAACTTATTCTAACCAACCAATGATCGTCGTTTCGATCAGCACATTCTACATTACTGGTTTTAGGCTGTTATACCTAAGATAATAGATAAATAAAAGTTTATCATTATTTAAAAATCGGTTTCGTGACCTTGTATAATTACGTCAATTAATGTTGCGACGAATTATCTAAAAAATGACATTTCAATCACATCCTCTTATTTACATAAAAATTTATTAGATATAAAATAAGACCGATGGCAAGGACAGATACAAAAAAGAAATACGTTTTGACTTTTAAAGTCAAAAGTCAATGTACGCTGAATATGATTTCCATCCGCTGCCATAGTTGGCGTGGGCCACGACTAATTGCCCGATAAGTCGTCGATTCGCTTCTCGTTTTAATAAGGTGCGCTGTTTACATGTATGTGTGGATACCGATGGAATGCCACGGTCATGTTGCTTTGTGGGAGTGAAATGTAGATGTGTGCGAGTGACGTCTGCCGCATGCTACAGGAGCCAGTTTTAGAAGAGCCACCGCTCCCCCTGCTTGTTCTGCGTGTTGCGGCCTCAAATGCAGGCTTACCCAAAATATCAAAGACCCAATTAATCTGGTCGTTTTGTAATGTGTTCGTTGTTGCCACGTGAGCCGTACTGTGGTACTGTAAGCTTGTGTGTAACCTCAATTCAAACACAACGATACTAGACATTATGGTTATAAACACGGAGTAATTCGCAGAATATTATTGAAACGAAAGAATATCCTCAAGATCAACGTTCAATAATAAAATTTTGATTTTCTATTTATTTTTTAGCAACTTAAGAAGTACATTACATAGGACACAGTAAAAGTGCACAATTAGATTTTGATTACTATTCACCAGGTAGATCGATTGGAGTATATATGTATATCCCGTAACCAACCGTGAGACCTCGCTATCATCACCCATTGTAAAACCAATTACAATTACTTTCTTTTAGTTTGTGATGATTCGGGATCAGCCAATGTATGTCCAGCAACCAGTATGACAACGGCAACCGCCGATGGATTCTAGAACTTTCATTGCTCACTGTTATTTTTGTTACGCTACAAAATAATAAACGAATCACTTTTGAAAGTTTAAATTTCGTAATTATAAGGTTTACTTAATCATGAAATTAATTTAGAGTTTGTTTTTATTTCTGTTAGTAGTGTGGTGAATATTTTTTACAGCAACATAACATCAGGTTGTTAGGTATACAGGCTTTTTCCCACGGTTCGTTGACTGTGTGCACTGCCGTCACACATATGCAGCTCGCGTTCCGAATTGGTTTGAGTTTTACTTTAGTTATGGTTTAGCATTCACAGCGGTATCATGTTCCTCCCGTCATTATTCTTTCATATTTATTGCTAAAACGTCTCTGTGTACATACGAAATGCACGAAGGAATAATATAAAGCTTGGGGAAATCAGAAAAGTAGCGTAAATTTTTCGCTATATTATAATCAACAAAATATAAAACCTAAGGTGCTTAAAGTATTAACTGCTGCCTTCGACTTCGTTTTCCTGTTAAGGGTTTTTAATTTTTTCATGAAAACTAAATGTTATATCCAGATTAATTATGGAATACTTGATACTTGATCATATCAACGTTTTTATTTTACGTCTGAAACTATTTTAGCGCCTCTAATTTACCTCCCCTACTCCGTATGACGCGTAATTATATCTAACTTCGATAATACTCTGGCAATTTTTATAGGTATGTAAATTTAATAGTGTTTTTAATTCTTTATTATTCTGCTACTTCTATTTCGTAATAACGAATAATATTACACGAATACTGCCAATAACTGATAGTCAAAATTACTTTTCTCAAACAGGAAAACTTTCATATAAAAACCATTAAAATTTTTTACTACCTAGATAAAATCTCTTGTCAACAGCGTTCTATAGATTTCTTACATGGGACCAATGATTGTCCAATTTCTCGAGTTGTTCGCTTTTTAATAAAGTTGTTAATTTTAAACAGATTAATGCATGGGTCAAGCACCGTACTAACGGGTGACCTTCCTTTGGCTTAGACGCTCGAGGCGATTATCCGCCTCGAATCCTCTAAAACCAACACTACTAATGGGTAATAGTATGATGCAAAAAATAATTCGAAGCGGTCATGACTTGTTGGTGAAGGAAAATATTTCAATGAAGTCACAGGTATAGTGATAGACCTTTTTCTAAGCTCGCTTAGCCAGTTACCAGCCTCGAGCTTGAGAGCCAACCCCCCGTCTACGCTTGGCGTGTTTACTGTGGTCAAACACGAAAACGTATAATGTATTAAATAAAGATTTGCAAAAAGTTTCTACCTACTTTAAAAGTAGCGTAACGTGAGAATGCATTGACGACGAAAGCAAATCTTCATATTGACCTTCACACGTGTGTTGTAAACAAATATTAACCTTCAGATTCAGACGATGAAATCCACCTTCCGCATTTCGATAGCTGCCCAATTCATCCGGTATAGCTGTTTAACACGTCAGAGAGCGCTGACAGTAAATATCAACCTCTTAAATATGTATTTGCTTACTTACTTAAGATCTCGAAAACAGATATTTATGTTTTACTTTATTCAGAAAACTTCAACAAATCACTGTATTATATAATGTAAAACGGTTGTTATCTAAACGAGCCGTCTACCGTGGTCTCACTTGCGTTTAATTTTGGCAAATATTCACAAATTGAAATTGTAACATTGTAACATTGCGGTCTTGCGGGTACTACTAACTACTAGACTGCAAAAATAATTTTTCAAATGTCACTTTTTGTTTCCTAAGTAACCTTAAACAATTAAAAATATATATTTAGTCTTTATAATAATTTGTATAAATTATAATATTACTAGCGGGCCCGGCAGACGATGTCCCACCCTTATTATAAAAAATAACTTTGACAAATTATATACTAAAACCTTCCTCATGAATCACTCTATATACTGGTGCAATCCGCATATAAATCCGTTCAGTCGTTTTTGAGTTTATCGCGAACACAGGCGCGGTAGGGGACTTTGTTTTATACTATGTAATGATGATTTATGAAAAGAAATTAAAATCTATAATCATCGAAAATGAAAAAAAAAACATCCAAATTCCAAAAAGTATGTTTATTTTAACTACACCAAAAATTTTTTTGAGGTAATCTTAATTCAATAGATTTTTGTCGTTTAGGCAAATGAAAAAAAAAACTAAGTAATTCTCTAAATAACCTCCGTACGCTTTGTTAGGTTGACATAAATTAAAGGCTAGCGTTCCAACATACGTACAAGAGATTTTCTAAGCCCATCCACGGGTATGAGATGAAACCGCTAGTTTTTAGTGTTTCCCTTAATCTCGTCTCAATCTATGTTTCCCATGTAAAAAATAAGCTATATCTCGACAACAAACCCCAATTGAGACGTTGTTTTCGAATGCTATAATAAGCTAAAGGAATTAAACGTAATTATCCCAATACAATAAGAAATAGTTGGTGACAGTTTTTGAACTAATTGATAATCTTATAGTCGTTACTACTGCATTATATTCCAGTAATTCTTTTTATCGTCTGAATTGGCATAGGATTCCTCAATATACGAAGATAATATCAATCTATGAATAAAAGAGATCAATTACCATAACCATAGTCTCGATAAACTAGCTATATATTCACCTAGCCATATCCGCTCTTTAGCCAGCCATAATCACCAAGTTACTATTCTATAAAAATTCATACATTCATAGATTAATCTAATTAATGATGTCCTCTGAGATATATCAACCCTTTCAATTTTTAACATTTATATTTCTCGAGTGCACACGAGAGTAATTCGCAAAGATAAATTGGTGTTAACAATCCAGTCACAGTTGATGCAGTAATAAAAGCTATTGGAATGATATTTGTAAACATATGAAAAAATCTGAGATTGAGGGTAGAAGGCATTAAATTCGGGAACAATCAAAGCTATCGAATCTTGATTTGTCTACATTAAGCCACATAGATTTATCAACAAAGAAATCGACAAAAGCCAACTATGTAAATTAAATAAAAATTAGGACATCTGCTAACTACTGTAGATAGTAGATAGTATCTAGCAGTACAGTTTTTATTTTTACAATTTTTATTATGAATGTTTGAATTTTTATAGAATAGTAACTTGCTGGTCATGGCTGGCTAAAGAGCGGATACGGCTAGGTGAATATGTAGCTAGTTTACCGAGACTATGGGTTAGATGCTATAGGTTTTTGTTTACCCGAGCTAAGTTTTGACTGAAAATTACCTTAGCGATATACGAGGCGCAAAATGTGCCCTTATTAGCATCTCTAATTCTTCGTCAGAAGATGTTACCACCGTGTATTTTGGTACCATAGAGAATCGTTGAGTTGTGTACAATTTGATTTGTGAAAATATACATATATTTCGTAAATACTTTAACTGAAATATTAAATATTCGCTATGACTAATCACCGAAAGTCTCTGATGGATATAGAGGGAGAGATCGAGAGATCGATGGCCTATAATGCTGAAGGTATTTCAAACTCTTGCATACCGAGAAAACATCTTGGCTTCAAGAGGGTTTTCTTTTCGAACTAAACTCTCAAGGTAACAGAACATACCTTGAGAATAACTTGCTTTCGTCTAAAAATTTTCCGTTCAGATAAACGTATGACTCATTCATATATTTTCCTTACAATATTCATTTCATAATCTGAGTCTGACTTCTATTAAGATGCGTTAAGATTCTTCTAAATCGTGGAGATAAACAATATATATAAGTATGTAAATAATGATTCACCAGTAATGTATACTATTATCAAATATACACTTCACAAAGCCGATAAATGATTGGTGTAGTATAAACAGTTATACCGACGTCCACGTCATCCGATAAATTCGTAACAAATAAACTAATTCATCAATATATAAATAAAATTAATTTGTAACAGGGCGTGGGGGAGCGTGGCGTCTCATGCGTTATTTTCGTCGCTACCTTACGAGTCGACAATTATTTGGGAATTTCAGAAGATCACCCTGGAGCGCCGGTCGTTGGCATCGCTGACTCATTCTTTTGTTTTTACTCACTTTAAGGATAAAGTAAATCTTCCATTGGTTTTGGTATAATTGTGATCGGGGCTTATTATCTTGATAAAGTTAAATGCTCACTTACTGCTTACATACGTATTCGTTTTGATCCTTGAGCTTTAATGTAGGGCAGGTTCAGACAAATTATATTCTTCTGTATGTGTTTTCAGCCTTATAGGACTTAAATTAAAGATTCAACAGTACATTATCAATTTTACGCTTTTGCAAAAATAAACAGAAGTTACATAGAGAAAATGTAAAATTAGATAACAAAATAGTTGAACTAAAAAATATTTACTTTTTTTACAGTCATATTATCAGGAAACTTACAGAAACACCGAATAGTATAATCGCGTAATATAAATAAATAGCCAGACCGTTTCCACAATCAAAACGTTTCCAGATTGAGTAGACGCACGTAACAGAACTGGCGCAACACGTACACACAAGAGTAATTTGGATGTTACTAATTATAGGTGCTATTGCGGTTATAATAAGATTCTCCCAACTTCCCAGAAACGAGGCCGGGCAAGCTTTATTAATATTTATCCGATACACGAATGCTCCGGTCCCAACCTAACTGACGCAGTCAAAGAAAACACGCCCGCTCGAAATAAAGTCGTAAAGTACCGGAACGATTTCAATCGATGTTCTCAGTGTATTATTGGGTTATAAATGCGCAGAAAGTGCCGATGAAGTACCCGATTGAGGAAAATGTTGACCGTTTATCGGCTATTGTCGATAGTGGCGGTGGATTTTTTAAATGCACGTGCATTGTGATATCATATCAATACGTTGAAGTTTTGTCCACAATTTTTTTGTTTTCTTATAACTTCATATCTATACATATAATAAGAATGTAAATGTAACGTGTCTGTATTTTTAAATTTTTTTTGCAAAAAATTGTTGCAGGTGTATCGGAATAAGTAATAAAATAAATACATTTCAATCATTTTTAGAAATGTCTCTCTGTCTCTGTCTGTCTATCTGTTTGTTTGAACACGCATCACTGTAAAAGTACACAGCATTCACGATAATACCTCACCAAGAAAATTCATAAAGCATATCCCCGAGTAACATTTATTTTAGTCTTGATTTCATTAAAACAGGTTCATTCTATCAAAAGTTATTATAATTTTAATGACGACGCGACTTAAGTACGAGAGAAATGTATATAAGCGAATGGATTTCATACATTCAGATGATTTTATTAGTCACTGTTATTTTACATTAGGTTCCACATGGACGGAGTCTGCGGGCACAGCTAGTATATGAATAAAATGGCAGAGGAATACTATTGTAGGCGTATCACGCAAAACCACTGATAGATTTTCATCACATTTTTAAGTTTCACTTCTTTGTTATTCAAGTTTTGAGAAACTACGACATTGATAAGTATCTATTATGTGTTCAGCGATGTGAATTTTCTTGCCGTGGAGAAGTGGAGCAAGCGGTGTTAAAAGCATGCGTAGGACAACGTAGGCGAAGTCGAATGCATCAGCTAGTTTACAATAAATATCTCTTTAAAATTATTACAATAAACGTGCACCAGAATATTTATATTGTTTAATAATGACTACAGGATAATATATCTAAAGTTTAACCAATTATACAGTAAGTATTTTCGCAAGAAACTGTACCAAAGGCCAAAGTCAGAAAACACGCAAACTTTTATAGAATCACGTAAGCGCATTTCCATAATTTATGAGTTGATTTTTAATACATAATGCATTCACGTAAGATTGCTTAAAGCAATATCGTCAAGAAAATCGCTTAATATATATAATACGTGAAATAGTCTTGCTTCGTACTACATATTTGTTATTCATCTCAACTTTCAAGAAATAATATATGAATAGC
The DNA here is from genome assembly GCA_036509395.1 of Antheraea yamamai. NCBI lineage: Eukaryota > Metazoa > Arthropoda > Insecta > Lepidoptera > Saturniidae > Antheraea > Antheraea yamamai. The sequence continues at coordinate 12,221,346 of AP028432.1, forward strand.
AATAGTAATTAATGAATTCAAGACAAAACCTTAGTGCTATTTAATAAACAGACTCCTTAGATTTGCTTTCAATAAAAAAAAATTGCATCGTCATAATACTGTAAAGATTAAGAGAGATTGTAAAGATTAATAGAAAGATAAAGGAATCATGTTTAAAGAATTGTCCTGGCTCTTTAAAATTGATATTTTATCTGAATGTACTACCTACTCTTCTTTAACTTACTTTCTTTGTAACTTGGTAAATGGAGCTCTTTCTCATGGTAGGCACAATACAATTTAAAAGCAATAGCGACCTGCAAGAGATCTGCAAACAATTGCCGATCGTTGATATCAAACCGGCTTAAAACTCTCTTGACTGCAAAAGTCACTTTACCACCATGTATTGACTGATCGCGAACCATTTGGATGTAGATCCCAACCAGCCCGGTTGGTAACAGGCTTGAAAGTCTCTTGGCTACAAGAGAGTCACTTTACCACCACGTGTTGAGTGATCAAGAATCGTTTGAGTGTAGATCCTATTCATGTAACAGGATATACGCTTAGACTTACTAGCTAGCCATGTTACAAAACTATCCAACCTAACACAATTGCCATATCAAAGCCCTGAGTACAATACTGAATACTGAGTCTATTGTATACTACTGGACGTTTCACATTTTCTCGGGCTCCTAAATGTTGGTGTAGTAGTAGTAAGCTCTCTAATTGAGTCGAGTGTTTGCAAGTTCGATCCCCACATGTGAGTTTTATGTGATACGCGTAGTTATGAGTTTTGTATCTGGGTGTTAAATCTATATATTGATAAAGAGACAAATACCTTTATAAACTCACTAGCTGTCCCCGGCGGCTCCACACGCGTTTTTTTAAAATGGATTAAAGAAATTTAAAATTGTAAGTAGGTGTGTACATTACAGAAATGCTTTTTCAAAAACATTTGTAACTACGACACGCTTGCCATCTACTGTATTATGTTACGTGTACATTAGATATGTGAATACGAATAGTATATCGAATAGGAAGGGATTTATCATCAGCAACATACCTAGAACTTTAACCACTATATACCACCCTCGGTGCTCACTAACACTATATAAGAAAGTAATGAAAATTTTAAACTATACATTATGGAACAATTTGTGTTAAATTGTTTATTATATAGATATAACATGCCCATATTGTCAATATAATTGTGTTATTCTTATACATTGCTACAATCACTGAGTTATGTAGATGTAAACGCGGTAAATAAAACAAAATGGCCGCCAAACTGACCAAAATGATAATATAATTCAAATTACATACATTTATTCTTGGAGTCCAGTACAGCGCACGTCTCACGCGCTTTTTTACAGTAAACAAATTATTTTTGATCAATTTCACACGAATGAATGCATAGGTAACAGTTCATCACTACGTAGTGTAAAACAAAGTCCTCTGATCTGTCTGTTTATCTGTTCGCCATAAAGTCAAAAACTACAGAACGGATTTTCATGCTGTTTTCACCAGTAGGTAGAACGGTTCACGGGGAAGGTTTAGGTATAATTTGTCAAGGTTTTCTTTTTATTATCAGGGCGGGACAACGTCTGCCGAGCCCACTACCTTAAAATAAAATAGATCATTAGTTAGTTGTCTGCCAGTGAAAGTCCCGTGAAAATGCATTCAAGCATTTCGGATATTCCACTGCGGCTGAAAAAACCCTAAATTACTTTTTATGAGGTCTACAGTCTACCAGTGAATATCCCGTGAAAATTGGTCCAACCATTTTGGAAATAGCAATGCGGACGAAGCCGCGGACAAATAAAATAGAATATGTCAACCGCTATAATTTCGGCTATCTGGCAGTAAAAAGTAAAATTCCCGTTAAAATAGGTCCAGCCGTTTTGGAGATTACCCGGAACAAACAAACAAACAGACAAAATATAATATTCTAAAAATATAGACAAAGTATAAAAAAAATTTTTTTTGGTCATTTGTAGCCATATCCATTCATCAAAAAGTTGTTATTTTAATTGTACATACATAAACTTTATTTTTATAATACGTAATAGAGAACAAATAAAAAATTGGAAATAAAAGTAGTATAAACTTTTTGCATAGGAAAACAAAATAAACTTTGAAAATATTTGCGATAGAAACTTACCACGTTACCATGGCAACGTATATAACACTAACGCTAACGAAATCTCTCAAAAGGAAAAAAGTGCCCGATTTTGAAACATTTTTCATTGGTGCTCTGCTTCTATTAGTCTTAGCGTGATGATATATAGCCTAAAGCCTTCCTCGATAAATCAGCGGACTCGCTCCATCGTCGTACGCGCGCGAGGACGTTTCGGAGCTCCGCGAGTCCTACGACTTCGCCTATCCTGCGCGACGATGCGTTCCAGCAAGAAAGCCTCTTCACTAAGAAGCTAAACAACCACAGCACCGTCAAAGACTACCGCCGCCGCTACAATGAAGACCACTGCGCTCCCAACGGACCTCTGCACCACGCCGGTGCCTGTTCCCCGCGCCCGGCCCAAGGAAACGCAACAGAGGTCGTCCGGCGAACCGTTCCCGCCGACCCAAGAGCACGAGGGTGATATTCTCACTCTCGCCCAGCTGATCACAGCTGGGGCTCTGTCGGTGGGGATGTTCCGCTGGATGGCACTGTATCTGCACATCCAAGAGGCCGTGGCCGAAGGAAAAGAGCTTGCCGCCGAGGACGCAACGGCACTCGTACGCGCCGCTCGCGGAAACCTCGCGCTTCCTATGATACCGGAAAATCAAACTAGTCCGCTCACTCGCGCGTTGCGCCGGAAGCGCGCCGAGCTCGAAGCTGGACCCGCGACTTCCACGAACTCATCGCCGACCTCACCGGACGCCAAATCACCGGATCCGAAGAAACAGAAACAAGAACAACCAGCGCAGCCGACACAGCCGCGCTCCTCAATCGAACTCTCAAAAGCGCGGGCGGCCCGTCGCGAGGGGTTGCCCGCGAGCAGCCCCCTTTCGTATCGCACACGGAACCAACGAAAGCTAAACCGTCGCGCAAAACCACTGACCGCTCAGTGACGCCATCCGCGCATGCGCCGCCGAAATCGCGCGAGGCTGCCCGCACGCAGCCTGCGTACGCCGCGATCGCAACGCCACCACTGGAACTACAAACCAGCCAATCAAGAAGCCCTATTCGGACAAGACCACCGCAAGAAGGTATAGCCGTTGAAAAACACATGAATTCCGTACATCAAATAAGACCACCACAGGAAGGTATAGCTCCTGTACAGAACCCGGAGCATAAGCAACGTTATCCGCCGATCATAGTGGAGAGACTTCCCGACTGGACAAAACACTTTAAAATAATGGCGGATAAACTGGGACGTTCGCTGAATGCACGCCCGTATGGGACAGGGATAAGATTCATCCCTACAGACCACAGTGAGCACCAGGTTATCACGGAATACCTCTCTAGATTAGAGTTAGAAATAGGACTGAGTTGGTTTACCTACTCACTTCCTTCCGAACGCAACCTGAAGATCGCAATACGCGGCCTACCACAGAACACCTCCCCTGACGAAGTAGTTGCGGCCCTTCAACAGAAGGGATTCGTCCCACAATACGCCAGGGAAATCTACGGAAGACAGGGAAGACCAGGGAGTATCTTCCACTGCGTACTCAAAAGAACGCCTGGCCTGACAGAGTCAACATACCATCTAAGCGAACTCCTGAGTATGAAAATCAGCGTCGAAGGGTGGCGCGGAAAGCGAGGACTGGCGCAATGCCACCGCTGTCAAGGCTTCCGGCACTCCTCATTCCAGTGCCACCGCCCGATCACCTGTGTGAGGTGCGGGGGACCGCACCCAGCCCACCTATGTGAACGCCCGATGAATGAGCCAGCAACCTGCACTAACTGCGGGGGCCCCCACCCATCCAACAAGGCTACGATCTGCCCTGTATATCGTCGGGAGGCACGAAACCGCCGAGCAGGCACCGTCGCCCGAGCGGGTGATTCCGGGCGGAAGACGGTTGCCTTTACTCAGCCAAAACAAGTCATGGAAGCAACAGCGGTGAGCTTAATGGCACCCGCAAATGATCCCATTCCTAGAAGGAATGAAAAGAGACCCCCGTATCAAAACACGGAAAACACCCAATCGAAGAGGGCGGAGACCCGGCAACCGCCCCCCATCGAAAGGCAACAAAAGACACCCCCGTGTCAAAACACGACAAGCACCCAATCGGAGAGTGAGAGCGAGCCCGAGTCCCTCACCGAAAAGGAACGGGCTATGCTAGACAGGATAAACGCGTCGACCTTCACCAATTGGGAACTGTACCAATAAGACAAACGAGTCGACACACTCCTAGACTGCCAGATCTCAAATTTCTAGACCGCCAGATCTCGAGATTTTCTCCAATTGAAAACCACAAGGAGGCTTGTAACCGAAACAAGCCTCCATGATAGACACGCCCTCTGAAGGAGGGTGGCGAAACATTACCACCGCAAAAGGGGTAAACCCTGGTACGGTTTCCCCGCACGCTGCTTGGCAGCGTGCGAATGAAAGTTACAGTTGAGTTGATAAATGAGCTATCTAAAACCGAAGGATTTTCTCAAATCGGACTGGTAGTTCCTAAGATCATAGCGTTCAACCAAACAAACAAACAAACTCTTCAGCTTTATATATTAGTATAGATTGTGAGAATTGGCATAGTTAATATTCATATGGAGAAAAAGGCAATAAAATTAATGTATAATCTATACTATCTATACTATACTAATAATAATAATAATATTATAAAGAGGTAAAGTTTGTGACGTTGTGGGTTTGTGAGTTTGTGACGTTGTGACGTTGTGGCGTTGTAAGGGGTAATCTCAGAAACTACTGGTCCAATTTGAATAATTCTTTCAGTGTTATATAGCTCATTCATCGAGAATGGTTATAAGCTATATATCATCACGCTAAGGCCAGTAGGAGCGGAGCACAATTGAAAAATGTTTCAAAATCGACATGTTTTTTTATTGAGAGATTCTGCTGTGTGTCAGCGTTAGCCCAGAGAACTATTACTACGTGGTCGATGTCGCGGGCAGGGGCTATAATCTATATACTAATATTATAAAGAGGTAAAGTTTGTGAGTTTGTGACGTTGTAGGGGGTAATATCAGGAACTACTAAACCGATTTTGAAAATTCTTTTACCAATAGAAAGCCACGTTATTTATTAGTGATAGATAGCTCATTTATCGAGGAAGGCTATAGGCTATATATCATTACGCTAAGGGCAATAGGAGCGGAGCTACAATGAAAAATGTTTTAAAATCGGGGCTTTTTTTCCTTTTGAGAGCTTCCGCTGCGTCTTAGCCCAAAATAACTATTCCACGCGTGCAAAGTCGCGGGCAGAAGCTATTAACTAATTATATTATCTATAATCTATACTAATATTATAAAGAGGTAAAGTTTGAGAGGTTGTAGGGGTTAATATCTGGGGAGTCGGAGAAAAATGGTCGAACGAAAACGTTTCTTACGAACGCTGCCTTAATTATGAGATATATATGATTGGGTTCTAGAGAAAAGTTGTAGCTTGATAATGCCTATTACCGCCCAACGAAGTGGGCACGGGTCTGCTAGTATGTTATAAATACATTAAATAACGAAAAACATTACATGTTTATACTCATATTGAAGGTCAAACACATTAATCTGTGGTTAAATAGTCGCACCTAGATTATTAGTGACATATTATTATTAAAGAAGTTATTATAAAGTTTAGGTATACCAATATATAGAATACTAGCTGACCCGTGACCACTTCGTTGGTTTATAAATGTTTAATTTATAAAAAAACTACTTTTTGTGACTTAAATATAAAAGTTAGACATATGCTGTCACTGACTTTTTGTAGGCATTATCAAGACCTACAACTTTTCTCTGGAACTCAATTATATATCTCTCATTGTTAAAACAGCGTACGTAAGAATCGTTTTCGTTCGACCATTTTTTCTCCGACTTACTTTGCATATCCGACTACCACAAAAAAGTCTTTTCATTTTTCGGGTTAATATATAACCTATGACACTCACAAATAACGTGGCTTTCTATTGGTAAAAGAATTTTCAAAGTCGGCTTAGTAGTTCCTGAGATTACCTCACAAACTTTACCTCTCTATAATATTAGTATAGAAGTATAGATTAATGTATAATGATGTATTTCTATACGCTCGTAGATAAGGTAATAGTACAAAATTCAGATGTATTCATTATGAAAAGAACCACTACCTAAAGAACGATAATGTGCTGCAGCGTATTTCGGCCACCAAACGACCACTATTATCTATATATGATGTGTGTATGTTAGTTGTTAAGTTACTATATTTGTATAGTACAATTGTAATTTGGAATCAGACTTCTTCGTGTAAAAATAAAAAAAAAGTTTTTGAGTTTTAACCAGACCCATAAAATTACAAATTTGGTTTACAGTAAAGGAAATAGAACTTCAGAGCTTAGTCATTTTAAATAGACACTCACAGCAATGTAATGGACTTTAATACCATACACTACTGATGTTAGTTAATACATTCCGCTTTAATAACATTACTGTTAGCAAAACAATTACATTGTAATATTTTTTATAACTATTAAGTTTAGAGATTGGCGATAGATGCTTTATAAATAAGATATAACGTACAAAAACTTTACCCAATCAGTTGACTGAACACGTATCTTCAATAAAGTGGCATTTACAGAACATTGCCTGTCTGCGAGGGTGAGCATCTAGCTTTTATCTCTTAGTATATTTAGCTAACAGTAGAAATTACACTATCAATACCCCTAACATTCATATATCAGTAATCTGATAATTAGTTATTACAATAAGATTATAAGAGTGTAGCTTTAGTATTCTTTATAAAATTGAAGCAATTCCAATTCTCCCCATATTTTTATATATTATTGATTCAGGTTATTAATTCACATACATAATGGTCGGTAAATTTGAATTTAATATCTGTATAATCGTTACGATACTAACTATTATTTTAATACGAAGATTTATCGCCGACGGCTTCCGAAGAAGCAGAACGCTGGCACGAATATCACACAAACACGCGTGCGCAGATTTGTGTTGCGAATGGCAGACATGTCTTCAAGCAAAGATAAATTCTTGATAAATCATTATTGAAGTTATATACTTCTTTTGGCGCGTTAGGGAAAAATGATGAGAGTAAATTTTTAGGATGCGCGCGCACACCGTCACGAAAAACCGACACCCTGAAGTTAGCTATAGTCAACATTTTGTTTCTTTGTATTAAAACTTTCAATGTATTAAATATATTTTTTCTATTGTTAGCGTCATTTTTTCTACAAAATAAGGCGAAAGATAAAAATTTTGAAAAGATTTTTATCTTGTTACGCCAAAGAAGTATAACTTCTAACGCGTGTACACACACACTTTTTTTTATTCTATTTCATATCAGATAATTTGGATTTTATTTCAAAACGATTTGTAACACTTTTGCAACACAAATATACTAGCTATTTGCTATCACGTGTCTTTATATTTTTAATTCCGGTTCTAACTTGTATTATAAAGCCGAGCGTGTGTTCGATGATTCATTAATTAATTTAATTGACGATATGGGCGGAGATCGTTGTGTAATAGAACAGTTAACAGTAGCATCTTACAAGTCAATCGATTTTTAACTAATGACGAACTAACAGCCTGGTTCACAAATAATTCTGCAACTCGACTTGTGAGCTAAATATGTATAAAGGGGAACGTATTCATTAAAGAAACTATATCATTCAGGTACATCTTGATCAGAGTATATGAACCTTGGTTAAGAGGATTATATCAAGTTAAAACCGATTTTGGAATGAATTTATCGGATTCGGCAGAATAGTGAGATATCATGGAAGAGCAAGGATGATAACTGTAAATAGCACGAAGACGAGAGTGGAAGAGTGTGTTTGTATTAATACGCACATGTACGCATTAAAATATATCGTGAACAAAACACACTGCTACTGAAAAAATCAAGAAAAAGAAACACTTGATGCTTCAACACAATTTCGACTTAAGGTTGGTAACAAATTGGCTGCTAGAAAGTGCTCCTAACACTAAGCTTCAAGCGTTGTTATAAAGGGGGTATAGTTTTGATAATTTGTACAATAAAAATATTTACTCTCACATATCTAGTAGCAGTGTCATTGAAGGAAATGCTGATGTACCTACTGATGAAATTCTCAGTACAAAAATGACACGTAATCCGGAAATTATTGTTAAATATTAGAATACAAGGCAAAACAAATAACTGTGCGATAGAATTCGTCATGCTGAGTAAGCAGAAGTAGTTCCATAACTGGCTAATAATGTCCTTCTCACTAACATGGCAAAGGGAAGCTATCAGTTTTGTTTTTCACCAAATACGCACATTGTTCACGATGAAAAAGAATGGAGTGTGTGGAATATGAAGGGTCATAATGCTACCGTATCCAGAGAATTCAAATATCTAACTGTGTTAATGTTTGTTGTTTGAAACAAATTATACTACTTATTCGCATTAATAATATTGTTTTAAAACAATTAAAACGCTATAGACCGTTTGCTTCCTCTTCCTGATATTACAACCTTTACTAAGGTCAGCCCTTGTATTTCAGATCACAATATTTTCCTTGATAACTATAATCAAATGATGCCTTTGTTATTGTTGGTGATGTTCTCCTGAAACAATAAAATAATAATTTAAACTATCATAGGTTTTAGGAACATGCATATCTTGTTACTCGCCTTCAATACAAATGTAATGTTAATCTAATACACATATACTTTTAATTGGCATACGTATTCGGTATTAGTAACTTCATTTGACCTTTAATAATATACTAGCTTTTGCTCGCAGCTTCGCTCGCGTTAATATAGAATTATGAACAATAGATTATTTTGTGGATGAGAGAGTATCCTATGTCGTTCTCAATACCTCTGAGAACGTGTAAGCAAAATTTTCATGATAATCGGTTGAGGGGTATTAAGACGTAAAAGCGTAACAAACATAGTTTCGCATTTATAATATAACTTAGAACTAGTTAATATAATATTTCCCAGCTTAAAACACGTTTAAGATAACAATTAAATATTTTAATGTTCAGTTTTATAATGAGCAACATTCGTTGTTTTACGTTTGTTGTTGTGAATATTAATTAGTATAAAGTTATGGTGATGTTATTAAATAAAATCAATGACAATCGTACTCATAATGAAATTAATGGCAATTCAAACAACGTTTCGCCAATCAATATAATAATACATTTTTTGCAAGATATTAAACTGTAATAGCGTTAATCCATATTTATTGTAGCTGTCGTAAACTTATAGTTTAAATGACAAAACGTTATGTGAAGAGATGTTTAGAGTTTATTAATATTAATTTATGGTGATAAATAGCTAATTCCCGCGACTTCGTCTGTGTTTTGTGTTATCTTAACAATGTATTTTACGGACTTGGAAAAAAACATAAGCACTACACCGCTTGTCCTATTTCTCCGCTGCAAGAAGACAAACGTCGTTCAACGCGTAGTGCTTGTAAAAATTCGTAGTTTCTTAAAACTTTAATAACTCTATATTAAATAAAGCTATAATATTATTATTTTAGATAAGTACCAAGTGTCTGAGAAGTGAATTAGAAAAAAGATCTATCCACCACTTTGTAAGTGATACGCGCACCTCTATAATTTCATTACATAGTATAAAACAAAGTCCCCTACTGCGTCTGTCTGTCTGTCTGTTCGCGATAAACTCAAAAACTACTAAACGGTTCCTTATGCGGTTTTCACCAGTGGATAAAGTGATTCATGAGGAACATTTTGGTATATAATTTGTCAAGGTTTTTTTATAATCAGGGTGGACAACGTCTGCCGGGCCCGCTAGTTATTTATAAAAATAATCTGGCAAATAATGTTACATTAAGATAATGTTAAAATTTGGTAATTTAATTACAATAATAGAAATGCATAAATTTGTTTTTTTTTTATTTAATTTCAGAATAACGTTACGCTATCGTTTGTGATTATATATGTATATAGTATAAATAGTCGTATGTAGTATATAATAATGACTATATTTTTTGTGATTTTTATATTCCTAAAGGATTTCCTATGTAATTCCTATGAAATATAATTTTAATTAGCTACAAAATAGTATTATTATTATTACCCTATTATGTTGAAGGAAAACACAATAACCACATCAGAAAATATACAAATATAAATAATCATATTTATATTTCATTATAATATAAATCGTTCCTTAGTCAACCTCAACTTATGTTAGAAACGTTCATTTTATAATGCGTAAAATGTAATACTTCAATACAATAAGGATTAAAATCGCATTACAGTAAAATTGTAATGTTAACTGCAAGACACCTAACAGATTTGTCCGCTACAGCTATTAGCAAAAGAACAATTGTATTAGCAAAGATAAAGCGGTCTTGGTGAAGGTATAAATGTTCTTTGATTGATGTTCGTATTGTATATTAAGTGTGATATGCAGGTTTGCGGTAGTATAACAGCGGACGGCTCTGGCCATTCGCCAATTCTCTGGCCTCAAATTGATTTTGCCACTGCTGTACCAAAACTCTTCGCTTCCGTTGCATGTATTAGTACCGTTAATTAATTTTCCCATATTGATACAAAGAGAGTATTTCATAAGAGCATGCACCACAAATATTACATTTAAGAATATTTATTAGGGATTACAGTTAGCGTTCCTTTACAATTAGCATGGCATTAAAACATTAGACTATACTAGGAGGCCCGGTGAATGTTGTTCTTGACAAATTATATACCTAAGCCTTCCTCACGAATCACTGTATCTACTGGTGAAATTTGCATGAAAATCCGTTCAGTAGATTTTGAGATTATCGAGAACAGACATACAGACAGACAGACGTGGTAGAGGACTTTATTTTATAACATATAATAATAATAATGATACTAAACTTTGTAAGATTGTCAATTATTATTGAAAGCAAAAACGAAGGTATTCGAAATATAGATTTTCTGTTATTAATATTATTTTAATGACATTTTGCACATTTCTCTTTTGTGTAAGAAATACAAGAAAAACATATAAGAAATAGTAATTAAATAAATTTTAAACATATAAAAGTACCGTAAAAGCATATTTGAAAACTGGATTAATAATATGCAAATAAAATTTTATAACTTTGATAAAATGGTACGTAGCTTTAAACTAATTCTTATTAGTTGAATAAACATTATCAAATTCATTTAGATTATTGATGCTACCTACTGATTATCCTTTCAATTTATTTATGGTAGTGCGGCTTTTTTAATACGCATCGAGCTGGCCACAAGTTGTAAATCTGCCATCAAGCATTTATAAGCGTTTCCTGGGAGCTACACTTGACAGCTAGACTTGTCGATTATCGTGGTACCATCTTTGGCACATTATTTTTTAATAACAGATAAAATTGTGAGTAAATACTAAAACCTATTAAGTATAAAAAAATTAAAAGAGTGTTCTAGAGTTTTACGAAGAACTGCATCTATTTTTTTTTTTCAATTTTGTTGTTATCGAGTAAATATATATTTATATTATAGGATGCAAGCTAACGGGCGGGTCACCTGATGTTAAGTGATCACCACCATCCATAGACACTTGCAACATCAGGAGAGTCGCAAGAGCGTTGCCACCCTATGTTTGAGGGGAGGGGGAGAGGAGACGGGGAAGGGGGAAGGGAATTGGGCCTCCGGCGCTCTCACTGACCGAACGAAACGCAACAATGCAAGCACCTGTTACTTCACGTCGGTTTTCTATGGGAGGGGTGGTACTACCCCAGATGAGCCGACCCATTCAAGCTGAAACCAGTAATAGCTTCAGCTTGGCTCTACCACCTACAAAATTACCTAACCTATTCAGAATTAATCAAAATATTGAGAGAAAGAGGTGGCCGCAATTTGATGCGAATTACTTGCCTTCTTCTTGACGCGTTGCTTGAGCATACTTAACTCATACTCATTATAGCTTTATAGCTGTATATGTTATACCTTATGGTCGCAGAGGCTAGTCAGCTATGACTAAATTGTAAGTAAGAGTGTCAGCGTAATTTAATTTGTATCAGGTATACTACTGCAAAGCACATTGATGGTAGTGGAAGAAAAACAAGTATTATCGGTAATAACACTAACCGAACTGCATATGTCTAGCGTAATAAAGTACTCTGATAAAGCTGTCAAGGCCTTTCGGCCTTTAGGTTCGAAAAAAAATCTAGCGAAATAGGTTAAAAAATGACTGCCCCTTGTACACATCATATGGAGCTATACGAAAACTAACAGACAAACTTAGTAAGATACGATCAAAGATCATACAGAAGAGGATGTTTAAAGCTATGAAATGATACATAGTTGGTACTCTTATCTACAATGCCTGACGTCGTAGAGTAAGGTCGCGTTCACATTTTTAGAATTATAACTAGCAAAATAATAATGTAATGCGTATCGTATTAGTAATATTTTCTATTACTAAAGCAGTTACTAAACTTGTAAAGCGTAAATTTATTGTGCGTTTACACTATGCGAAAGACATCCGCATCAGAAATTGACATTACGCAAATTCTTTTTAGTTTTTGATGTGAAACATCTATAGGCGCGGGTAAACCTGATTGTTGACTTGCCGACCCGTGGCGACGCAAAACACAAACATTTGCAACCCTATCTGTATAATCATAAGATTCAAATTGGTTTGTCTGCCACTTATTCTACTATTACGCGGCACGCGGCTATAATACAAAAGTTTCACTTGTATCATGTGTCGTTAGGACACGCACTGTCTTCAAGTGACTTTTACCTGAGGCATCACTCACATTAATGTAGATTTAACCTAACTCTTTTGAGAACTAGCATTTTGTTGCATGATTGTGTTCATTGATATACAAAAACCGATGATGCACACTTAACGTCTCACAGCCGGCACACAAAAATGAGCGCATAATTTTGGATTATTATAAAATAGTCTCGCGTCGCTTGCGTCCTTGTAGAAACAACTTTAAATCATTCAGGTAAGGTTGAATTTGCAAAATCATAAGTTTATCGCATAACTATAACCACGTAAGTATATTGGGGAGATTTTGCGGGATGGTTTTGAGCGCTACATTTATTCGAGATTGTGTGTTTTGGGTTTTTGTATGTCAATGGTTTTGATGTAAAGAATCGTGGAACATATAGTGGGCGCCGTTATGTTATATTTATATTATATTGGTGTGGACGCGTCTTCAGAGCCGCTGTACGTCTGGCTTGCAGCCAGGTTCCTGTGCTTTAAATTGCTCCCATCCCCCTTTAAGCATACACACTTTTTGAGAATAAACTTACAAAAATTTGTTAGGAATCGAATTACGTAAGTAATAAATTGAGTGGTTCGTCCAAAATTTATAGGTATGACATAAATTTTACACCAAACAAATTCTCGATAAGAATGATATTGAAAAATGCTTGAAACCTATTGTAAGTTTTTTCAATTGCATAAGAAAAACAATAGCTAAATAAAGTATCTACATACCCTTAAATAATGAACGATCAATGCAAAGCTGAAACTATTGAAGCTATAAATACAAAATTCGTAGTACGACGTTACCGAAAATTAACCCTTAATTCTATAAAAATAAAGTTTGTTTAAAAATTCAATGCTCTTATGAGTCTTAATATTATAAGGTATACTAGATCAATACCATACTCGTTATCATTAAAGAAAAGAGGTTCTAATAAAAAACAATATAAATACAAAAAATCAATTCGTTATAGGTGTAAACATAAGTGAATTATGTTACTGTTCGCAGACCCGATGTAGGTAGGTAAAGTGGTCGTCTCCGGGTGTCGCAGCCAGCTTATTTCTACTGGCCACTTGCCAGCAGTCTCCGCTCGAAATTGCTTATACCGTACAATGTAGCAATGATATTGTATCACTGCATATAATACTCGGACATGATATGCATACTTCTTAGCGTTAACATTTTGACGAAATTTTTGTGGATATTTTTAAATTTAAAACATTGTTAGAATGTTATTAGAAGATAATCTTCGCTTATAAAATATGATGTCTAAAATAATTATAATAAAAGTTTAGATTAACTTCCATACGCAATTATACGTTTAATGGAAAATACAATCTATTGGAATAACATCAGTACTAATTTATTTATTTTTTTAATAGCCAACTTCTGTTAATAGTACGAACTGTACCTATAGGTAATATTAGGTACATATACGTCGGCTGAGTGCCTTAAGCGCACGCCTTAGTAGTCCGGTGAAGCTGTTAAGACCTTGATAGGTCACAGCGTAGTCAGTTCGAAAAAAAAAAAAAATCCCGTATACTTGTACATTACATAAAATCTTTTTAAATTTGTAAGCTTAACGTCACTTTTCAGTGTATTTCAAGTTTTGATCTTACATATGGAACTGTAATAGATTCAGTAAACAAAATCCATCACTTGCCGTCAGCGTCACGTAAGCAGGCTTATTCGGACAAAAGCTTCAATGTACTCGTAGCTATTAGGTTCAGTAGTAAGCTATATATTTGGCTATGACTATTTTTATTTATCGTATGATATATTACAGGGGCATGAAGTTTAAGAAATTATTTGAAATCACTACTCTGTTAAGTTAACCAAAGAGTAAGTAAGTAGAAAAAATGTCAAATGACTAATCAATTACGGAGATCGCAGGAGCTACGGGTGATGACGACTGACCACAATCATTTTATATACGAATATCTTAAAAATACTAATATAACAAACAAAACTAAAGCCGTGCGCCCGATTATTACCGACCCGAATTCTAATGACCCATTTGATTCCACTCATTTTCTTTTTCGCCTCGAATTTAATCAAATTATAGGTTGAAGTGTATTATAATATTTCAATACATCTTAGCCGATACCGTTTGTGGAATTTAACCTTTTTATTTATTGTTTGATTCCTTTTCGCTTGGGGTAATTTTGAAGGTCTAGACTCAGTTTGGTTTTTTAGTATCTTAAATGATGATTAAATTAGTCGACATAAAAAATTGTATATTTTTTAAACGAAATTTATATGTAGCTACATGATTACCCGATTACATGATCTCGTCGGGGTCACCAAATGTAGCTCACTACATTATATACATTATACGGGCTCACTACTATAAGATTCTAGCCTAACACGGACAGCGTAATAATAATACTCGGAATGCGTAAAATAGACTGTTTATTTATATGACCATATAAGCTATTAATAGAGACGCGATCATTCATTTGCTTGAACGACATTCTATTTCCAATATATACAAAAGTTTCAGCCATTCTGCCAAAAAGGATGACACACTCGATTGCCACGTATTTTTATTGTTTATTTTCCTATAAATAATTGAAATAATCACAGATACATATAACTTATATGCAAAAACATATGGATGGATCAGAATCAATTAATTGTTATTAAATAGGGACAATTATGTTTTATAAATTACAATATCAGAATAAGTTTCAAAGTCGTTACAATTGAGGCAACGATCGTCTGGACTCTTGAAGGTGAACAAAAATTCAGTTTAGATTCATACGAAAATTCTAGTGCTAAGACCCCCTACGGCAAACAAAGTAAATGGTAGCAATACGTACACTCCGTAGTGACTTAATGTAATATCTCACCATCTCTATTCTATTCGGTAAGTGAAAACGGGATGGAATTTTCATGGCATTTTCATCTCTCAGCACAGACGCGATGAAACAAATGTATGAATATAATACTAAAAATCTAGAATTTATTTAAGTGTTTAGTCAAAGTAAACTCAGTAGATGATGCAGTAGAGTGTAAATTGTGTTGGTGGCATATACCTTTTTTGAATTCCAAAGGTAAAAAATGTAGTATTCAATCCAATAGAGACCCAATTTATTTGCGAGTAAAAGCCAAGAGCTGGTCGGATTTCTGTCCGTTAAGCCTTTTGGAAATTGATGGTAAACGTCTGTCCTTTTCTGATTCTGTTGGGGATGAAAGAGAGGGCGGAGGGGTGAACCTCCAACTCCGATCGTCGCGGGAGGTAAAAGATTAACCCAGTTTTGTTATTTGTCCACTGTCAGTTGAGTACCTATTCACAATGCGGCGGGAGTCTGCTCCGCTGGATCCTTGGGCCGTTTAACGTAATTGTAAATGATTAATGCGTCTCTACTTCGATGTAATACCAACAAGAGATTGGGAACCGATGTTCTTGCCTTGATTTATGTCCTTTTCTTTGGCAATTAAATGATTCCTATGCAATGGTATACCGATAGTATTCGCTGAGAAAAATATTAAGAAGTTAATTTTTTAAATATCTAGTTAACGTAAGATTTCATTTCCTTAGTATGTTTTTTTTTTACAATTACATTAAAATATGATAAAACATTTAAGAAATAATGTAAACAAGTTATTTAGTTGTAATCAACCTTCAATACTTATGTCACGTAGTTTTACTACATTTGAAATGTCAACTTATTACAAAACAAAATGGTTAGGTATGTTCTTAATAGATTCACAAAATAAAAATCTTGAATCTGCACAAAATATATAAATACGCACGAATATAGTTTAAACTTATGTATAAAAATGAAAAATAAAGTTGGCATCTGACTGTTTTTAACGAAGAAAAGTTTTATTCCATCTGTTTAAGTAAAACTCGCCAATAAGTTAAGCAATGACACATTAGCTCCTGCACCGCTAAAGTGATCGTCACAATAACTAATTTATGTAGTTACTTGAACATCCTTACTAATATTATGAATGTGAATGGAGCTAATTAGCTAATAGAGCTGCGAATGAGGCTAGTAGAGAATATTTTGCACAATATACATTTTATAACAAATAATAACCGCATGCATGTATAGACATTTATGCATTTATAGACATAAAATATAAATAAACCCTTTTTTGTTCTTTATATAGATCTAGCGGACCTGGCGGACGTTATCACGCCCTTGTAATAAAAAAAACCTTTACAAATCATGAATTATTTTATCTACTGGTGAAAACGGCATAAAAATCCATTCAGTAGTTTTTGAGTTTATCGCGAACAGACAGACAGACAGAAGCGGAAGGAGACTTTGTTTTATACTATGTAATGATAACCTTAGGTCTGTTACCGATTGGGGTGATTCAAACTTGTTTAAATTTAACGCCGAAAAGACCACAGGCTTGTCTTTTCTCTACAAAACGGAGTCCATCGAACTTGACTCTACTTTTGAAAGGGTTTCCCTGCTAGTAATGGACAAGCTCGAGCTTCTTGGAATCCAGCTAACGTCAGATCTTAACTTCGAACGCTCAGTTGAACAGAAAGCAAGAACAGCTGCGAGGAAACTTGGATCCTCTTTAAAGTTAGGCGTTATTTCACACCAGGACAGCTTCTTAGCTTACACTAAGCTCAAGTACGGTCATGTGTGGAATACTGCTGTCACTTATGGGATGGATCAACCAAATACCAGCTGGCCGCTCTTGACTTCATTGAGCGTCGTGCTCGTCGGCTTGTCGGTGATGTAGCGCTGTAAGATAAGACTGCTCGATTTAGATCATCGACGAAAAGTGGATTGTCTCTCATATATTTGGAAGTTACACAATATAATTCCACCGTCCCCATTCCATCAGAGGACGACTAGACGCCGTAGCATTTCCACCCTTATGTGGTTGATATTCCCGTGATCCGTATGAAGCGATTTGCTTCTACATTTATTATACGTACTGCTAAGGAGTGGAATTCACTCCCGGCGTCTGTCTTCCCGTCAATATATATCTTGGGAGTCTTCAAGAGTAGAGTGAACAAACACCTAGCGGGTAAGCGCGTGCTTGTTAAACATAAAAAAGTTAGCATATTTGGACAAGATTTGGATGAAAACTTTTTCGATTGACGTGAGTTCATATCGTTGCGAAAGAACCGTCGCTTACAGTGAAGGAAAACTTCGTGACTGAAGAAAGCATAATCCCAAGGCTTTTCCCAAGCCCACCTAGATTGCTACCACCATCAAGTTCAAAATCTGGCGCCGAGCACCTATAAATGTGTTCCAGTCCCTTCTCTAGGTCTAACATCTTTCATCTCTTTCATCTTTCGTCTTTCAACTCAGACCATATTGTGATATTGTGATGGGATAGGCGAGCGATCAGAAGGAGAGATCCGCAGGGGTCGGCCTCGAGGCCGATCCTGTGGAATATGAGCTACGATTGGGTGTTCCGGGGCGCGTTCCCAACTGGAGCGCGCATAATATGCTACACGGACGACTCCCTAGTCGTAGCCCGGCGGGGGGGGGGGGGGGACTGGGAGGAGGTGGAGCGCCTGGCTACGGTGGCCATAACCACTGTGGTCGGGCGCATAAGGAGATTGGGCCTCAGGGTGGTTGCATCCAAGGTAACAGCCCAATCCGAGGTTCGGCCACTCTGGCACCTTTGAGATTGTTGCCAAGCGGCGAAGTGCCTTCTTAAGCGTTCTCCTTAGTTCGGCGAAGCTGTGAAGACCCCTCAAGCCAATAGCACAGTCAGTTCGGAAAAATAACCATATCGTGATTTTAACATCAGATCAACTAAAATTTGTAAAATATAAAAAAGTAATATGACATTGAACTTGCTTAACAAAGAATTACTTATCTATACATATCTGTGTCTGTATGTAATATCAAAATAAAATTTTAAAAACGCTTATCAAACGCTTTTTTTTTTAATTTGTGTATGAAAGTATACACGCTTCCGATAGCAAAAATGTAATTTTAAAATTGTTTGTCGGTCTGTCTGTCTCTTTGTTCCGGTTAATCTCCGAAATGGCTGGACCGATTTTAACGGGAATTTCACTGGCACATAGCTGAAATTACAGCGGATTACTTAGGCTACTTTAAATTAGACTAGTTGTTAACCGCGGCTTCGTCCGCAATGCTATCTCCAAAACGGTTGGACCGACTTTTACGTGACTTTCACTGGAGGATAGCGAACATTATAAAAAGTAATTTAGTTTATTTTAATTTACACTAACTGTTTACCGTGGCTATGCGTGCAGTGCTATCTCCAAAACGCTTCGACTGATTGTTACGGCACTTTCAACGGCAGATAGCGGACATCATAAGAAGTAATTCAGTTTATTTTAATGTAGACTAGCTGTTAACTGTGGCTTCGCCTGCAGTGCTATCTCCAAAACGATTCGACCGATTTTTACGGGACTTTCATAAGCAGATAGCGAACATTATAAAAACTAATTTAGTGTATTTTAATTTAGACTAGCTGTTAACCGTGGTTTCGCGCGCAGTGCTATCTCCAAAGAGGTTCGACCGGTTTTCACAAGACTATCACTGGCAGATAGATAGCTGACCTTATAAGAAGTAATTCAGATTATTTTATTTTAGATTAGCTGTTACCCGCAACTTCATCCGCATGAAATTTAGCAAAAATATGTTGTTTACTGTAAACATGTGCATAAGACGTGCGTCTGGACTCCAAGAACAAATATAATCGAAATACATATATCTGTATATATGTAATTTGAATTATATTGTATTTTTGGTTATTTTGACGGCCATTTTGTTTTATTTACCGCGCTTTCATCTACATAACTCAGTAACGATAGTAACATATAGGAATATTGTATCGAGTTCAATCAGCACTATTTAAATTGTCGAATATTAAAAACTGCTTAGACAGATATAAAGTTTTATATCTTGATTTATATTTATGTAAGATTTCAAGAAGTCAGCTTATTCATTGTTTACAATTCAATAATTATTAATAGTAATTTTGAAGATACAAGGGGTGTTTCTAATAAGATATTAGACGACAAACGTATTGCTTTTTGACAATATGGGCATATTATATTATTACAATAACATCTTTAAGTCATTGTTTCATTAGGTTCTTATACAGTGTAAGTGAGCTCTGAGGTAGTTATATGGTGGGTTAAGGTTCCAAATATATCGCTGATGATAAACCTCATTTGACACACTGTTAGTATGTCTATGTCTAATGTATACGTTACATGTTACTGTAAGTGGCGTGCGTGTCGTACTTACAATTGTTTTAAAGAGTATTTCTATAATTGTATATGGTCTCACAACTTTATATTTCTTTAATACAATTTAAAAAAACGCGAGCGGAGCTGCGGGTACAGCTAGTTAAAAATAAAAAAGGATCAATGATAGTTTATGCCTTGAAATAATCTTTAATTCATTAGTATACCAATCGTTACAGACTTCGATTAAACCCTATTTCAAGGTTGACGGACGTCGATATTGTCTACCCATACGTAACGTGTCACTCTGTAGAAATACGTATTTAATTCATTGTATGTATTGATTGTCTATTAATTTATAGTATGCGCTTACTTTGTCATCATAAATGTAGTTTTTTTTTTTTTTTTTTTTTTATTGTAGCTCGGCAAAGTGACTGTACTGTGCCTGATGGTAAGCACAGTACAATCCAAAAACAATGGCGACCACCGAAAGACATACTATCCATCGCCGGTCGCCGCTGTCATGCCGGCCTGAAAGCGACCCAGTCAGGGACAGCCCCCCCCGGTTGCTGGATATACACCGGCTGATCCCGGAACGCGACACACCCAAACGTGCCACTATGGCGGGTGTTCCACCTGGTGTACGGTGGTCGCGATCCAGTCGGGTACAGACACCCTACCACCCCGCATAAGTTTTAAATTAATAAAATGAAGGAGTCTATCGTTTCATTTACCACTAATACGTAATAGTAATACGAAATACACGTTTGAATTCGAGAAGTTCACATGCCGGTACACATGCGCGTGTCACGAATTCTTATATGTTTCAATACCTAGTTTAGTTTAATTTACACAGTTTTGCGGTGTTGCGTCGAAGGCAACAGCCCAAGCCGAAGTGCGGCCATTCTGGCACCCTTGAGCTTGTTGCCAAGCGGCAAAGTGCCTTAAGCGCTCGCTTTAGTAGTCCGATGAAGCTGTGAAAGACCTACTGGCCAATAGCGTAGTCAGTTTGAAAAAATAAAGAAAAATTAGAGACAGATTCGCGGTGTTGCGTCGAAAGCAACAGCCCAAGCCGAAGTGCGGCCATTCTGGCACCCTTAAGCTTGTTGCCAAGCGGCAAAGTGCCTTAAGCGCTCGCTTTAGTAGTCCGATGAAGCTGTGAAAGACCTACTGGCCAATAGCGTAGTCAGTTTGAAAAAATAAAGAAAAATTAGATTTTCTTGAAGAACACCACTTTTTAATGGTGAATACTTACATATTGTCTGGTATGCCAAAATGGATTTACTAAGCGATATTTATGATGTAAGTCGTAGTGGTTGTGGTTCGACAGACGAGATATCCATTCCATTATCCACAGGTTCGAAGCCCAATGTATATCTAACATTGAACTTTTTGAAATTCGCGTAAATTTACTCATTTCAATTTCTTCCACTACAACAACTACACTAGGATTGTAGGACAGCTGAATATTTTGTGGTAAAAAAGATACGAGTTCCAGCCACTGCTCAAAAAGTAAGTAAAAGTAAATATGACGGATTACATACTAAGCTCTTATACTAGTAATAGATTAATTATGCATACTAAAAAAAATAATAGGAATGCCTTTATCTATATAGAAGAAAAGCATTTAATTAATTCAACAGATAATACAGTTATATATCCATACAAGTGAATAATAAAAATAATAATTAATCTAATAAATTAATGCGATCAGAATATTTTCTATAAAAACAACATAATTTTTTACTATTGTAATATTATTTAAGTTTTAATAAATACATTGTAAATGATGTCATAATTGTTTATGTTGTCATCAATTATAAGAAATAGAAAAAACACATATTTTGAAACGACTGGCCCACTTTAAGTAGTTCTCTCAGTTTGCGAGTAATAAAACTTACACTGTTTTGTTGTTAAAGTACAATCGGTTAAAAATATTATACAGTGGCGTTTGGAGAAACTCGTAAAAGTAATTGTAACGAGCAGTAAAATATTTCACCAACACTGACGACAGCAAGAATACGCTAATAAAAAGTGCACTATAAAACTACAATTTATTTCTTGTTACGCTGATTTTATGGACTGTTTTTATCTTGAAGCAGTCCTATGTAGTGACGTCACATGAGCATCAGGTAAAACTGACCAGTTTCCTCAGAATTTTATTATACAATTATTGTAAAAAAAATATTATTATTATAATTTTTTTTTAAACTAGTTCGGCAAAATGACTGTACGGTACCTGATGGAAAGTACAGTACAGTCCATAAGTAACCGCGACTGTTGATGTTATATAACAACGGCAGTCGTCGCTACCGTGCCGACCTGCACATGTGCCTCTTCACGCCTCGTTTGAAGTACCCCAGGTCATAAGAAGAAGGGAACACACTGGCTGGGAGGCAATTCCACATCTTCACAGTACGACAAAGATAAGAATTTTCGAATTTCTTCGTTCTTGCAGGGATGGTTGCTACTGTGAATCTGTGGAGACGGGTACCCGCCCATGTAGTTCTGTAGTGGAAAGGAGAAGATGGGATGAGGTTAAACAACTCTTCAGAACACTCGCCATGATACAGACGATAAAACACGCTCAGTGAGGCGATGTCTCTTCGCAACTGAAGTGGTTCAAGGTTGTTGGTAATGTCTGCATCAGTCACAATATGGACAGCCCGTCACTGCAACCTGTCTAGAGCATCAAGGAGGTATTGGGCGGAACCATCCCAGAGATGCGAACAGTATTCCACGCACGGTCTAACTTGTGCCTTATAGAGAAGGTATAGTTGACCGGGCGTGAAAAACCGTCTCACTCTATTCAGGATGCCCAATCTCTTAGACGACGCAGAGATAACACTCCCAATGTGATCCCTAAGGTTGAGGTCGCTTCGGATGTTAATCCCTAGGATGCTTAGGCTGTCACATTTTGCAAGTGAGTCGTTCTGAAGAGTGAGAAGAGGAGAAAACGGGGATTTTTTTCAAGAGAACACGCAAACCTGTGTTTTCTTGGCATTGAACTCAACCAAGTTACTTGTTCCCCATAAAGATACGAGTTCCAAAGACTTGTTGAGCTCACTGACAAGATCAGCCCGCATTCTCTCAGTTTCACCACGACTAGCCGCGGGTCTGCTGCAAAATCCACCACGACCCGTGCTGTCGTCAGCATAAGAATGAATGCAACCAGGGGCTAACATATTTTTATTTGTTTTAGGATCGTCAACATGACAATACACTAGTAAGTATATAAAAAGTAGGACTATTGTGATACATTATAAATGTAGTCATATTTAGAGACAACCACAGCGTGCTCCAACGATAAATTAAATATTAAACTATTTTACATATTTAAAAATTTAACATACATAATATAATAATACAAAAACAAGGAAATTGAAACAGAAAGAGAAAAAAAAGAAATACTGAAACAATTATAACTGTATTTTGTGAACAGACTGATATGTCTCTATCGCTGTTTTGAAATGATTTCGTTTAGTTGAGAAAATGTCGCTTGTTTTATGGTATGAGTTATATGACCTAGATATTCTGTTGACCGGAGAGTAAAAGCCTAAATTAGAACATGAATGAGAAATATAAAAAGGGACGTATTTATTCAATCTCGGAAGCTTAGCAGGAATATTCAATTTGAAGTGATTAGTAATTTGTGGACAGTCAATTTTGTCATGAAATATCTATCTATACTATAATAAAACTGTAGCAAGGTCAAATCTGTACATTAAATATTTTTTGAAAATTTTGATCGGGGTAGACTTTGTTATCGATATAGAAGCCAAAACTAATCTTTTTACAATTTTTGTCTGTCTGTCTGTCTGTCTTTCTGTCCCTGTGAACACGCATCACGCTGAAAGTACTGAACTGATTTTGACGAAACTTGGCACAGTGATAACTAATATTACGAGATTACATCTAGGATACTTTTTATCTCATAAAACGCAAGGGATTCTCCAGGATCTGCCTGTTTGTCTGTCCCTTTGAACACGTATCACTCTGAAAATACTGAACCAATTTTGTCGAAATTTGGCACAGTGATAACTAATATTACAAGGTTACATCCAGTGGACTTTTTATCTCATAAAACGCAAGGAATTCTGCAGGATAACGGACGAAAATTTGTAGTTAATGAAATTCTTAACGGATTTTGGTAAATTTTCTATGTGCTATGTATAGCAGACAGATTAGCTAAAAATTTAAGCTATATTTCCCTAAGCTACTTTAAAAAAAATACCAAAAAAAAAATCGCTGGGTTCCGAACCGTCGGCTCCGTCGAACCACATAATGTCCAGTACGTTATAACTGAGCTACGGCTATTTGCCATTTCTGTGCGTAATTATTAACCACATATGAAACAAATATGTGTAAACGAAACTGTCACTTATATGTTGTTACACTTATTTTATTGTATGAAAAATGTTTACTAAACAAAGGTTACAAGATTTTTTCCTAAAACACAAACCTAGATAATAGTTACATTGCATTGTAGAAGATGAATCTCAATTAGAGTTCTATCAGTACGTGTGTTGTTTCGATATTTGATAAAATTAGTTTCCTAAATATTGTGGAGTCTTCAAGTAGTTGGGTTCAGGTTTGTGAATCTACGATTAAAATAAATCAGTTGAAGTGTTTGCAGTTACCATACTACGTTGTATTTATACTAATATTGTAATGAGAGGTAAAGTTTTGTTTCCGAGGAATGCTTGGTACCTATTACTGATCCGATTTCAAAAATTCTTTCACTGTTAGAAAAGTATATTATCCCAAGTTCAGTTTCTCAGTAAAAAAGGTGGTTTATATGTGAAAAGTAAAATAAATGTGACATTTATCGGCAATATATGTAAGTTAGTTTTGATCTTCACTTTGATGACACTACTTTAGATAATGCTGCGAACAGGTTCTAGGCTTATTTTAAAAGATTTCTCAAATACCAACTGGGTATACGTTTAAGTGAGTCCCTGAATAGTTTGGATTCACAATTGGAAGCGCTATATGTCGCTGCAATCGGCCTTTAGGTTTTAAGATTATTTGCGTTTAAAAATACAATTGAAACCGGTAATAACCGATTTGGTACAGACGAAGTTGCACGGGTCAGCTATACATAATAAGTTACATTCCATTGTACATGTTGTTTCGATATTTGATAAAATTAATTTTCTAAATATTGTTGTCTTGAAGTAGTTGGGTTTAGGTTTGTGAATCTACGATTAAAATAATTAGTTGAGGTGTTTGCAGTTACCCTACTATGTTATAGTTATACTAATAGTATAAAGAGAGGTAAAGTTTTGTTTTCGAGGAATCCTTGGTACCACTAATGTGATTTAAAAAAATCTTTCACTGTTAGAAAGGTATATTATCCCAAGTTCAGTATTAGTGAAAAAGGTGGTTTATATGTCAAAAGTAAAATAAATTTGACGAAATTAAGATTGAATGCAGATTTCACGTATACTTTACAAATTCTTTTAAAACAAACAACTAAAACAAAATGGAAATTTAATGTAGATAAAGTTTAATTTTTACAGTACGTTAAGCGATGAAGTTACAAGGGGTACTGGGAAGACATTTATCGGCAATATATGTAGGTTAATTTTTATTTTCATTAGACACTTTAGGTAATGCTGCGAACAGGTTCTAGGCTTATTTTAAAAGATTTCTCACATACCAACATACACATACCAACTCTATCAAACATATGTTTGAGTGAGTCTCTGGATAGTTTGGATTCACAATTGGAAGTGCTATATGTCGCTGCAATCGGGTTTTAGGTTTTTTAGGATTATTTGCGTTTAAAAATACAATTGAAACTGGTAATAACCGATTCAGTGCAGACGAAGTTGCACGGGTCAGCTAGTATTAAATAAAAACATAAGTTCTAATATTATTCTTTGATTATTTAAGCAGGATAGTTTGAAGTGGTTAAGACGGTCATTATATTTTGTAATTTTATTGACTACATTGCAATTATAACAAAGATGCCATAAAATTTTTTTCTGTACTCGTTCTATGTTTTTTATATAAATATCATAATGTAGAATCCAGATTAGACTGCAATATTCTAAATTAGGTCTTACTAATGATTTATATAGGTGTACTTTAGGGCTGCAATTCTTAAAATTCTTACAATTCCTCAAAACAAAACCTAATATTTTAAAAGATTTTTTAATAATATTATTTATGTGCTTATCAAATTTTAGTTTTTTATCAAAAACTATACCTAGATCTGTTATATAATCAACTTCATGCAAAATATTTTCTTCTATCTTATAAACACATTGTGAGTTGCAGTTCTCTCTAGTAAATCTTATATAATAACATTTATTAATATTAAGTTTCATTTTATTCATATAACACCATTGTACTACACGGTTCAAATCTTCTTGAAGTAGAATCGCATCATTTGGTGTATAAATAGATTTAGCTATTTTAAGATCATCAGCATAAAGATAGAAATCAGAGTGTTTAAAACAAGATGTAATATCGTTTATAAATATATTAAACAGGATTGGACCCAGGTGAGAACCCTGAGGGACTCCTGAATAGATGGGGAAAAGAGAAGATGAAAATCCATGTGCAACTACCATGGATTTACGGTCTTTTAAGTACGATTCAAACCAATTTAGTAAATTTCCAGTAATACCCATAGAAGATAATTTGAACAATAGTAGTTCATGATCCACCGAATCGAATGCTTTTGAGAAATGTGTGTATATAACATCCACAGGGATGCGGAACATAACATATAACTTATTAATATGCATCAGAAACAGGGTTGGTGAAAGTACAGAGCCCTGATGAACTCCTGCATTAACTATCATGAACTGCGAGCCATGTCCATCGACGAGGACACGTATTCTGCGTTCATGCAGAAAGCTAGAGATCCATCTGCATAGGTTATCGCGGAGACCGTATGCCTCAAGTTTAGATAAAAGACCTCGATACCAAACCCTATCAAATGCCTTTGCTATATCGAGGCTAATTGCCACGGCTTCGCCATGTTTATCATAGCAGTTACCACATAGCAATACATAGCAGTTATCTAATTTGAGTACATAGAAGAATCATAGATAATTGATGGTATACAAAAAAAATCTAAAAATTTTGATTGCTAACACTAATAATACTAAAAAAAGATACTAAACTGTTTTGTCTTTACCTGCTTATATATACACAACCATTGTTACAAGCACTACGTACATACTAATCAAGTTAAAACTACAGTCTGTCGCTATTTATAACGTACTACATAAGCGACTACAGTTCTGAGATCAGTCAACTGCTACTTTTCAAAACTGAGGTGTAACACCTCATGGAGAAGTGTTTGGTGCTATCCATACCGTCTGGAGTGGAACACAGCAGCGTAGAACTCAGCACTGTTGCTTTTAGGCAGAAACAAATATGGAGAAGATGTACCCAGAGCCTTTCACTCTTCACTACACTACAAATAAACTATCAATGTACGGGAATAAATGGGTTGGGGGGTAGTCCAATTTTTTTTTGACACAGTATACATTAATAATAATGGGAGATAACCGGTCACTTGCCCGTCACTCGCAATCGAACTCACTCGCACTTGGACTCACTCGTTTTCGGATTCACTTTTCGGCACTATACGTATACCGACGTGTTATACGTGAAGCTGGTCCTTTGTTAACATCGGCAACGGCAGTGGTAAATACTATCAAGTAAGTAAGCCTTTATCCTGATTATAAAGTAACACTTTGGCATTTATTTTAAGAGGGTATTTACCTCCAGCCAGTTTAAATACAATCCACTGCCTAGGTTAGACGCCTGTGTGTGAGTAGTAGTTGCCACCCCAAACACTTTCCAATTGTCTTTCAATACCTTCCTAAGATCTTGTGATATAAATAAAATACATCTTTATAAATAAATTTTAGATATATAAAGGTTAATCCTACTAATATGTTAATTGTTAAATGACATAGTTTGTGACGATTTATTACTCTTCTTCTTTTTATTCTCTCTCTTTTTTCCCTCATTTTCGATTTGGTTAGTAAGCATTAGCTAAATACGAAATACATGTGTGAGTTGATGAGATACATATGTACACATGTGTGTTTCATGAATGAATAGTGAGCTAGTTGGGTTAGTTTAGCTCAGTGCACGTATGTTGCAATTTACAGCAACAGCCCAAACTGAGGCTGCCCATAGGCCCTTGTGCTATTTTCTCAATCGGCTGAGTGCCTAAAGCGCTCCCCTTAGTAGTTCGATGAAGCTGTAAAGGTCCTGAAATCCAACACCATAGGTCAGTTAGAAAAAAAAGAGGATGAACGGATATTTCTTACTCTTTTACACTAAAATATTGAACAGATTTTCATGAAACTTTACAGTAATATAGCTTACAATAAGATTAACATGATTTATCGAATATTATTTATAACTCGGAAATAAGTAACTTCGAACAAATTCTGTCATCTTAGAGCTATCTTGGCATTGTCCTCCGGAGTTCCATACAGGCAATGTCATTTATAAGGATAAAAACGCAAACGGAGTCGCGAGCGACCGCTAGTAAGTAAATATTGTCATAAAATAAAAATCCTAACTTTCGTACGAGCCTCGTGATTTAACCCGTCTGCAATTTTAAAAACAGAAGGGTGGCTGGGCCGGTTACACCCTACCCCGCGTCCTCGTCCACCCAAGGGTTGTGAGTCCGAGGGGACAAAACAGAAGAAAACTGCTATTAAAGTACAAGAGGTTAGCTACGAGATCTTTGTTTTTACATTATTTGGATTCTATAAGTTTCCACGAATTTATAAGGTTACCGGCATGCCAACGGTGTTCAACTGAAAGGAGAAAAATAAGTACATTTGTTAACAAATTGAAAGTTAGCTGAATACCTTTTTAAAAAGTTTATTATACTCATATTTCAACAGTTATTTCTAAGAAGTTAATTGAAATGTTAACTATATAATGTTAGATGAATCAATTATAACATTGTACTTTATTCATCAACCTTGTAACTGAAAAACTGGTATAATATCCAGAAGACAAAGGTAATGTATGTTATTTACATTACCTTACATTATTTACATTTAAACAAAAAAAAACAATTACTTCAATAAAAATATTGTAAAATGTACTCAAACTAATCAATAAGTTGAGTGCCAACTCAATCAGCTTATCTAGTTCTCAGTTTAAATATCCAAAGACGAAGTGAATCAGTTAAAATCGAACTGCGGAAACAAATGGTAGTGCTAATATTCCTCCCGGCCAATACGGCAGGCGTAATTTAATCCCGGCGCGGCGGGACATCCAGGGAAAATCTATAAATCTGCCGCCATTAGAACCAAGGACTCCCCGGGACTCTTATTTACTTCGGGCACAAATTCAGATGACAATGTTTTAGGGGAAGGCGCTGTGTAACTGCCCTACGTCTCGTGATAGGGCTGTCGAACTTATTTGATTAATCGTAAATTAATAATAAATATGAATTATTTAAAATGCGTTTATATATAGTTTTGGCTTATTAAGTATTTAATATTAAGGGTATTAACTTTCCTCAATTAATATTTACTTTACACTTTTCAATATAAAGAGAACCGAAGAGAGACAGAGAGAGTAATCTATCAGTTGGCATTTAGGAAACTTCTAGATTTTCTTTGAACTGTCTTGCTCTATAAACGGAAAAAAGTCCGGTAAAAGAATTGAACTAAAACAAAATTGCATCCAGTATTATGATATTTGTTCTAATATATTAATACATGTTTAATTAAAAATAAAATAAAAAACAAGTCTATAAAAATATCTGCTTATAGAACGGCTTTATAAGCGTTTCATTACAATGTCAGAATCACAACGCATTTTTAAATCTTTCTTGCTTTATTTGCCGTAAGAAAAAAATGTACAGGATTCACGACTTCACTCATATAGACTCTTAGTACCAAAATATGTATTACCTTTCTCTAATAAATAGCCTACGTATATCCATATATATTTTTGGTCCTTCTTTCATGAGATAAGTAATAATGAAAGATTGTAATAAGTGGCAACCATAAGGGGGCCTGTGCCCGCCACCCCCGTCAATTACCATCCCTGACCGATCCGAGGCGAGACTTATTGACGGACTGTTCGCTTTAAATCGTTGTCTCTTTGTGTACATACGAAGTAAGCGATCGAGCGTTATTCTATTCTTTGTCTTATACTCCAAGCTTATACTAAAATATTTCACGCTTAAAATAGGATATAATAAAAATAATTTTGTGTATACAATAACTTAATTTAATAATATTTTTCTGATAATTATGTGCCATTTCGAATGAAAACCGATTCTACAAATTTATACACTCCCACACAACTTCACCATCTACTTTTTTATTGAATACTAGCATTCGCCTGCAATTACCTTCCTGCTAAATTAAAATATTAAACTTTAAAAATGAATTTTTATCCAACCTCAACAAATGCCAAATGATAGTAAAATAAATAACATCAAAATCTTTTCCATGGAAATTACGTAAACGGAAGAGGACACCCGTATTCGTTATTGATTATATTAAAAAAAAAAAACAAAATAAAATAACTTTTTTGTTTATTTCCGGTCGCTCTTTATTCAGGTTATGCACACATGCTCGTCTGCTCGTATTTTGATAGGTATTCGTACACATACACACTCCTATACAATAGAAAGAAGCAGAGAAAGATAAAAATCACGTTGAGGGCATAACGCTTTTTTCTTACGTGACGTTTTCTGTCAGTCATCTACCAGCAGCCACACTAAAGTTCACCAACTTCCATGATGATCAGTCAAACGGTGTAACAGATTATCAATCTCAGACATACTAACATCCTTTATAGGTATATAGATAAAAATATATAAATACAAAGGCACACGCGACTTACAGTCCCTATAACCGAATCTAATAATTGTTAAATCAGTCCAAGTGTATTAATATTAACACGAATCTTAACTATTAATTCCACTCTAAGCAAAAACTTAAGTAACTTTTAAACCCTTAACATGTCGAATACAATTGTGTGAATGAGACAACGCAAAGAATACAAAGAGACCAACATGTCTCACCCTCAATGCAAAGCGGAGAGTGGAGAGAGAGAGGGTCGGACAGGGAATCATTTCACGAATGATACACCAAAAGCTCAATCGAAACGATATATTACGCTGATATGCGCCGTGGCGGCCGCTAATCCAGTTATACGTAGATGCTATAGACGGGTGTGCACTTTGTTACATGTATAATTCTCTGTTCGCAATATTGGTGATGTATAAAACTGACATGGCCCTTTATTTTTTTTTAAATATCAGGGTACAACTATTCGTTACTAATTTACTGTAAAGAAGTCAGAGTCAATAGAAATTAAATATCAGTTATTTCCTAACTTTAGTGTCATATATTCTTAAACAACCTTAAACTAAATTTTTAAATGTTGCATAAATAGCTGTTATATTTAATTAGCGAATGCACTTATTAAAATAGTTTAACTGTTTCATAGAAATTTCAAGAATAACTGGATTTATTGTGACTTATCTTTTATAAATTGTAATTTGTCATTACTATTTAAACCTTACCTTTTACTAACTTTAAATTATCTTTTGTACAACTTTATAATTTTTGATTAGCCCCTATATAAACAATATCGTAAATATAACTCTTAAAAGTCCTCTTTATATACCAGTCCGTTTACACAAAATCGCTTCACCCGTTTCAGAGTTTCTTCTACAATACATAAACAACAGATACTTCAATGTTATTTATATGTATATATTTATGATGAACAGCATGTGAGATCTACATCATTATTTCATATAGCTATATACATTTCCTACTTATATTTACAAATTTTTGGATAATTGCTTAAAAACTCATTATCATTAGCTGTTACTACAACTCATTAATAAAATAAATCAATACACTTGTTCCCATTCCGTAGAACACCCTTCAAAAGGAGAAGTCACGAAATTGAAACTACACCGCGCTTAGTTAACATCATGGTGGTAAGTACTGCACTATAGAGCATCAATATTTCATAGGGTCGCTCAATATCGGCGGTTTAAACTGGCCGAGTCGTTATTGCACATGTGAACTTTATGGGGACTCACCCCCTGTACATAAATTTCGCGAAGT
Source organism: Antheraea yamamai (assembly GCA_036509395.1). NCBI lineage: Eukaryota > Metazoa > Arthropoda > Insecta > Lepidoptera > Saturniidae > Antheraea > Antheraea yamamai. Next base: position 12,253,403 of record AP028432.1, read on the forward strand.
GCACTGCTTTTATGGATAGGTAAAATGTGTTCCTATACAATGTATTGATTTTGCAGAATCTCGGTTCGTTTTCATGAATCTGTAATCTATCTATACTAATATTATAAAGAGGTAAAGTTTCTGAGTTTGTGAAGTTGTAGGGGGTAATCTCAGGAACTACTGAAAAATTATTTCAGTGTAAGAGAGCTCATTTATCGAGGAAGGCTATAGGCTATATATTATCACGCTAAAACCAATAGGAGCGGAGCACCAATAAAAAATGTTTCAAATTCGGGGTTTTTTTTCTTTTGAGAGCTTCCACTGCGTCTTAATTAGCCCAAAGTAACTATTCCACACGGACGAAGTCGCGGATAGAAGCTACTTAATTATAAACGAAAGTCCTATTACGTTATTTTTCGGATACAATTTTTGTTTTGTCGATTCGAAGATGTCTTCTTATAGTAAAAACTTGGGAATAAATTAAAAGTATTGGATGTTGTAATTAAATAATTTTACATTTTCATGTTACGATACTAAAAATGTTATATATATTATGACGAGCACAATACAATTTAAAACAACCGCGAATATTCAAATATTGACAATCCATCACCGTTGTCAAGGCACCTTGGAAGCCACATGGCTGCTGGAAATGCAAAGGTCCATTCCAAAACGCGATAACCCAAAAAGAGACCGTAACGGAATTATCATAATGTCCATGGTATTTGCGACCCAGTCCAAGTCCCTACATCCCTTGATTACTGTATATACGCCGATTGATTCGCGAACGCGACATGCCTTTGCTTATGATGGATGTTATACATTTGGTGTATGGTGATCGCGATTCAATCGATGATTAATGTATAATCCAGTAGTTAATATGTTCAGAGAGACAACATAAATAACCGAGGTGTGCAGTGGAAATCATGTATCGAGATATTGCTAAGCGTAGACGATCTGGCGCCAATTTTTGATATTTTTTACAATTTTAATTGGGTATCCTATGAAGTTTTAGTTTCGTAAAAGATTTCCTGAGTTTCCCGCTCACGCGAACCCAATATGTAAAGTTTAATGATAGTTTGTCACTCTGCATACCTGATATTGATAACGCTATGCTGGATCTTTTTGTAGTAAAAATACGAATTGATGGTCATGTAATAAATACGTAAAAAAACTCGAAACCGAAGCTAATTTAGCCTGTCTGCAAATTTCCATTGTGTCCAGTGATTATCGAATTCAAATCCTTATTGGTATATGACAAACATGTGACACATAAAACATGGGACATTATAATTGAAGAGAAAAGCGGACCAAAATGATCGAGTAAAAATTATGGGCTAACGTCGAGAAATACATATACGTATGGTAAAATAGCAAGCAGTGTGCAGGGTTTGTCACAATCATCTCGTGTTCATAATACAGTCCCCTTTCAATCTTCAGTATAATAAATAAAAGGGGCAATAAAAAATACGAGGAGGAACAGCCAACGGTGGCGCCCTCACAATTCTAACCTATAATCAACGTCATTGTGGAGTATTTTCTGCGTTGTTTGTTATGAGATTCCATCTTATCTTTCTTTATGTTTGCGATTATTTAGATAATAAAATTAGATATTTGTGTCTTAATATGATTCAATAAGTAAAACAGCTTTAAATCTTTATTTTAATTATCTTAAATGAACTATTAGTACATTTTTGTTTTTAATATATTCAGCGTATTAAATGAAAAATCAAGAATTTCAAAATGGAATATAAATTACATTCTCCATAGTGTATTTTTATTTAATTTCCATTTTCTATTTGACTGAATAATTAAAAATAATATTCAATAGTTAAAATAGTGAATGTTGCATATTTTCATAGATAATATTTAAGCTCTGAGAACTTTGCTATTTATTTTGTTCTATTTGTTGTCAGACGCCTGACAACAATACCAAATGATATTTGGCTTAAAATTGATCAGCGAAACCCAGATATGCAGTTGCGGAATTACATCGCAAGGTGCTTGGTAATAAATATTTGACTTTTCGTCGACTAGTTTCAGTAGTATGTATTTCTTCACAGCTTTTTCATTATTGGATATAATTCGAGGCCATATCTGATATGTCACCGCTTTAGATTTCCACCATGTCCTTTATTTTCTTTCCCTACAGTTATCTTTTCAATTTTATTATAGCAGTTAGGTATTAATTAAATTATAAAACTCAGTTAATATCACTCATATAACTTAGTAAAACATTAGTTAATACATAATTAAGTGTTAATTTACAATACATTACGTATTTCGACACAAGGGTAGTAAATGCTCTGGAACAATATAGCACCGCCAATAAGATCTGCGTCTAGTTTAATTACATTTAAAACTAAATTAAGAATGGTTTTATTCGCCTCCCAGGTGGTTCTCGAAAACTAAAATTTGGACGTCTCGCCGATATAACAACCATTACCTTTTTAATTGTTTAATTCACGTGACTTACTTATTTATCACTGTGTTTATTATGTATTGACTTATATAATGTACACATACCTATTTTACACATTACATTTAATCTTCATGCTGAGTTGTGATCCAAAGTAGCAATACCATGGTATAAGTATAATATCTTGTAATGTTTAATTTTGTTTTATTTTAAGTTATACATGTCTTTGTAACTCTAATTGTTTTTCACTATTATATTGTCCGTGTATACAATAAATAGGAATATTTTCTTATTTCTACTGACTGAGTCTTATTTTAATAATGCAATGGGAGTGTAATACGTCAATAACAAGTAGAACAACTTCGCAAATATAAAGTGTACCTAAGCCGCCATGTGCAGCAGCCACCCTCTATGGAAGACAGATATTATGTAAAAACCTAACGCGACTCTCTTCAATCAATACGCGTTACTAGATGATGTAAAAGCTTTTCTTATCCACACACATCGAAATATAACCTTAGCGAACAAATAATAAAGTCGAAATTCCTTCAATGGACATTGAGATTTTTTCTCATAACGTTGTGAACAACAAATATCTTATCGTACGATATTCGCTCTTAAACTAACGGATTAAAGTTCAATAGCGTCACAACGTCCCAAAGGGACCGCGGAAGAGTTAGTTTTTTTGTGAATATGAAAAATATGAGCCCCCTTTTACAATCCCATTGTATCCGATATTGATCCACATAATAGTTTGAGTTGGCTGGTCCATGGTGTCTCAATAGTAAGGGATGAGGTGATGAATGTTTGGCTCTTTGATATTTTTATACGAGTCTTTAGTTGATTGAGGGTCAAAGATATGGACTGATTTTTTATCAACCGTAACACTAATATTTATTATCTAGTTCCTGACGTTTTCGAATTTTATCTATTAGTCTTAGATTGTGGATTATTCTCGGTCAGACTGCTAGAAGTGTAAGAAATTGACAATTTGAATACTATAACCAGTGGTAATGTTACAAATTTACTGTAAACTGTGACAGTTGGATAGAAAAACACAAAATATCACCATCTATGGATACATCTAAAATAATAATGTAGATACGTACTTTACACGCATAGTTATCTGTCTTTAATATATAGAAAAATAGTTGTTAGTATGTCTGAGACTGATAAAGTTGAATGACGAGTAATCGTCCAGTACGTTGACAAAACTACTCGTAGTCCGGTGAAGCTATTAAGGCCTTGCTAGGTCAATAGCGTAATCAGATCGAGAAAAAAAAAAGTTGACAAAACTAAGTTTTTTTTCGCGGCGAAGTTTGGTATGTTACTTTTTTTCGTCACTAGGCGGCGCTACGCTATATTTTTTAGATATAAAATTTTATATCTTCATAGAACTCGGGCGACGTCACGGAGTGTTGTTAATCTAATATCTGGTATTATATGTAAGCGGCTTCGCAAGCGATTCTTGTTATGAAAAAAATGATTTAAAGAAAAATGGATATTGCGTAAATATTCTCCGTTTCTTTAATCCTTCACTCAAACTTGCATGGTTGAATGGATTCTAATAGAATATACCTAGCAAATAAATCCATTAGATAATAGAACAGTACATTTTTTTTTCGTTTATTGCCCAGCAAATCATGTCGGCAGTAAGTATATACTTATAACATAAGAATTACTAACATTGTGGGTTACATCAAATAATTATATTCATAATTTGTGTTTCTCAATTATTTTATGAAATATTTAGTAAACAAACAAAAAATATTGTATACCTAATCAATATACCAAATCAACACGTGCTCTACAAGTTATATAAGCCTTGAATAAACATTAACAATCTGGTCTATCATTAACCGAGATGCAGTTAAATTCATGTCCATTAGTTCAAATAAAACACTTACGTAATAAATTCATTGCTTTACCCATCCGTGGAATGCGGAAAGTATGTTTTACTGGCTTTAGTGTTCGCGCGGGACCGGTAGATGGCGATAGTGTTACGAAATAATATTTCTGAACATTTTGATCAAACAGAGCAGTTTTTGTATAAAAACTCGATATATATATTTACGGGTAGATTTAATTAAAGGCAACTAGTTGAACACCATTTTTTTTGTCAATATATGAGTGTTCTACATTTAATACTTATATATACATTTTATTTTATTTATTATCATTATCGATAATTATACGTATTCAGTTGACATATACGTAAATCCTATTTATAAGTACCTGTATCGACTTTTGTCCGTGTTGTTTCTTGTTTTCATTTGTTATTTTAATTACGTTTATATTTAAGTGTAACGAAATATTTAAACATTTCAATAAAATATATTTAACAGATAAGCAGTATACAGATTTTGTGGCCATATTAATTAAGTATATTGTACGTACTTACTGTCTGCAAACGTATTAAATGAACTACAGTTATAATGGCGTAATGCATAAAGTTTGCAATAGCAAAGTGACCGTATCGCGCGCTACGGGGCCTCACGGACGCGCCCCGCAAGGGGTGGAATCGGCCTCGAAGGCTGCGTGCCCGTAAGCTACGTAGTGTTACGTAACCGCGTAACGGACCGGTCGATGACCCCGCCGCGACCTGCGCGAGCGCCTGTCGTCGCCCTGCTCGACCGATTTCATTCATAGAGTATAACAGTTCGTAGACGTGTAAGTTGATATTTTAGTTTTGTCAGTTTATATAAAAACAACAAAAAATATTTTTTTAATGTTATTTATCTAAAATCTCGTAGCTATTTGCATTTAATGTGTGCATTTTGCTTATTTTTACTAAGATAAACTAGGACAAGTAAGTCAGTACAGATATTCTTATATTTATTTTATGGAGTGTAGAGGAAAGGAGAACCATCTCTGTTTATGAGAAAGTGTCCGTCGTAATGTGTGAAATTAGAGTGGCTGTATAGTAGCTACAGGGTTCATTATTGTTATATTATTCCAACAAGTTTTATAAAAGTAAACACTCAAAATCACTAAACGTGTTATTTAAAGTTCACAAAAATTCTATCACACTCCACGTTTTCTTACAACAGTTCTTTTAGGTTATATTTACAAGATTATTTTGGACTATCCATAATCTTTGCCTATGCTCCGTGTTGGAGAGTCTTGGAGCTGGACACTTTTTCAACATTCCCTCCTTACGAGATAGTTCTTCTTACCTCTATCTTCCATAATTTATTGAAATAAAACTTCTTTACTCACTCTTGACTTGAGTAAGCTGGTGAATGCGTACGAGAGCGTTACGAAAAGTGTGATCGGGCGAGGCAACGGTAGTTGAGAGGGAGATATAAGTTAGTGAAGATAACCCATAGTTAATGAAACTCATATTAATTTTAAATATTTGTAGATAATTAATATATATTGTACATACGTATAGATGGAGCTAAAGAAGTTATTTCAGTCGTGTGGTCTAAAGCACACTCGTTTTTTTGTTAATTAAGGTTTAATCGGATATATGTTTGTATATTTTGTTATTGAAACATCTTAGATACTTGCTCTATAGTAGTGGCATTAGGATGTGTTTCGTTCTCGTTAACAGATCTGGCCGCGCACCGGGGGACACCAAACAAAGTGACGTTTACGGCTTTTATTATAGCCATTGTTGGGATACACCGGTGTCTTACACATAATTGGTCATTAATTTATTTTGATGTAAGAGCCGCGTTAAAATGAGTGAGTTATGTATCGACGGCTTGTGGTGAAATACAAGAAAAATAGAAAGCTTGCTTTAGAAAAAAGATGTTTTTGGATCGAGCGATGAGAACTAGTATAGATAGAGCAAGTTTATGTTAATATTTTGTGTAAGTATTTTTCCTAATTGCCGCGAGTTTTTATCCACATGAAAATGCTTTTATTAACTATTTTATTAGTTAAGGATTTTCTCTTATCTGTTAATTGTAATTATATCAATACTATTTAACCCCTATATCCTTCTTATCGACATCAAATTTTGCCTTTTTTTATACTTGTATAAGTTTTAGCATTTGACTGCATTTTCACCTGATGTTATGGGACGACGTGGACCAAAACGGTAAAGATTATGTAGGTAGTAGAGGCACGCTGAAGCTATTACTGGTATCAGCATGAATGGGTCGGCTCGCTCGAGGTAGTACCACCCGACCCACAGAAAACCGTCGTGAAGTAATAAGTGCTTGCATTGTTGCGTTTCCTTCGGTCAGTGAGAGCGCCGGAAGCCCACGTCCCCTCTCCTCTTCCCCTCTCCACTGTCTCTTCCCCTCTAACATAGGCTGGCAACGCACTTGCGACTCTCCTAGTGTTGCTAGTGTCTGTGTTCGGCGGAGATCACTTTACATCAGGTGACCCTCATGTTCGTTTGCCTCCTATGATGTAAAAAAAACCTAGTGAAAGTATTTGCTCTCGATTCAGTTGCCGAAACACCCATGACGACAGATATTCAACTAGCTAACCAGACGGGTTTAGAAAAAGCCGTATCACCATACATCTTCTTCTGAAATATATAAAAATCCAACGTCGTGATGTTTGTCCACGATTAACGTCGAAACTACTCAACCGATCTTCATGAAATGGCATTGACGTATAACTTGAGAGATAGGATAAATTACATTTCGATTAATGACCTTCATATGTTTTAATTACAAAGTACATGATTGTCAATGTTGATTATTGTTATTAATTGTAAGTTTCATCATTCTCGAACAGATGTCGCTTTAAATTAGTTTTTTGACAGAAAACTGTATGACGCAGTATTATAGATATCTCATAGATTGCGCTACGTTTTAATTTTGAATTTCTTTATCAACTCCAGTTTATTTTACGGTGCACGTATTTTATTCAATTCAACAAGTAACAACTGAGCAACAGCAACGCAGTTTATCTAGGAGTTATACAAAAAGTCTTCTCTAATATTCTAATTATTACAATATTCTACCAAAGTTAAAAACACTTTAAACAAATTCGAAATGATTAACAGTTATACAATTACTATCACACTATTAGTTTAAACGTGGTACAAACAGAGCGTAAACCAGTTTAGTTTATTGCAATAATCTTCTAAAGACACTGTGGTGCCTAAGGGTCTTCGGTCTCGGAGGAAACTCGAATAGATTTCCGCATTGTTATCGCCAACGTCATTATTGATTGTTTTAGCAGTAACATGTATTAATATGTACTATATTTATTGTAAAACTGCAATGTGGGCATAAGCTTGGATATGGTTTTATGGAAAAAATATAAATGAAGACGAAAATTATTTACTAATGATCTATCTATATAGGTAATATAATAGAAGTCTGACGTTGTGCTTATCACGCAGAAACTACTGGACAGATTTCAATTAAACCGTTTTAATTCTATTTCTTAGAAACTTGACCCTTATCTAAAATATTATCTAATATAAAATGAGACTGTTGTGGAGAAGTGGGACAAGCGGTAAGTGCGCATGCGCAAGAGAGAGGGAGTAAACGGATAACATTTTTTATGAAGAAATTCTGTAAGGAACGTATAATTTTGCTTCAATTTTTTTATAAGTTTTTTTCTCTGTAAATAAAATATATTGTTAGTATAATGAACAACGCAAAGGAAGTCACGGCTATGGGCTAGTATAAAATAAGAAACTAGAACTCCACTGTATATTCCCGTAAGTAAAAGATTGAACGTGAAATAAGTATAAATCCAAAATTTGGTTACATATATTACATTAATCTATACAAATATTATAAAGAGGTAAAGTTTGTGAGTTTGTGACGTTGTAGGGGTAATCTCAGAAACTACTGGTCTGATTTGAAAAATTCTTACAGTGTTATATGTAGTGTTATATATATATGTTATAGCTCATTTATCGAGGAAGGAACTATATATCATCACGCTAAGGCCAACAGGAGCAGAGCACCAATGTAGAATATTTCAAAATCCGGGTTTTTGTTAGCGTTAGCCCAAAGTAACTATTCCACGCGGACGAAGTCGCAGGCTGAAGCTAGTATGTTTATAGTAAGGAATTGGAATTTATTTAGAACTGTGCTAAAAAGATGATATTGAGAGATAATCTTTCAAGTACCAAATCAAGTAAATTCAAATATTTTATGTATGACAAATAAACGCAAATAACGACAACAATGTTGTCACATAAATAAATAGATTTAATAAATCAAAATAATTTATTGTCAGATTCATATTACAAATACATAACCATTGAATCGAAATGTTTTATATATACTGTTCTATTATCTAGACAAAAACCAGAAACTTTATATTTTAAGGCTATATAAAATAATGTAAGCGTTAATGTGGAAATTAATTCTCCAGGAAATTCTTTCCACGATAATTAACAACATTTTAATCCATTACAAAATGAATTCATTTGATTGCATTGCGATCAAAAAAAAGTGTTTTCAAATAAACCTGGTAATTTACAATGCGGATATCCTCGATATTTTGTTGGTAGTATCGAAAACCTTGTACTCTATTCCTAAGGAGAATAAATTATAAGATTTGGTTAAAGGAATTAGAAGTTAACGTTTTACAATATGTAAATTTCTAACATTCACGTGATCCCTTGTAATAGCTTTATAAAAGACGTAAAAACTGCAACAGCGCGAAATACATATTAGAATTTGCAGTAATTATTTACGATTCGTTATTTTACTTACTTTATTAAAATACTAGCTTTTGCATGTGGCTTCGGTCGTGTTAATGGGAGTTTAACATAACATAACCCCGGAGCAGTACTTTTTCTGGTAGAACGGTACTATTATATCTTTCTTTTTACTCCTGATGACGTGTATGCAGAATTTAACGATGATCGGGTAAGTAGTGTAGGCGTGAAAGTGTAACAAACAAACTCACATTTCCATTTACAATATTAGTTTGAATCAGTATTATATATATATATATATATATATATATATATATATATATATATATATATAAATTACTGTAGTAAGTTTTTGTTCTTTGTTTCTCAACCAATTTTCTTTATTTACCTTTTAATTATGAAGTCGGTGAACTTTAATGTTATTAATAGAAATTTTACTTTGTTTCGATACTATTAACGCGTCTCAGCCTTATTTATAAATCTCTATCCGCCATACTTCAAACACGTTACGTCTAAAATCTACGATACTAAAACTAATTTACCGTTTACAAAAACAATATAACATACAGATAATATATATGTATCAACACGTAAAGATGAAGATACAATTTTGTGTCCCTTATGCTCGAATTTCAACCATTGGACGACATCTAGTCTTATACGATTTTTAAAACTATTACTGATAATTTCTCTAGGTTATCAATTTTGCAATGGCATACTTCTCGTGCATAAAATGTTATGCAAACTGGTTGAGAATAAAATGTTTTAAAAGCTTTCTTGACAATACATATACTCAAGAATTATTTTTCCGGTGTATAAAAGTCGGTTGCGATTTTATGCTGAAAAGAAATTTACAACTTTTAAAAGTATTATTGACGATTGTTGAGTTCATAAAAATCCGGATTTTTGAGTGAAATTTGCACATTAGAGAGACAGACGACATTTTTAAAGGTTATGTTCGTTGTCAGTTTCCTTTATAACGGATATCTATTCGGACATTTTAAAAATAATAATATAATTTACAGACACAAGTACACGTTCATTAATAAAGATAATGGTAACGTTTTGTAGATTTTAATGAGAATGAATATATATTTAAACTTAACAAGCCTTTGTTTGCTGTAAGCCTCAGTTCAATTATTAAAAAAAAAATTACGATGAGTGTATTAAACCCTCTGTAATAAATACTCATATTACAATAGAAATAAAATATAATATTGTAGTAGACAGGCCGCGCGAAGGCTCGGGGCCAAACACGACTTAACACTGTTGCATTGATCTAAGTAGTGAACTTAGATTTTAATTATATTGCATATGATGTCTGCTTCATACCGCTAATCTTTTAGTTTAAAGAAAATATGTGATTTTTTGGTAGGGCTTTATTTTTGTAGCCGTTTGTGAGCGTTTGGCTTTCTTTTTTTTCATATCATAGGAGGCAAACAAACAAGTGGTTCATCTGATCACCACCGTCTATAGACACTTGCAACACCAGGGGAGTCGCAAGTGCGTTGCCAGCCTGTGTTGGGGGGAGGTTGGGAGAGAGGAGGGAGGTGGTGAGGAGGAGGGAGATGGTCCTCTGGCGCTCTCACGGACTGAACGAAACGCAACAGTGCAAGCAGTGTTACTTCACGTAAGTGTTTCTGTGGGTCGGGTGGTACTACCCCCGGCGAGCCGACCCATTCATGCTGAAACCAGTAATAGCTTCAGCGTGGCTCTGCCACCTATCAAGTTGGCTAGAGAATATTAAATAAATCTTATAATATATTCTGTGTATATAAGTTTATAGTCTTCTTATATATTAAATTTGATAACACGCTAGCATTGCGGCGACTATTTTAATGAAATTGAAAGTTCACATAGAATGAATGTCTCATTGTTTTTTTTACACAACCTTTTCGCATGTATCGAGTTTTTTTTTCTGAATATAGTTCATACTACATAGATTTTGATAGCTATAAAAGCTTTTTAAACTGAATACCACTTTACTAAATATAAATATTTGAATTAGTCTAGTAAAAAATAAATATAGTAAAAGTAGAAGAAGTGTGAAGTATTATAGTGTCGGCGCGATAGATACATTATAATATAAAAATAATACTAATCTAAAAGAATCCCACAACTGGGCCAAATGCCTCTTCCCGAGGGAAGACCCGGGTATAATCAGGACGCGAGTCCACGACGTATTAGCAATTTCAAACACAGAGATATTTAGAGTTCTATCTCTTTTTCACATAGAGGACTACTACAAATACATTCTTCAAGTTCAGGTTTCTTTACGATTTTTTATCGCTGCTTGTGTTACAAAACGTGTTATAAACACCTACATTAGTGTTTATAACACTTTTTGTAACACAAGCAAGTGGCTTAAAGCGGTTTACTGTAAGCGTTGACTGGTAGAAATCGTCACGTAAAAAAACGCGTCTCTCTCCACACGACTGTCTCTCTTTCTCTATGTTTCTTTCTGTCGTATACGAGAGTATGTGTCTGTGCGTTCGAGTATCGAGATTTTAGCAGCGAGCATCGTGCGCTGCCGTTTGTATAACTGAAATATTGAACGCGTGTAAATTTTATTGAAATTATATAAAATTCACTATTTAATATTGAATGTTTGATAATATTTCTCCTGTAATATTAAATTAAACTGTTCTGATTTGATTCCTTACTCTATCTACGTTTAGAAACTTCGTCCCTGACCACACAGGTGTTTTGTTATAATTTCATCAATTAAACTTATTTTTTTTAAAGACAATGAAAATTACTCTTTAATATTGACGTAAATAATATTCTCGCGGTGTATCTTTGATTCGGTATCTTTTTAACGGTAATAAATAATTGATGGCATCGTCTAAAAAGCATCGGTTACAATACCACAGTTACAAAATTTGATTAGCGGAATATTCTCGTCGGAATCTTACTACAATTTGACCGATGAATGAAAATAATATTTTAGTAGATGCGGCATTTATTAACTGCGTATATCTAAATACTTTGCTATCATGGTGCTATTTTACATATATATTTTTTTCGAACCGACTAACCACTGACGGTCTCACGAGCCTTGACAGCTTCACGGCTTAGAGCACTCAACTGAATAGCAACAAGTTCAAGAGTGCCAGAGTGGCAAAGCCGCAGCTTCGGCTCTTACCTTCTTTGGACTGTTGCTTTATTTACATATAAATAGATAAACGAATGTAAATATAGTGGAAAATTTCTTCTAAAACATCTGAAGCTAGTGATTCATTACTCATTTATACCGTGTTCAGACATCGTGTCTGTCGAGATATATTCAAATTTTACAGCGAGACTCCGCTTTTGATGATGGAAAACATAGTTAAGAATGTGGCAAAGTGACATTTTTAATGTACGTCTTGTAAAGAACCACCCTCGAGTTAAACCTCTGTGGACAAGGCACCTAAAAGTTTTGTCTGTTTGTAGCTAGCCTTCCTATACAGCGTGTTACAATAGATTAAATCTTTTGGTTAACAACTATATCTTCACACCTTTAATACCCATATCATTCTCACATAATTCATCCATACTTTCTTATATTTTTAACGTATATGCAAAATTAAATTTACTCTCACAGCTTAAAAATCAGAACATTTAGAAAACGTATTTTTATTATCTACTAGTGGGCGCCCAGTGGTCGACATTCGACCATAGTTCATTGATTTTTTAAAGTTTGTACTTTATTAGGGTTCTTTTATCAATGGCATCGACTTCAAATATATAATTAGGTAGTTCAAATATCAATATTTTTTATTTAATTCGGTTAACTTAATAATTAAGTTATTTTTCGCTTTTTAATGCCTTATTAGTTTTCACATCGAAGGCGGTTTATATTTTTGTAAAGAAAATTATTTCCCCATTTTTAGTGTTCATAAATATATCTGGTTTGTAATGGGTATAATAAATCGGTTCCAATTTCACGAAAATACGTAGAGACGAAGTGGGTGAAAATCAAATAAACGATATTTCACCCCCTTAGGGGTTGAATATTTTCTTCAAATTTATATGGGACCACCGCTGAATATAACTAATTCAAATAAAAAAAGAATCATTAAAATCGGTTCATAATTTGCGGAGATATCAGTTAACATACATTAAAAAAAATACATACAACCGAACGTAGTAACCTCCTCCTTTTTCGAAGTCGGTTAAAAAATACATACAGTCGAGCATAGCAACCTCCTTCGCAACCTTTTGTGAAGTCCGTTATTGACGGATGTCAAAATGTCTTTTTTATTTACATGTGTGTATATGTTGTGTAAAATTGAAGCAGTAATGTGAGTAATGCATATTTTTATTAATTTAATGTACTTCTAATGCATTTTATATAAAATGAATAGCTTTCTGCACTTCTCCTCCATATAAACTTTAACTATGCCAAATTTCACGTTCAGAAGTGCAGAAAATTGGTTAAAGGATACATAAGAAATACCTATATTGACAACTTCAGAATTGGCAGTATGGATTAATTCCTTCGCCTGTCCTATTGGACGAATATTATTACTACTTTTTTGAAGTCCGTTATTGACGGATGTCAATGTCATTTTTATTTACATGTGTGTATATGTTGTGTAAAATTGGAGCAGTAGTGTGAGTAATGCATATTTTAATTAATTTAATGTACTTATAATGCATTTTATATAAAATAAATAGCTTTCTGCACTTCTCCTCCATATAAACTTTAACTATGCCAAATTTCACATTCATCCGTTCGCGCATTTCTTTCAAAAAGGGATACAAAGATTTGGCTTCACGTATTAATATATAGATATTAATTTTATTACTGTGAGTATTATAATACATTTTATAAACAGGTTCAATGATATTTTGTTAGAAATATAGACCCACATTCTTATTCTACTTTTTTATTTGTATTAAAATGAAAGTTTGCTTTCAAACATTGAAAAATATTGTTGTTTCCACATTTTTCTTGTAAGACGTAATTAATTTTGGCGTATTACTTCTTCTGATCACGTGCTACTTTGTATAAATAATAATTTGAATTTTTGGTCAATGTCATACCGAACAAAGTAAAGCCACATCCAAAGTACACAGTCATTTCCGACATCGTGTGCGTCAGTTTGGTCGCGTTCAGGGGCAAGCGGAACGGCACTTCGGCCGACGACCCGAGATCATCGTCGATAACTCATCGTCGTGTTTATTCACTATTATCGAACTGTAATTGTGGCTAAAAGAAAAAAAAATCAAATGTTCAATTTATATTAGAATAGTTTATGAAAAAGTTTGAATCTAAGTTGTCAATCTTACTCCGTATTATTTGATACATTATATGTTTTTATATATTTTATATCTATAACAATTGATGTCAATATATCTGAGATTGATAAATTGAAATACCGCTTGACGGGTTCCCGTATAAATTGGCATACCTTAGTATTTTTTCAAGGAAAATATTTGTATGATTTCTATTTTCATATAACTCGTCACTAGGTGGCGGCACTAGTTAATATTATATTGTAATAAATTATTATATTTTAATTTAAAGTAGTTGAAGACACGAACTATTGTTAATTTAATTTAATATAATTTCTAATTAATTTAGTCCTATTTATTAATAAATAAATACTTTTGGTTTGTTCCCGATTAACTTTTGGCCGCGGCTTTACTCGTGTTAATAGAAATTTGACCTATGCAAAATTTCATAATAATTAGTTAAGTAATGAATGCATGGAAACATAACAAACAAATAAACTTACATTCACATTTATAATATTATTCAGGTAAAGTTTAAATGCAGGTATTGATTTGTATTTAAGTTGTTATAAAAGCTATGTATATAATATACCACTTTATCATTCATATCGAATTAGGATATAGAGTGTCAAATAATGTGCTGGTGTGAATCACAATTACCAGAGTAATTCAGTCACAAATTCTTTAACAATTTAACGCTGTTCGTAATAATCATGACCGTGAACAACTTGTGAACCTAGTTTAAATCTTCCGATCGATGTATACGACGGTTCAAAATAAACTGGTTTAAAATGAAATGAAATACGTAATAACCTCTAACATTCCTTATATCGGTTCACATCAGTTACAGAGAGAGCACTCTATAGTTACAAATAAAAGAAAGTTCAACCAGAAGCTTTTCGTTTATGTGACAGTTTAAAGAAATCCAGCTTTTTACTTCTGAATACTGTGATTACGTAATAGTTATTTGTAAAATGTTATACTATTTACTAGCTGATACCCGTGACTTCGTCTACTTTGTTTATTATCTTAATAATGTGTTTTATGTACAGAAAAAAGAGCATAACACATTGAAAGCAAAAATAAAATATACTTTGCTTACCTACTAAATTTTTTTATAAACAATGTCATCCGTTTACTTCACCTCTCCTACGAATACGCACCACATCGCTTGTCCCACTTCACATATCGCTGAATGCGTAGTGGCTGTAAAAGTCGAAGTGTATCATTACATTGAAAGAAGGTAGTGTGATAATTTTCCTTTTAGAGAAAGATCAAGTGTACTATGAAGTAAAATTTAAAAAAATTGATGGACATCTATCCATTTTAGTGTTATGCGTACAACGGTGGACCTCTGTCATCATTACATTGTATAAAACAAAGTCCCTTACCGCGACTGTCTGTCTATCTGTTCGCGATAAACTCAAAAACTACCGAACGGATTTTCAAGCGGTTTTCACCAGAAGATAAAGTGATTCATGAGGAAGACTTGGGTGTATAATTTGTCAAGGATTTTTTTTATTGTCAGGGCGGGACAACGTCCGCGGGTCCGCTAGTTTACAGTAAAAAAACGGTGCTAATTATATAATCTTCTCAAGCCAAGCCGTGAAACGAAGGCTGGTTTATTTAGAAGTAAGTAATAAGAACAGAACGAATCTAATATATTATCTATCACTCTAGAATATACGTGCAAATATGGTTTTTATGTCCAAAATACAAATCTGTTCCTTAAATTGAATATATAACACCTATGTATCAATAGGTTATATATTTATGTATCAAAACGATTCAGTACTTTTATCTCCTTCGGTTGTCAATTTTTTTTTTTTGTTTGGATGTGTTTGACGAGCTTACATAAAACAACATAAAAAAATTGAAACAGTTTCTACTTTCAAATACACATATTTATTTATTTATCGTAAAGAATCAACAACAGTCACATAAAAAAGAAGCTAAAACATACATGCAAATACTTAAAATTATTTATGTCACTAATTATATTTGATTACATCATTCATCAACATAAAATACAATGCGGAAGACAATAATACTAGAAGATACAATTATGAAAAGATTAAAAAGGAACAAGAAAATAAAATAAAACAGTTTGATAATGTATAATAACTTAAAAATGAAATGAAAAACTAATTTAAAATTGTAATATTATATATTATTGTAATTGAGAATATTAATAAGATCGTTTGTTGTGAACTTCGCAACAATTTGTATATATCAAAAACCTGCTGAAACATAATTCCATAAACCTTTTCATAATAATGTAATCCTTCCAAAGCTTATGCCGGGTTTAATTCACTTCTATCAAATTTAATTGCTGCTTAGTTTTCATGGAAAAGCACAATAATATGTAGCCTAGAATGTTGTGTGGGAAAACTCCACCGTCAGCAAAAGTCACATTGAAATCGATACAGTTGTTTCCCAAATTAGTTCAGACAAACAAATCTTACTTCAATTTTATTTATATTCATAGTTGTGTAACTAGATAGGTAACGAAACAGGATCTATTCTATCGTTTTATTCTATTAACAACATATATACTTTTGCCATCCTTCACCTGCGCTTCAATATATCTTATTTGTGCATTTGAATAATTTCTAAGTAACGTAATTATCTGTGAATTCAAATTATTCTCTAGAGCATTTTTACAAATCTAGACGTAAGAATACATCAGTAAATTGTGTCCTTAATCTTTGCGAATAAAAAAAGAATCTTTTCGAGACTATATAAATTTGAACGGACAATATACGTCATAAAGTAAATTAAATATAATGCCTCAAACTTTCTCACACTCTATTTTCATCATTTCCTATCATTTATATTCACGATTTCATGTTCGTCCGCATAATTTTTTCTCTCGATGATAAAAGTACTTTATATTAACTAATTAATAAGTATATCAAGTGTTTATTTTTAGAGAATAAAATTGCTTTTACATAATCACGAACATGGTTTATTAACGAAATTTACTAGCTGGATATATATTTCACCTGTATGTTGGGACTTACTATAATATAAGTGCTTAAGTCGTACCAGAATAAAGCGTATACAAAAAAAAATCTTCATGTCTACGTAAAATGATGATCTAAGAGCCCTGGGCTGGGCTCGGCTACTGCCCTCACGAGTTGTTCGGCATCTAGAGCAGTGTTTCCAAAACTGGGTTCCGTAGAATAGTCATCAGGATTCCGCCAAAATTATTTATTGTTAGCTATCTTAACATTACTCCCATTTGTCACGGCGTATCGTTGTGAAATAAGCTTTTCAGCCTACGTTTGTTTATATAAAAAACAAATACAGGTCAAGATTGGATGCTACCACAGTTATACGCATACAATTGTGGGACATAATACCGAACTACAAAACAATTATTCATAAAATAGTAAAACAATTTCATTCTTCACATTACAATTTTAAGTTAAGAATAATGTGTTTCAATAATATTACACATTTCATTTAAAAAAATGTTCTTATATAAATTTCAATGTTGATTTGTAATCATTTGATATGGGGTTCCATAAAATAAAAGTTGGTTGGTGTCCCGTTATCTTTAAAGTTTAGGAGTCCCTGATCTAGAGGAAGTAGGGCCGGACCTGTCGGACATACAGTTCGGCTTCCGAACAGGGCACCCCACGTTGGACGCTCTGATCCATCTAAGCACGCTCTCTATGGAGGCAACCTCTCAGAGGGACAGGTTACGGGCGGTGTCCTTGGACATCGCCAACAACTTTCAACAGCCTGCTGCATGGCGTCATGCCGGAAGCGCTCCGATTCTTCGGAGTACTCTGAACTGGACTGGACTAAAATACAAAACAGTGCAATTTATTTAAACTTTTACAATCTCAAAAGGAAGTTAGACTACTTTATCAAAGACTAGAGATTAAAAAGATCGATCAAAAGAAAACAATGTAGACGTAAAGATTGAGCAGTGGTATATTGATAGATATAAGTTAAGAAACCTTAATTTCAGGAAAATATGATTTCTTTTACAATTACTTTTAATATAGATTATTTCTAAATATATGCTAAATATAATTTTTATTTAAAATAAATTGTATTAAATATAACTTTACTAAAACATGCAAAACAATAAAATATTTGCTTTCTCTTCCTAATGATAATAATGTATCCAGAAGATACAATGTGATAGTAACTGACATACAGTTTCGAATCATTAGTATGCACAAACTAACCTAAACAGTAGGAAGTAATGTGTTAGCTTTCTACACTGTATTTCATGTTCGTTGGGTATAATCTAAATACAATTAATATTAATCAAAGAAACAATTCTATTAATTAGTTGACACTGATTGAATGTACAAAGCAGAATAGAATAACAAAATAAAGCACGGATTTAATAAATGGAAAGCGCAAGGGAATAACCTAAATTATATGATTACATGAAAAAGTAATTGAAAGTCATGCGATCTGTTCAATTAGTTTCAGTCGAATTAATTTGTGGGTTTCGAAAGGCTTATGATGTTTTGTTCACACGTTTCGTGTTAAATGTCAGGTGTTTACAAATGTACGATCATTTTAAATATTTAGCTTGCTTTAAAAACACTTATATTAAGGTTTTGCATTTTTCCCCTTTTATCTCTAACAGCTGTTACGTTATACGCATACATTGTGTTTTTTTTAAATAATTGAACAGAAATGTGGAAATTAAAATCATTTTACGTATTTTATTGATTAAGAGCTAATATATTATCTTACATCCAAACGGTACTTTCAAATTTAAAATATTCTCGTGTCTTAGTTTATTTAAAACATAAATAGTCTTTATTCAGCACACTATAATCTTTCTTTAACTACAGTTTTCAAAAGGTTCAGAGATGAAGTATTTAAACAACCCAAATCTCAATAACAAAATATTGTATGACACCAAGTGAAATACTTGTAGGAGATAGAGCCACGCTGAAGCTATTACTGGTTTCAGCATGAATGGGTCGGCTCGCCCGGGGTAGTACCACCCGACCCACAGAAACACCGACGTGAAGTAACAGTGCTTGCATTTCGTTCGGTCAGTGAAAGCGCCTGAGGCCCACTTACCTTCCCCCTTCCCCGTCCCCTCTCCCCCTCCCACCTCCCTCCTCCACCCAAAAACAGGCTAGCAACGCACTTGCGACTCCTCTGGTCTTGCAAGTGTCTATGGACAGTGGTGATCACTTAACATCGGGTGACTCACCTGTTCGTTTGCCTCCTATGATATACAAAAAAAACTGTAAAGTCGGAAAATGCAATCGACTAATCATTTATGGCCGTGCTCATATTGTTAAGAACTGTTCTTGATTTTACAATTAATCTAGCATTGAAATCTACTCAATTTAGTTTTCTCCATACTCCCATCTCGGCGGTTAGTAATCTTTAAAATTAATTGGTTTTAAAAACTGTACATTCTTAAATAAGACATTTTATTATAATATTTGTAATAAATCCTGTATTTATTTGCATTCGTTTCCATATAAATAATTATTTTGAAAACAAAATAATTTACCACATATGAACACAGTTGAAGTATTAGTTGTTTTCCCGTGTTATCTACAAAAGGGCTGAACAAATTTTGATTACTTAATTTTAGGCTGATGAATAAAGGACTTTTTAAACTCTTTTATAATTTACATACAGTTATGCTTTTAAACAAAAAAAAATTGCTTTGCTGTGCTTTGGTAAAATGTTTTACTGCTAAATAATTTAGCTTCCACGAATAATGATAAAATGTAGTAAAGGTCACTTAAAATCGGTAACAGACTTATAAGGATTAATTAGAAACATAAATAATTCAATTAAATAAAAGAAGGTTCATAGTTTCCAAAAAACAAAGCCGCGGACTCCAATTAGTTTATATAATAAAGCTACATTGTATGAATACATTAACCATATAAGAATATCCATGGTATCTCAACAAAATCTGTACAAAATAAAGTTATCAGTTCAAAAGTTACACAACGTTGCATTCGATTCCATCTCAAACCGTGTTGAGGTGTGATAAGGTACCAATAAGGTACTAATATACAGTTGAATATATGTGGTTAGCCGATGTAATATTGAAATGTTGGAACTGGTTTGTATCCCGGGCTGGCCAGGGAACGCTGTGACCCCGGCCGGACTCCCTGAGAATACTGAATCGCGTCTTGGCATCTCTGTCGCTACTACTGGTTTGACTGCTAAAGTAAATTCTAATTTGAGCTTCCATTTAATATTTCCAAGTGTATCAATATGTTTATAATATAAATTATTATTTATTTATTACTCGGCAAATATTTTCTTATTGTTTATGTGACTAATTAAAGAATGGAAAAATAAAAATAAATGACTTTAGAGAAGGCTCTTAATATCGTGATATAATGGAGGAAATTATAAATTAATTATTTCTAATAATCTTAATAATACGTAGGTATTCGGAGGATTAGAATAAAAAGTTTAGATTTTAGTATGCGTTTATACTTTGATATTTTACGCGAAAACCCAAAAGACGTAACAATAGTCGTTTAGTCGAAAGTGGTTTTTATTCGTGGACAAGTAGTATGTAATGACAACACTTACGGAGTGCGTCTTTGTAAGCATAACGAATTAGAAGTGGCGCCGAATTGAATATTTATTATATCTTTGGCGAACATGTCACAAATATGTTATCCGTAATATAATATGATTACCCTAATGCATTTGCATATATATGTATACACGAAGTGTGACTGGTGTAATGAGTTACCGATTCGCATACATAATATTGAATCATATCTAAAATGTGACACACTTTTCGAAAAATAAATTATAATTTGAAAACCAAAATGATTTCAAGTTAATATTGTGCTTATCGTGTTCGTTTAGTAAAGAAAGAAAATGTTAAGGTGTAAATAAGTCATATACGGAATGATATAATATGCCAAAAAATATTGCTTATCTTCATAAGACTCAACGGCCTAATTTAATGATAAAACTATATAAGCACTCCGGCCCAACACAGTTTTTAAAATCAATTAATTACAGCTCAACGACATAAAATTATGACACTATTCGTACCTATTTTTTGGTTTAAATAAAGCCGCCAATTTAAATTTACCATTAAAAACTTATTAGCCTTGAACGCATCCCTAATTTTAAATTTAAATCTAAATTTAATTATGGAATTGTTAACTTTAAGTATAACAAATACAATTTAAAATAATTCAGTGGAAAGCATTTACTTTAAAGACTTTTTTATTAAATTTAAGTTCTGGGCCGCACCTATTTTTAGTACATTGGGTCATAATTTATATCGACCTAAATTTAGGTTGGACCTTACGAGGTTATATTGAACTTATAAAATATATTAAGGTATACGTTTTTATTTGACATTGGTTACAATTAGCCCAAATAACCTAATATTTATTTCGGTAATTGAATAATTGAGCATTTTTTAAAACTATATACAATAATTAACTCTTAGTTCATTGATAATTTTAAGACAATATACAAGATTCCAATCAATTTATAGAGGGTACTAAAAATCCTCCTTATCTTATTGTACAAACCTTTGTCGGAATAATGCAATAACCCAGGGCACTACAAGGACCATAACATTCAGATAATAAAAGGTAAAAAATAAAGCCTACATTGAATAAAAGAATAAACATTAAAATCTTGAAGGAAAACGTTTAATACTTACATTAATTTACTAAAATTATCACTATACAAAGACTGTGTGTATGTAAACCTTAATAAGACTGGAATATAAAAAATGATTATATTATAAAATACTGAGAGGTGTTGGGAAGCTGAATATTATAAATTTTATATGTTTTTTATATGAGAAATCCGGAAACATAAAAAAAGAAATTTAAGATGTAAATAAAAATAAATTTTTGATCCCAACAACACCGCCATCTAGAGGGTTCCATTATAGTTAAGAGACCTACTAATTGTTCTTATGAAAAAAAGTCATCAGGCAAGCTGTTTTTGAAGAAAATGATTACGAAGAAGCGCACACTTGAATTATAATATATACGTATAATAATAATGTAAATCTAATAAGTCTGTATTTTTAGATTTTTGTGAAAAACATTCTTGCAGGTGTCTAGGAATAAGTAATAAGATACATTTAAACCAATTTTAGGAATTTTTTGTCTGTCTGTTTGTATGAAAACACATCACTGTTAAAATACTGCGTTCATGACATAACCTCTTCAAGAAAATTTTCCGATACAAAATACACATAAGAGTTGTTGAGATATGTATGCTTGGTACACATATATGTTTCAACAACTCATATATGTATGAATAGTTTAGCTTAACTTAGGTTAGCTGAGATAGGTCGCGAATTGCATGAATCAGGTAACAGCCAAGCCGAGGTGTGCCGTGCACCCTTGAGCTAGTTGCCCAAACAAAAATCGGCTGAGTGCCTTAAGCGCTCGCCTTAGTAGTCCGGTGAAGCTGTTAAGACCTTGCTAGGTCAATAGCGTAGTCAGTTCGAGGAAAAAAAACTTTTTCAAGAATATAATAAAACATATCTTTGAGTACTATTCTATTTAGCCTTTGTTTTATTAAAAGCGGTTCTGTTTATCAAAAGTTATTTTTACCTTTAATGACGACGCGATTTAAGTACGAATGAAAAGCAGATAAATAAATGGACTTAATACATTAAGATGACTTTATTAATCACTGTTTTTACATACAGTTTTACCTGGATGAAGTCGCGGGCACAGCTAGTAAGCAAATATAACACTGCAATAATCATCAATTTACTGGCTATTTATATCAATTATGCACGCAGGTTACAATGACACAATGTAAACGCACTCATTGCAATCTCGACAAAATCCTCTTCACTCTCAAGTAAATTAAAAATAAAACAAAACATTCATGTTAAAAGGCAACGTGTGTCCTCAAAAATGGATAAAAAAGTTAAGCTGTCACAAGGTTGTCTGCGTATCTTGGCAATCTGTAACAAGAACATATTAACGGTCTTAACACGTGTAATCGAGTACAATGCCGGTTTCGTTAAAGATTGTTATAGCAATTACCATTTACGAACGGTGACGTATTATTATGATGTAAGAAATACAATAAAGCTACTTGAAATTTGCGGTCGTGCATGTCACAAGCCATATGCCACACAACATTCAACTAAAATATGTCCGGGTCTATTTGTGACATCAAACGTGCTTTTCAAAGTTTAAATTAAATTATGAGATTATAATGGGATATTATATTTATAAAGTTATATACGTTTTCTTTGCCAAAAACGGTTGCATTCGAATAATCCACTTTACACATCGTTATGGTTGTCAACAACATAAACTGTCATTTATATGGCGATAGACATAATTTATACGATTAAGTAGTATATATATTTTTGTGTGACTAATCTCGGTAATATCCAAACCGATTTTGACTACAATTTTACTTGACTGACTACAAAATAGAGAAAAGTTTTTTGAAGTAAAACCTTTTTAGTCGCGACTAGGAGGTAACTGGACGACAATGCAACGGAAGTGCGTTACGGCAATGTAACGTCACGTTTCTGTACCACCCGGTTAGATAATAATTAAACATAACCAAAACTTCTATTAAATCATAATTAATTTAATTCGTTACTTATAATAGTAATTTGTTCGTACTTCTCTATATTTTATTTACTTTATAATAAAGAGTTGCTAATAATATTATAAAATGATAATTCGCTAGCGCGTTGATTAGTGTCATCCTAAACTAAATTATAACTTCAGTTAAGATATTAAAAGATATAAGTAAACTAATAAAGATTAAACTTTTATTAACCATAATAAATAAACTGTACAAATAAATTCATGCACAGATTTCTTTCTTCTTTACTTTTTTATTTTCTTAAAGAAAACCTATCAATATTTATTTCAAGAATGTAATTATTTTTCTTACTGAATCGTGACCACCGTATAAAGGTAAAAAATCGTGCAGTTGAATTGCTTTTTAATATAAGTCAGTAACTATTCACCAACTTATTTAGAAGAAGGCCTGTTCCCATACGTTTTAATCTCACGAGGATTCTTGCTGTTTTTTCTAAATTTGCCATGTAGTATCACTTGTACAGTCATTTTAGCTAACTGATATAAAACGATATTCTACTTAGCTACTTCAAATGTGTTCAACTTACAATTATCATAAGAATTAATAAAGTAAAATTAGAACAAAATTTTGATTTTACACACGACCCAATAAGAATATGGTGGTCAATTGGTTTGAACAGCGGAATATCGATTAGACGCAAACAAGTTTTTTGGAATTCGCTTACATTTATAATCCTGAATTAGTAACGCTATCTGTTGACGGCCAAGGAAAGCATCGTGAGGAAATCTGGACTTCTGAGAAATGTTCTTGAAGTACCACAAGAGACGGTAGTAAACCCAGTATATACTGTAGATTCCTCAGGGCTTATAGTCGCCAATACTTCGTGTCGTGAGCTGGCGTGGTGATTATGCCTGTTCATTATTCCATAAAGAAGCCAAGCAGAAGTCTCTGCCAAGATGGAATTATTATTATTAATTAGAAAATCTAATAATATCACCTTAAATCAGTTAAATCGATAACTGTGACCATATAACTACGAAATTAATTTTCATCGGCATAATAATGAATTGCAGAAACTTGACAAATGTTTTTGGAGATGTCGCTGTATACATACAAAAATAAGGCGAAAAAGACGGAGTGAAGGGCATGATTGTAAAATATATATTTACACTCGTAAACAAACTACAGACGAGGAAAATAGAATTATAAGGGACACTTTAAATAACTGTTTTGTGGTAAACAATACCGTCGTGGAGCGTACTTCAAACAGATCTAAGTAACTGCGTTCTAAGGCCTCGGCTAACGCACTGAGCTATTAAACCAATGTCAAATTGTTGAAAGTTCCGGTAAACCTTTAGATTGATTTGTTGTTTATAAACTGTTTATATATTTTAGATGTTTATGTTGTCTAAACTGAAGAAATAAAAATAATTACATTGTTCATCTTGCGTAACGAAATAAGTCAAATTTTGAAATAACTAATTTATAAAACGTTTTTGGTGTAAGAATTTATTTCCCACTAGCTGTACCCGCGGCTCCGCACGCGTTTTTTAAAATCGTATTAAAGAATTATAAAATTGTGAGACTATGTACAATTATAGAAATGCTCTTTAAAGATAATTGTAAATACGACGCGCACGCCACTAAAAGTAACATGTACATTGAATATATAAATACTAACAGCGTGCCAAATGAGGTTTGTCATCAGCAACATATTTGGAACTTTAACCCACCATGTAACTACCTCAGTGCTCTCTTACACTGTATAAGGAACTAATGAAACAATAACTTAAAATATTATTATAAAGATTTACATTACATTTAATATACATTGCCATTATTATAATTAAGATTTTGTGACTATACAAAAAATAAACGATTGTCTGTTCCGCAAGAAATTGTATTATAGAACTCGTTACGTAATACATTTATAATCTAAGACCTTATTAGGAAGACCTATATATTATTAAAGTTATTGATAATTATAATGGCAAATTGTAAACAAAAAGCTGATAATTATTTCTCTTATTAAAAATTAAAAATAAGTTGAAATCTTGCTAAATTTCATGCAGACAAAGTCGCGAGTAACAGCTAGTCTGAAATAGAATAATCTCAATTACTCTCAATTAATCAACTACTCGGTGAAAGTCCCGTGAAAATCGGTCAAACTGTACTGGTGATAGCACAGCGAAAGAAGCCACGGTTAACAGCTAGTCTAAATTAAAATAAATTAAATTACTTTTTATAAGGTCCGCTATCTGCCAGTGAAAGTCCCGTGAAGATCATTTAACCGTTTTGGAGAAAGCACTGTGGGCAAAGCCACGGTTAACAGCTAGTATAAACTAAAATTGCCTAAATTACTTTTTGTAAAATCAGCTAACTACCAGTGAAAGTCTCGTGAAGATCAGTAGAACAGTTTTGGAGATAGTACTGCGGGCGAAGCCAGGGTTAACAGCTAGTAAAACTAAAATTGCTTGAATTACTTTTTATAAGGTCAGCTATCTGCCAGTGAAAGTTTCGTGAAGATTGATCGAACCGTTTTGGAGATAGCACTGCAGGCAAAGCCACTGTTAACAGCTAGTATAAACTAAAATTGCTTAAATTACTTTTTATAAGGTCAACTATCTGTCAATGAAAGTTTCGTGAAGATCGATTGAACCGTTTTGAAGATAGTACTGCGGGTGAAGCCACGGTTAACAGCTAGTCTAAATTAAAATAGACTAAATTACTTGCTATGATGTCTGCTATCTGCTGGTGAAAGTTGCGTCAAAATCGGTCCAACCGTTTTGAAGATAGCATTGCAGACGAAGCCGCGGTTAATAGCTAGTCTAATTTAGAGTAATCTAAGTAACCCGCTGTAATTTCAGCTATCTGCCAGTGAAATTCCCGGCAACATCGGTCCAGCCGTTTCGGAGATTACCCGGAACAAACAGACAGACAGACAGACCGACAAAAATTTTAAAAATTGCATTTTTGTTATCAGTAGCGTGTATACTTTCGTAGCCAATCAGTAAAAAAAATTTATTTTGATATTACATACAGACACTTCATTTTTATTATATGCATAGAATAGATAAAAATGAGAATCATTAACAAGAATAGTGTTCACTTGTTTCATATTTCAACATTCATATGTCAAATAATATATTCATATGTTAAATAAATAATCCACGGTCTGCTAACTGAGATTTTTTTTTATTTTACATTTTAAATTAATGTAAAATTCTTAATTTAAATAAAGAATTCTTTAAGAAATACAGCGTAAATTGGATATAACACTATCTATAATCATGATATATAATTTTAAAAAAAGGCTAGTAATAATAATATGCTCTAGTATGGTCATTATACTCATAACAACGATAAAAAACACACAGTCTCCGTTCCACACTCGTCTTAAGTTAAATATTTGTATAAAATACCTATGTTTTTTCGTATTTTCTACGTTATTGTCCAATAT
Organism: Antheraea yamamai; assembly: GCA_036509395.1. Lineage (NCBI taxonomy): Eukaryota > Metazoa > Arthropoda > Insecta > Lepidoptera > Saturniidae > Antheraea > Antheraea yamamai. Next base: position 12,280,610 of record AP028432.1, read on the forward strand.
TTACCATTCTAAACTTAACGTACAGTTCTTTAAAAGGCCGGCAACGCACTTGCGACTCCCCTGGTGCTGCTAGTGTCTATGGACGGCAGTGATCACTTGTCATCAGGTGACCCGCATGTTCGTATGCCCCCTATAATATGAAAAAAATATAGCCAACAATAAAGTATAACAATTTCAATGAGAAAGAATGTAGCTTACTATTCGGCATTGAATCAGTAGTTCCAGAGCATTCTACAAACAAACTTTAATTCTGTATAAAAATAGTATAGAATTTGATCTAGCACGTCAGGGTGAAGAGTAAGACGTACGGCTAAAATCGGCTTACTTCAGTTTTGTAAATCGTTCTCTCTATTACACAGTGCTGACTGACTGCGGTAGACAAAGATAATGATGCCATACGAAGCCGAACTTAACTATCTCGGTCTCCACGACATGTCAAATCAAAAGCCGGGTACTGTAAAAGTGTAGATTAGCTTTATCCAACTGAGACAATGATGCACCATAATCTCGTTACATAATAAAAGTGTACTTAACCGTACGATTGCAGCTATTCAGTCGGTCCCTGCTAAAGTTCCAATAATTAGTCTAACACCAAATCGACCACTCCAATTGGAAACAATACAGCAGTTTCAACTATTTTATTAAGTAAGTAGCAACCCTATCGAGATTTGTCCTTGTGTGGATCTGATTACACAGGGACACGCGTACGTTGCAGAATATTCCACGAGGCCTGTGTGCGTGGGTCGGCCACCGCACGATGTGCCGGTATTTATCCCACATTAGCATGCATCCGTACCATTGATCCGACCTCTTTGTTCACTAACTAAATCATTTATTTGGCGGGATAACCGAACGCAGTAACAACAATAAGTTTATTTGGAACCAATAATAAAATAGCAAGGTTTACAGGTGAACCGAATTTACACTCCATAATAATATGTTTTAAATTTGTAGAATAAATATTTGATAATTACAGTGAAACTAACGCATCGTAGAAATTAATGAAAGAATGACAAACAAATATACATTTCGAATATGCGTAGAACTAGAAGTTGAGGCCGAGAATGACCAATTTTTCAAAACTGAATAGAAAAAGAAATGTTCGTACATAATAAATTAGTAAGCATTTAGAACCTATTTCAATGTACCTATAATAATAATAAATTTAATGATTGAAAGGAAGGTACTCTATCCTTTTATTCTACCCCATTGCAAAAATTATGTGATTGTATATTTGTTTAATGAAATACAAACATATTTGTAGAATCATGGAAGTTAAATGGTGGCTAAGTTAAAAAAAAATATCTAGTAATAAGTACACACGACCTAAAATGGATTGCAGACCTGAGGCCAAACATATTAGATTGCTATTGTCGAGGACTGACTTGAGGACAAACATACCCTGCTGTTTCAAAACAGAAATGGGTACGTAGTCGTGCTTTCGAAGTTGAAGCTTGAATCTTCTATATTTATAATGAAAATACAATTGCTTTAAGGTTCAACCATGCCTAAAATACTTAACGTGATAGCATAGTAGCCAAATCACCACTCGATGAGGAATTCTTCGTGGATGATTCCTAGGCTTCTTATTTTTTTGATTCGATAGAACTTTTGCCATTTTTTCATTAATCAATGAAGCAGGCGAGAATCTATTATTCTAACTATCCTAAATAATATTAAAGCAAGTTTGTTTGTTTGTTACGCTTTCACGCCTTAAGTATTCAAGCGATCATCATTAAATTTTGTATATACGTTATTACAGATATAGAGAAGGACATTGCGTATTTTTCGTACAGAAAATACTGTTACCGAGGGATAGATTATATCTATAGAAAAGCTAGTAATGACTAAATAATAATCTTGGTGATAGAGTCACGCTGAAGCTATTACTGGTTTTAGCATGAATAGGTCGGCTCGCCCGGAGTAGTACCACCCGACCCACAGAAAACCGACGTGAAGTAACAGTGCTTGCATTGTTGCGTTTTGTTCGGTCAATGAGAGAGCTGGAGACCTACCTCCCCTCCCCTTTCCACGCCTCTCCTCCCTTCCCTTTCCCCCTTTCCCCCTCCCCCCCAAATACAGGCTGACAACGCACTTGCAACTTCCCTGATGTTGTTAGTGTCTATGAATGATGGTGATCACTTAACATTAAGTGATCCACCTGTTCGATTGCCTCCTATGACATAAAAAAAAATCTTTCACTATAATTATTTTACTAACTGCTGCAATGGAAAGAGTTTCAAACTAAACATAACCTTATTTAATAAAGTGACCTTGTTACAATGCTATTCTACAAAATTTATATTTTCCCCGACAATTTAAAACCTAAAGTTCAAGACATGTAATATGTGAAACTATAACACGAGAACTATCGTATGAACAGTTTTCTCGATAGACATCATTAAATATATCGGTACTGAAACGACTTGCTATATGTTTAGTTGCGATTTTGTTTTAGTGTTGATTCGGTCGGTTTATGCACACCGGTCATCCGAGTGTGGGTTTATGACAATAATGTAACCTGTGTTGAGCCGTAGGCATCTGGCAATAAATTACTTTTGTTTGTAAGCGTTTAAAACTAAAGAACACTGAAAATATTACCATTAATCAGGTTGTATTAATTTGCTTGAACAATATATATATTAAGGTTTTCGTTTGTTTTATATTGTGCTTCAGTGGCATAATATTATTAATATAATTGTTGTTTACATTGATATAGGTCTCGATAAAAATTGATATAAGTATAGGAAACTCTGAAGAAGGGTGTACTCTCTTATAATTATGCATCTATACTACCTACCTATAGAATGCTAATCATATATATTATATTTTTAATATTCGTCAAATCGTCTATGCAAAATAGCCATGATCAATTTTATTTTATTTCTGACGAATATTAAAAATATAATATATATGATTAGCATTCTATAGGTAGGTAGTATAGATGTGAAATTATAAGAGAGTACACGCTTCATCAGAGTTTCCTATACTTATATCAATTTTTATCGAGACCTATATCAATATAAACGACAATTATATTAATAATATTATGCCACTGAAGCACAATATAAAACAAACGAAAACTTTAAAATTCAGCATCGCAAATTTTCCTTTATTCTACACCAAGCGAGTACCGATTAAATGAGGTGCTCGCGTTTCTCCAGATAGCCTAGTGTGTATTTCGTCTCACTCGCACTCCTTTATATACCATCAACTTTCTTCTTCTCCCCGTCCTGCGCAGCCTCATCTCGACGGCACCTCGCCGTCGCCTTCGAGTCACATATTTTATTTGTGAAGCTTTCCTGCATCCAGAGGGGACTAAGGCTTTCTATAAACAGGACGATCCGAAACGCCTAGCTCGCATTTAACTCGTACGAGCTGAGATGTTATAAGGAAATAAGGTTCGAAGGCTAGTCGTACCGTGAATGGAGTTCCTATTTGTTTGTCGTGTCAGAGACCTGCCAATAATATTCACCCACACATTTGCCTGGATGCAATAATCATGGTTGATTTTATGTTTATACTTGCAGAAGACGTGCGAATAGGTGACGATACCACCAAGAGCCGAGCGTAAATTCTGATGCAATGAAATCCCGGAATGTTCTCAAGTCTCTAGCTGCATTTGAATGGAAATCTATGGTAATATACGCCTATATATAATTTTATGCTATAAGAGTCGCGTAAACTTACTACTAGGTATATTTTCTAAGATACACTGATATTCACAGAATCAAACTATTTTTGTTGTACAATGTTAATATTATTGATCAGAGATTAATATTCTGTCACGTTCTCTTTGTAGATAATATTTTATCGATATAACACAACACTGTTATAAATTCAATATTTTTAATTATTTAGTCATTAATATAGACTCGTTTCTATATCAAGATATTTCGATACATTCTTGAAAATATTTAAGTTTTAGAAAAAAAAAACATTTTTTTTACAGATATGACAAAATCTGGATTCGATTTGACACAAACATTGCATCATTTGAGTCATTTCAAAGCTGACTGTTGATAATTTACGTGACGGTTCTGAGGAAACCTTTGTGAAACATACCTGTGACATGAGTACCTATGAGTAAGAAAGTACGGAAATACCACAATAATAAATCTGTTACAATAATTTAAACTGTTAATATACAGGTAAATAATATTGGATTATATAACGTAAGGTATGGATTTAGAGACGACGTCTTGACAAAGGTTTCAACCTTTGTCTGTTTATTCCGTGTTCGTAATATTGGTCCTTCGAGCCGAACGGCGTCTTGTTTAAGGCATGCAAAGTATTTTACGATTCGACTGTGTGAGCATTGCGTGTTCGGTTTGTTTATTTGGAATCATTTATTGCATACCATATTGTAGGATCGGTGTATTTTCTTTGATTACCGTGAGTGTATGCGGTAATTAGTACCGTAAATTTAAATTGATGGGATCGTTTTAATAAAGTTATGTGAAAATTCCTTGCTTTAAAAATCTTTTGGTGTTTATATTATTAGGGTCGAAATTAATTAGTTAAAGGCGTAATTATTTTGCTTACAATTCTAGATATATGGTGTTATAGGTATTTAAAACATCTGTACTAAAATATCTATCTATCTTTACAATTTTATAAATGCGAATGAGAATTTGTTTGTTTGTTATGCTTTCATGTCTTCACTACTCAACCCACCATTATAAAAAAATGCATACAATTTGGTACAATGTTCTAATTCCGAGGGTCGATTCTGTCTTAAAATGAGCAAACCCGTGAGCAAATAGTAGTAATTTATAAATTCAGAACTCGTGTGTCTAATATTGATAGCTCAAATGAATATTTATCTATCAGTAATTTTTTATAAGATCCCAGATATTATTTTCATTCTGGCTAAAATATAGTTATACTAAAAGAAATTGTAGGTCATTTTTTTGCTATCTTTTGTCGTTGACACGAATGCTATTCTTCGAATCGATGGCAGTAGTTATTACGTTCATGATTGCAATCTCGGACCCAAATACAATATATTTGATTTATAAAAAGAGTGAGACAAACAGTTATTTCAATACTATAATCATTTAAAATGAGGTGCCCAAGAAGAAGCTATATTAACACAAGATGCCGAGACAAAAGAACTGTGGCGAGCGTTGTTCACGCATATTTAAATAAATAAACACACCTATGAACATTGTGAAGCGTATACGCAGCTTACACAGAGCTTTAATAACATTCGAGGATGTGGCATAATTTTTTTAAATTTATATCATATTGTATTCTACATCTAACATAATTGATTATGTTATAATAGAAACATTGTAAAGTACTATAACGTCAATTATTTAAAAACAAAGATACTTAAAAATGTCACATCCATATTACTTTAAATGCACACAATTCTTCACACACAAGGGACCGAGAATATCGTTAGCGGCCGTGAGAATCCGATACTCCTTGTTGCATACACGGACCTGCAAAATAATACCTCTGTATTATTTTATTTATTGTTACAATTTAGTACTTTATATTGTTTCATATTGTGTAGTAAATTGGCTTTCGTTTTTCGTTGCTTTTGATATTAAACCAAAGCGAGAATATTTTCGCATTTATAATATTAATATTGAAGAAATAATTTTATTATATATTTATTTTTGCAAAATATTCAACATAAACTTGTAGGTTGTAAGTAATATTTAAAACTGAGATGTTAATATTTCGATGAACTGCTTTAACTGAATTTGTATACAAGTGTAATTGAACATAATATGGGAAGCTGAACTGACTATCAGTAAATAAAAAGAAAATTTGTTTTACTGCTCAAAAATCAATTTTGTAATTTTACAATCATACGCAACTTATATATTATTGCAATAATTAAATCAAAACTGAAAGATATAAGAAGTCAGAAAAAAAAAATCGCCTCTGTGATTTTAACAAATTATTTTCTTCTATTTCATGTATTTGGTTTTGTATCAATAAGCTAAGTACATGAATAATAAAAAATAGTATATTCGATATTTAAAGCATAAATGTAGGTACCTATATCTACTTATAGAGACAGTTGGATTGCTCTCATACTATATTGGTCGACAAGATTGCTTATAATCAGGAAATTTGCTATTCATATTTGCACTATGATTACGTAGGTTAATAGTTTATGTGGTTTTGATATAATTCGGTTAATTATTTATCTTCCTTTTTGGAATAAACAATTGTCACCTACCAACATACTTTGGTCATACGTAGCAACTTTCCTTTTCAACGGTCCCTAATGGAATAGCCAATCCACAAACTATACATTATATAATTAATTTTAATGAGATTATAAAAATTAGGCAACAGATAAGAAAATAGATACATTTTCAGACAATTTTGAACAATAATAACATCCCTAACTAGGCAAGAGTGATGTAAAGTTTCCAAATAGATTAAAAAATATATAAACGCACAAATACTGTAATTTTGAGCAAAAAATATACATTACGGTAACCGTTCCGGTTGAAATATTCTAACTATTATCTAAGATTATAACCAACTTTCACGAACCACGTAATATTTTGTTATGATAAACTTATACCTACCATTGTACTTCAAATCGAATTAATTTGACCGTCGGGTGTCTCGCGAAGTTACTATGAAACGACTATTTTTTATTATGTAATTTTATACAGAAATTACTACACTACTTCCCGGCTCACGTGAATATGTAAAACCTAAATCATAAGTTAACTACCTTTTATTTAAATATATAAACATAATTACGGGTCAGAAATAATATATAACAATAATTACGATATTGCGAAACTCTTAGTAAAACGCATATGAATTAAATTCATTACGAATTACTATTAGTCTTTGTTATAGTACTATACTGTACTATTAGCCGTGTCTTATGTTTTTAACTTCCCGCCATTGCTTCCCGACACCGCGCGGCACCACACATACTCGCCAAGCATAATTCATATGGTACTTACTCTTCTCCTAAGGGTTGTAGCGTTATGATACTTAGCCTATAACCTTCCTCAATATATAATTTATAAAACGAAGAAAGAATATTTGAAATCTGTTTGGCAGTTTTAGATTTTAGCACGTTATAAACAATCTTAAGAAGTTTACAATATCATTGCTTTGGCGTGGCTTCAGTGAGAAGCTTGTTTACAAACCTCTTTTTCATATCAACACAAGTTAAGTCCGAATTCATGAATACGTAAAGTTCTGGAATCGAAGCTTAATAAAAATGTCCGGACTTATCACGTGCTCGGCGGTGATTGAAAACATCGAGACCAAAATTCACACGAGACGTGTAAATTTACGATAAGTGAGAGTGTCGATAACCCAAGCCAATTTATATTTTGGGCACGATATAAGGGAATAAACTGGTCATTTCTATTTCTTATGCACGGCATTGATCATTGGCATATCATATATTTCGTTCTTCTGCAAACGCTTTGCTTGTTACGAGGGTACTATAAGTTTTGTCCTTATTGTCTGTTACTTTATTACTGTCTTTTATATTTTAATTATCGTTTTATTATTATAATTTAACACTTACAATCATTTCTCTTATATTAAATTTGATCATTGCTGCTTACTTCCTATAAAAAAAACGATAAGCAGACTAGGTAATAGTCTGAAAAGTCCATCATTTTCAAATAAAAGTCGCGTCAGAATTGGTACAATTTTTTTTTTTCTTGATTTTGTATTTTTTCAGATAATACTACGGCAGTATATATATATAGTAACAGAATAAATTACACGTTGCAGTTTAGTATAAAAGCTACGATGACAAATAATTGTAGGATCAAGGACCTAAAAATGGCCCAAAATATCTCTCGGTAAATACGCGAGGACCAAAAATGTGTTTGATGTGTAATTGTTTCGACGAATCGGTACCCACTCATCTCAACAAATTCATAAATTTGAATAAACGTCTTCGAAATTTTCAAATGTCCTATATATTTATGTTTTGTGTAACCAAAAATTAATCACTATATCATATCATGAATTAAATCACTTAAATAAGACAATTTACTTGAGCGAAAATATTATTTGTTTAACTGATAAGAATAAACCTAGAATAGAAAACAGTCCTTTTTGTTATTAAATAGGTACACTAAATTTTGTATGTTCTCCTAAATCGTCTCTCATCGTAATAAAGTGTAAATTGAATTATTTTATATTTAGATAGCGTAATTTAATTCTAAAACACATTTAAACATTACGAGAATAAATAGATTTTTTTTATTGTAGCACGGCAAAATGACTGCACTATGCCTGATGGTAAGCACAGTACAATCCAATAACAATGGCGACCACCGAGTGACACACTATCCATCGCCGGTCGTCGGTGTCATGCCGGCCTGCGAAAAGCTGGATATGCACAGACTGATCCCGAAACGCGAGCTGCAGAAGCGAATCACTATGACGGGCTTTTTCACCATATACATGGTGGTTGCGACCCATTCGGGCTGTAAAACCCTACCACCCCACTTTAGCCATTGCCTGGTTCGTTATTCAGCAAGGTGCACCACGCGCAGGTGAGGTTGACCTGCGTGTCTAAAGTCTTATGATGCTATTCGACACCCCTTACACCCCATTAATTAAATATAATATAATTAAATATGGAATTATTATTTTAATAAATATATAAACGTGAGCGTTAAACGTATCAAATGACCTCTTTATACGTATGTGTTCTATATTATAGAGAGGCGAATCTCAACGACTATTGTCACGAGCATTGCACCAAGGCTATCTCGTATGGCAACGATTACGCGAATAATTTTTCCTTCTTCCTACAGTTTGAGCGGAACAACCTTGCGCTGTGCGCATCGCACCAGAGGTCACCACCTACTTTTTGCTGTTCTCGTCTTTTCATTCAAGAGTAAAAATAATTTACACATTTTTAATTTCAGGTACCGTTCACCAAGTTTAAAATTATTTAAAGCAAATCCGTATAACCGAGTAGGTATCTATTCATTTCATCGAACAACGGTACTTGGAGCTCGTTGCTTGTTTAGCGCAGTGAAATCCACCGCATTTACGTCCTATACAAATAGTGGGACATATTACACACTTTCTTATTTCTCCGACTTCACAAGGTAATCTAGTAATAGGTAATCTTAGGGACTCTCTCTTTAACGTACGGTGAAAGTGAATTGCATAAGGGCCCTGCCGTATGCCGCAAATCACAGAATTGATGTATTTTACAAAGTGGATTTTTGATTGCGATAAATTAATTAAATAGATTCCGCTCGTATTGTCTACATTTCTATATTGATTTAAGTAATAAGTAATTTAACCGTTTTAAAATGAACCGAATGGCCGTTGGCAATAATGTTTTGTTGCATTTTTTATAAAAGTATTCCTTGTCTTCTCAGCCGTGTTTCATCCAAACGGTGGCAACTACAGAGAATTATCAAGAATCTATGAAAGATCAAAGCTTGCGGACAATAAAAACAACTTTTCTTTTAAGGTATAATGTAACTATTTTAATAGTCTTATTTTATTTCAACTTTACACGTCAGGGCTATTAGAACTTCTGGTTTCGTTGCTAATCACTCAGCTGTCAATACAGTATAACTAATATTGTCGTTCAAAACTAGAATTTCCAGCTAAGATATTAAGATAACAATTTATTAGAGCTCTGGTGTGTTGCGGTAGTCAGAAACGTATACATGAAAGGAAATATCAGTAACGTAATTACGGTTTAAATTGTAGCTATTATCCTTCTAAGTGAGATAGAGAACTAAGTGAAATCAAACTTCGTGCCTTCAATTATGATATATACCCATTTTGAAGAGTTAAGAATGTGAGAACACACTGGAATTCTATAGAATCATAATTAGAAGCTTGAATTCGTTCATTCGCATATTTATCATTTTGGATCAGATAAAATCAGAAATGTAAATTATGCGGCTAATTTCATTAATACAATTTTGCAAGATTATTGTTAGCTAATTTAATCTAGATCACTATAAATGTGTACAAGATTATGTTATTTAAAGAGTAACGGAAACAAATAAACGGTAACTCAGACTGTCATGCAAATAACTAACGTGAATTTTCGTGCGAATCATCTACTGTCCAGAGAGAAGTATGATAGGAGTATTGTATTTTTTTTATATATCATAGGAAGCAAACGAACAGGCGGGTCACCTGATGTTAAGTGATCACCACCGTCCATACACACTTGCAACACCAGAGCACAACGCAACGCAACAACGCAAGTGTGTTGACAGCTTATGTTTGGGGGGAGGGCGACGGAGAAGGGGGAGAGGGGACGGGGAACGAGGAAGAAAGTGGGCTTCCGGCGCTCTCACTGACCGAATGAAACGCAACAATGCAAGCACTGTTACTTCATGTCGGTTTTCTGTGAAAGGGTGGTACTACCCTCTCGTTGCTTTCTTCACGCTCCCGTTCTTATACGGGTGCGGGGAAACCGTTCCAGGGTAGAACCCTCTGACGGTGGACTGTGTGCGCCGCCCTATTACAGGGCGTGTCAATGGCGGAGGTTTTTATGAACCTCCTTCGGGAATTCGATGCACGACGCTTCATTCTCGCTCAGGCGAGTGCATAAGCGTCCGTGCGTGTGTTTTTGTCATTTTTCTCCTGCTTATCGGTTGGTCGTCGGTGTTACTGCCATCTGGAGGTCTTGTGTGTAGCGGCGCTATGTCGCGGAGGTGTACATGCGCCGAAGCGTCCGCCCTACGAAACATATTCGTGGCGAGGCTGCTTATAAACTCATCTAGGCTCTCTATTCGCAGATCTCGAGCGATCGTCGCGTTCTTCACGTAACGCGGAGCCCCGACGATCGTTCTTAACGTCTGACTTTGTTGGGTTCGTAATCTGCGTTTAAGGGATTCTGACACGCAACCGAACCAAGCCGGGGCTGCGTACGTGAGTCGTGACCTCACGTACGTCTTATAGAGGCCTAGTTTGGTGCGATATGGTAGTCTCGAGGTGAGTACCGGGCACAGCACTCTCCTCGCCAGTCTCGCTTGCGCGATGATGTTGTCAACGTGCTTCCGGAACGTCAGGCCTCTGTCGATGGTGACTCCAAGGTACTTCACCTCGTTCCTCCATTGCAGGGTTTGTCCTTGGAGAGACAGAGGCGGTGTTCTCTTAATAGTATATCCTAGTTGATAGGCCTGCGTCTTCCCTACGTTGACTGCCAACCGCCATTTAGACAGCCATTCGGGTAGTGCGTCGAGTGTGGGTTGTAGCAGCGAAGCGGCTCTCTTCCGATTTATAGAGGTCGACCAGTAAGCGGTGTCGTCGGCGAACAACGCGAGTTTCGCTGCGCCGACCACTGGGATGTCGTTCGTGTATAACGCATAAAGCAGCGGCGACAGGCAACTGCCTTGTGGCACGCCTGCTCTCACCGCTACTTCTCGGGATGTGCTGTCCTCGACCTTCACTTTAATCCGGCGGTTCTCCAGAAATGACTGCATTAATCGTTGCAGACGGGCGGGGGTGGTCGTCGCTGTGGCGAGCTTATAGAGAAGGCCTTCGTGCCACACCCTGTCGAAGGCCTTTTCCATATCAAGAAGCACCATGGCGGCGTGCTTCTTTCGGTTGTGCTGTTCCACGAGCATGTGTATGACCCTCGTCAGCTGGAGAGTAGTGGAGTGATCTTCCCTAAATCCATACTGCTCCCGTCGCAGTTCTATGTGTGGCTTCAGTCTACTCAGTACGAGCCTTTCAAAAGTTTTAGACAATGTACTGAGTAGTGTTATGGGTCTGTAGCTTTCTGCTTTTTTCAGGTTTTTGTCTTTCTTGGGGATCATTATCACTGTCCCGAGCCTCCACTCGCTGGGGAAGTGATTTGCACGTAGGATACCGTTGTAGAGGCGCGTTAGTGCCGCGACGGTTTTGCGCGGCGCGTGCCGTAACATTGAGCCGGTGATCCTGTCGGCTCCTGGGGCCTTCCTGGGTTTCAAAGTTTTTATTACGCGTTGTACTTCGCGTGGTGTCACGAAAGGGAAGTCGGTGTCGTTTTGCGCGATCTCGGTGTTGTGTGTCTCCATGAATTGGGTGATCTCAGTGTAGTGCTGATAATTCGTCACTGGGTTGGGTGTGAATTGGACTTCCAGGTGATTCGCGAATATCTCAGCCCTATCTTCAGCCATAAATTTCGGGTGACCGTTTTCATCCTGGAGTGGATGGGACTTCCTAGGCGCCGCGGATAGAGTACGGCACAGTCGGTGAATCGAGGGGACACTCTCCCCTATGCTCTCGATGTGTGTATCCCATGCTACGGCTGCATGGTCATCTAGTGCGAGCTTAACGCGCGTCACTAACGAGTTGAGTCGAGATTTCAAACTCGGGCAACGGGTATTCTGCCATTGTATACGGAGTTTTCTTTTTTGTTCAATGAGTTCCGTTATGTGCCGTGGTAGCGATTGCCAATGTCTGCTATCAGCCGGTCTGGCACGCGAGGACACCTCCAAGGCGGTGTGGAAACACCTTGTGATGTCCTCTGTCATGACTTCAACGTCATCACTAGTAGTCATCTGTCTGGTGGGTGTTTTGTGTTCGAGTTCTTCGCGAAAAGTCTCCCAGTGGGTCTCCAGGCGGGGCGCAGGAAAAGTGATTCTCGCTGGGGTCGCGAAGACCTCTAGTAGGACAGGTCTGTGATCGGAGGGTAAGTCGGGCAGCACTTTTTGTGTAGGCGCGGTAGTCATGCCTCTGTAGAGGCATATGTCGAGGACGTCAGGCGCTCCACGCGCGTAGTGTGTCGGCTCTTCCGGTCCGATTATCTCGTAATTGAGATCCTCGGCATGTTTCAAGATGCGCCGGCCTAAAGCCGTGCTCCTTGCAGAATTCCAGGCCCGATGTTTAATATTGAAGTCGCCGGCTACGACTATCGGATCGGGCGATTGTCCCAACAGGTCCTCTAGATCGGTTTCTAGTGTACCGATTGCTGAACCGGGCGGTCGATAAGCGGCAAACAGTCTTGTATTACGACCGGCGATATTGACCAGCACTCCTAACGCATAGAGCGACTGGTACTCTTTATGCGGGATGTGCTGGTGTACCACGTTGCTTTTGACGAGCACTGCCAGCCCCCTGTAGGCAGCGCCGGCGGCCGTGACTTCGTCTTTTCTGTAGACGTTGTAATTCGGGATTCTGTAGCGTTCGTTTTGCCGAAGGAAGGTCTCTGAGATAAGCATGATGTCGATATTATGCTGCCTCAAAAAGTGAATGAGGAGCTTCTTTTTTCCCTTCAGTGATTGGGCGTTCCAATGGACAACTTTGGTGGGTGTATTATCCATTGAAACCGCCTTGTTTCTTAGGCTTTCTTTGCTCCTTTTGGCCTCCCTTTCCTTCCTGCTTGGAGAAGAAGGTCTGGAGCACCCGCGCGAGTCTAGTCACCTGACTAGGATCTAGGTCACAATCTTGAGTTCTCGCAGGCTTTCTGCTGCGCTTCTTTTTGCCAGGCCCCGTCCTGCTGCTACGGTCAGTCGGGTTGTTAGCCGGTGCCATGAGTGACGCCGGTGCCGCTTCCGCCACGACGTTTTGTTGCGGCAGGGACTGCCCTTTACGGCCTGTGAGTGCCAGCGTCCCGGCCCTTTTGTTTCGCGCCTCCTTCTTGCGAACGGGGCACTGCGAGTGATTCGCCGGGTGTGGTCCTCCGCAGTTCGCGCACGTAGCCGGTGCGTCTCTGGCGCGGTCGCAATCGGCCGCAAAATGTGGCCCGCCGCACCTCACGCACGCCTGTTGTCGATGACAGTGATGGGAGCTATGCCGAAACTTCTGACATCGATGGCACTGAGCGGGGCCAGTCTTCCCCCGCCAGGCCTCTATCTTGACATCAGGCATTGTCATAATCTCTGTTATGTCGTATATCCGTGGAATAGTATCCGGGGTTTTCTTGAGGGCGGCGTAAAATATACTACCCGGGCGGTCACCACGCGCCCTTATATTTCGTACGACTTCCGGCTCGAAACCTTTATTTTCGAGGTCCCTTTGGATGTCTACAGGATTCGTGGTAGTAGGGAGTCCTCTAATTGCGATTTTTAAGCTCTCTTCGCTCGGGAGGGAATATGAGAACCACGAAATGCTTTCATTTTTCTCTAATTCGCACAAATACTTTTGTATTGCGCGGTACTCCCTATCGTCCCGTGGTAAGAATCGCACCCCAGCGCCAAAGGGTCGCGCGTTCGGTGTTTTTCCAATATCTCGGGCGATCGCTTGGAAATGCTTAGCCCAATCCGGTAACGATTCGACGATCAGAGGAGGATATTTCGCCTTTTTTTGGGGTTCCTCAACTCTGTCGGCGCCACTTTCGATCGAATCGCTAGGGGCTATACCTTTCTCCGCGGCTCTATCGGTCACGGCGCTCTCTGATTGGCCCGCGGCCGGTGGCTCTCGAATAGTAAAGCTTTGTTGTCTGTTTTCTTGCGCAGATGTCGCCACCGCGTATGATTTCGGCCGGATAGACCGTGATGAAGACCACTGGTCTGTCGACGCACTAGCGCCACTGTTTACGTCTGTTGACGTCGCCCGGCTTGTTGACGGGTTCTGTATGACCGTTTTCACGGTCAATGCCAAGGCCGTCGATCGAGGTTTCAAGGTCGGCTTTGTTATTGTTTTGACAGCTGATTGAGCGATCGGGGATTTCTGAATTGTTCGTTTCGGAACCGGTGGAGTTGATCGGGTAGGTGCTGTCGGGGTGTCGTTTGGCTCTTTTTGGCTATCTTTTTTTGATGGCCTTTGCGGCAATGGTGCCGGAGCCGTGATATTGACGCTTTCAAAGGTTTTTCTGGGTCCCGAGTCGGTACGAGGGCGCACTCGTCGCTCGTCTTGTGAGTCATCTTCTTCTCTGCCCCTTCTTGGGGCCCTACCAACGGGGCTTCGTGGGTACTCCTGGCGAGGTACCTCTGGGGGATCTAGAATCCCTTGAGCTGCCAGCTCGAGGGCTTTCTTATCTTTTTCGGATAATGCTTTCTTTTCGGTCTCTGCCTCTTGTATTCTCAGGGCAAGAGCCATCCATCTGGTCATCTTGTCCGACAGGAAACCTGTTCCTACCAGATGGGCGGTCAATACGAGATCACGCTCGTAGAGCTCTGTTGGTGTGAGCTCGTCGTCCTCTTGCGCAGCGCTCGGTGCGCTTGAGGTCGGCTTGCTCGTAGTGGGAACGGGCGCATGTTCGGCGTCCGGGGATGCCGGTTGCGAGCGATGCTCGACAGGGGGAGGTCTGTATCCGGTAGGGGTAGCATAGGTGATCGTTGGGATTTGTTCGGGGTCCTGGTTCATGCATGGGGTCATCAATTGAGCTTGATCGGTGTCCGGGTTCAAGCGTTGAGTTGTCGGTTGGCCCTGAAAAGGGCCTTTTGTTTGCGTTCCACCAGAGCCGGGCTCCATGGTGGGACGAAGATGTCTCGATTTCACGCCGCGGTGCAGTCCTGGGTGGTTTTAGACATCACCCGGAAGTCACAGCGTAGGGAAATCGGTGATGCAACAATTACAGCAGACGTTGTAAGTATTGCAATCAGGGAGCGCGTTTGCGGACTCGTGCACTCTCGATCGCGACGTGAGGCGGTCAGCGGTACTACCCCGAGTGAGCCGCCCCATTTATTCTATAACCAGTAATAGCTTCAGCGTAGCTCTACCACCTACAGCTCTACCATCTCTACCATTGAATGTGGTGTGGACAAGATAAATTTTCAAATCAGGTAAAAAGAGTAAAAAGATTCCTCTTTGTACTCCGGTTTTTAAGTATCGAAGGCCTTGTGTAAGTCGCGTATTAACACAAATAATGCTGAGAAACGTTACCCTGAAGTTTAAATAAAACGATGCGTAGTGTACCGATGCGTGAAATGCATAAATACCAAGTCAACTATCAACGATGAAAGATGCTAGTTAGGATTTAAAAAAAAAACACTTTTTATTGTTCCTACCCAGTCCGAGTCCCAGTCAGATAGACCGTTAGAATCCTGCGTATTACCATTTAAGGTTATATTAAACGACACAAAACGAGGCGTTCGAGGATGTATTTGAAACCTTGTATGGTTATTACTAAACGATACTTACCTACCATGAGTCAATTGGACGGACACGTCGGGTCGGGACGGGTGCTTCTCAGAACCCTTTTGTTGCTGCATATCATTCTCATTGCCCAATAAGACAAATTTAACGCAACGCACTGGCGTTCAGAGACGCTTGACAGACTGCGAGTTTGTATATCGGATGTATCTGTCTAAATTATATGATATAATTATATAATCATTTTATAATCGTCTCACATTTAATAGTTATGATACATAAAGATTTTTAATATGGTAATGCACCGACAAAAACTAACTAGATATATTTATTGCATATATTATGTTGAAGCAAAAAGTAGCAATTACAGCGAAATATGTATATATTTTTATTATAAATTATTCTATCAAAGTTTCATCATGTTTCGCCTTTCTACGTTATATGTGTTTTTAAATTGGAATTAAAAATCCGTATACACCAGTCAAGCTTATGATACTAAGTTACATTTTAAAAGTAATTTTAACTCACAATTAGAATATTGTTATATGTATTTAAGAAATAAGAAAACACATTTTAGTAATTTCTGAACTGAGCTACGTTCTTCGTATATTATTAATGATATGAAGAACCTGTTATTTAGAATATATTTTCAAATAACTTACTTCTATTTTGTTCTTGGACCATGAAGAAATAATAAATACCATAGAAAGATCTCAGTAAATATAAACGAGTGGTTATGATATCAACGTGAGAAATAACAAACAATTTTATAAGAATTGAAAACGCGTTCCTTGGTTCCATGCGAGCGGAAGATTCAATATCGATCTGAAGATGCTCCCTGACGGAGCGAAACACGTGTAATCGATTGTGGTTGTTACACGTTAATCTGAAACATATTTTTATTAATTATATATTATTTATATTTAAAGTTAAAGAAGAAGGAGAGGTCGTGGTGGTCTAGTGGTTTGACCGGTGCAATATTATTTCGATGTCCGCATTTTCGAACCCTGGTATGTACCAACGAATTTTTCGGAATTCGCGTGTATTTACTAATTTAAATTGGTAACACTATCGGCTGATGGTGAAGAAAAAAAAATGTGAGGAAACCTGAACCTGAGAAATGTTCTTGTAGTACTACTGTATATCATAAAAATACTATAGCTGTGGATTTCTCAGAGTTTGAAATCGCCAATACGTCGTGGGCTGGTGTGGTGATTACGCAGAATGTGACCATGAGTCATGATTTTTGTGCGTGCAGCCAGCGTACATCGATTGATAAGACGTTGTCACGTCAAAAAACTGCGACGGTTATAAACGCCAGTGTTAAAGTGTGTGACACCGAAGAGTCGCGTCGTGTCGGCGGCTGTTGTTCGTTCTGTGGGTCGGCAACGGCAGGTAATCACACAAAACGACGACCACGCGAGTATCGGACCACATAACTCACACACGGATCATAACAACGATCGGGCATCGGGATTGGATACCAGCTTGAATTTCCAACTACAAACAGTTTAATTTAACTTAAAAAAATATATATTAGGCTTTTTCCTTCGCTGCGTTTCTTATTACTTCGAATGGTTGATTAAAAGGTGTTAACAGAAAAGTGAAATTTGAATTTAAAAAATATCATTTATTCCTGTAGATAAATAAAAATTACCATTGACGCTCATTTGATTCTAGTCTATACTATTATTACAAAGCTGGAGGGTTTGTTTGTTTGGTTAAACGCGCTAATCTCAGGTATTACTGGTCCAATTTCAACAATTCTTTCAGTGTTAGATAGCTCATTTTTCGAGGAAAACTGTAGGTTATATATATAGACCAATAGGACTGGAGTACCAATGAAGATGTTTCAAAATCGGGGTTTATTTTTCGTTTTGTGAGCTTCCGCTGCGTGTTATCGTTAGACTAGAGTGATAATTGCACGCGGATGAAGTCGCAGGCAGAAGTTAGTAATGTATAATATATAGTCATTATACAGGCAGCTAACTAATAATGACAACTGAAATCATGTATATGTAGAAAATAACAAATAAAGTATGCAGAATGTTACTAACCATGGAATTAAAAATTTCATAAATTTATGTAATCATGCTGTGTACAAGTTAAGTATACACGCCGATATCTATAATGAATCTAAATATATATAGTTATACAAAATTGATAAATTATAACAGCGCTTGACCGATCACCATGACACCGAGATCTCTTCTTCAATCTTTTCGCATCCAAAGTTGTGTGTATGCTTTTTGCGATATACACCAATCTTATAAGGAAGCCCACATCCAAGTAGTTTCCATTAACTTCACTATATCATCATATATCATCACCAGAGTCTTTAGTACTGCTTTGCCCCATCTGCCAACTGTCCCGTCTTATGGCATATGTGGCCTCCTTATTTCCATTTCCTTTGAACTACCATGCCAATAAGTGATGCTCTCTATCTCTGTTTTTGATATCTTGTCTTAGAACAAAACTGCATGCTTCGCCAACGCCATAGCATAGGATAACTTATGTATACTACTATATAATCGTATATATTAGTTTTATAAGCGCATACGTAGACGTATAATTATTTTCCTACGTTTACACAAGTCGCGTCTCGACGTCCGGTTCTCGATCTTTCCATTTAGTTTTAACAGAATCATGACATTAATATTATGTTCGCGTGTTTTTTGTCCATGGCAAAATGTCTTTAGTCCGGACAGGATGTAGATCGTCACCGTATAACGTACATTAGAAAAAAATACTCAAAGTTAAAACTAGTTAATAAACATACGATTCTCATTGGAATTTACCATTTAAATATCATTATGCGTATTAATTAAGGTTGCGATTGGTTTCTATATGATTTTTTTTTACTTGTTAATAACATATTATGCTAATTTGTAACACCTGTTGACTAAAATTTTATGATGGCTTATTAGACATAGTTATACGTTAAAGATATCTAAATGCATTTTTTAACAAATACGAGGATGTAAGTAATTTCTGACACGTCTGTTTAATTTCAAACTAATCTTGGTTATGGTAACTAAAAGTACATATATACATACATATATATTTACCACCCACTCACAGAACTGACATTTTTTTTATATCATAAGAGTCAAACAAACATGCGGGTCATCTGACGTTAAGTGATCACCACCGTCCATAGACACTTGCAATACCAGGGGTGTCGCAAGTGCGTTGCGGGCCTGTGCTTGAGGGGACGGGGAAGGGGAAGGGAGGTGGGCCTCCGGCGCTTTCACTGACCGAACGAAATGCAACAATGCAAGCACTGTTACTTCACGTCGATGTTTCTGTGGGTCGGGTGGTACTACCCCGGGCGAGCCGACCCATTCATGCTGAAACCAGTAATAGCTTCAGCGTGGCTCTACCACGAACCAAATATCAAATAGAATATCCCACTAGTTATTCAAGCGTGCGAACTCGCGACCTCTCAACTCATTTTAGGGGTTGGGGCGACTACGCTACTGAGTCAGTTTTTTAATCATTACATTGTATAAAACAAAGTCCCTTACCGCGTCTGTCTGTTTGTCTGTTCGCGATAAACTCAAAAACTACTGAACGGATTTTCAAGCGGTTTACACCAGTGGATAACGTGATTCATGAGGAACGTTTTGGTATATAATTTGTCAAGCATTTTTTTTTATAATCAGGGCGGGACAACGTCTGCCGGGCCCGCTAGTAGTTTATAAAATAGGATTTATAATTAATCGTATTTTGTTTGAAATTCCTCTAGTTATAATAAGTATGCTGTTAGAAAAACCGTTACAGTATGGTCCATTAAATTTAGTTTACATATAGGTACCTATAACAAAATTAAAAGTCCTCAATAAAAATATTATAAACTACTTAAAAACGTATAACACATTAATATGCTTACTTGTTTAAGTGTTGTCAAGTATATTGTAAATTGTAAATAACTTGATTTATTACAAGTTGTATTTCTGTTATACACGACGGCAACATTTATTTTGTAATGGACATATGTACTTGTGAAATTTTAATCAAATATTAAGCATTATTTTTATTTTTGGCAACTAATCTATTAGATTATTACTGCCATTGTCGAGTAGTTAATAGTATTACAAGTTCTTCTTCCATTCCATTTTTGGCAACCAGTTTTCTAGTAGACTATTACTGCCATTGACAAATGAGAATGGATATTATAATTTTCTTGATATAATTTCAATGAACTAACAAGATGGTGGCCATCTTGTTAGAGCTTTCCATGGAGTTTTTGTGGCAACTCAGAATTCATGGTCCGTGGTATTATTTTCCATTCACTTCACTTATGCACAATAAACAAATTATATTACATAAAACACCAGTAATTTTACACAATATATAGTCAAGTAACACAAGATTATGAATAAAATATATGATCACCTAAATGACAGACCAAATCCCCGCCAAAAACTCCCCGATTAACTTTGTAGCTCAAATTAATTATAATACAATTTTAAATACTCAACAATTTAATTTACACGTAAAAGGTAAACTAGTAGAGCGTTATTTAAGTTGCGCACTACTGTAGTTTATTAAGCAGTTCCTAAAAATAATCGATTGTTTAAAAATTTTACTTACATTCTCGCAATAAAATTACGCAGAGCTAAATAATCTTGAATTTGTCACAATACAAGTATATGTTAACTAATGACTTAATTATGGTATATAAATTATTCTCACAGGTTTTATATTAAAAACCAATTTGTTTATACCTACTTGTCTGTTACAAACAAGTTTTAGGTAATAAGCACGCTCCAATGAATGATTAGATCTGCCGGATGACCTTTGATTAAGGATTCGATCTATTTGTATTACAAAGACCAGTGTAGTATAGTGTCATTGGGATTTCTTTTTTCACAACCATGAACTATTTCAATCTATAAGTATGTTACCGTATTTTATGTATAAAATTACTTTTATACCTAGTATAATAATTTTATAACGTACTATGTATTTTGACAAAGACACTCGGTATTTGTGAATTCGTAATTCCTCTCCTTCTATACGACTTGACCGACTCTATTTTTTTTGAAGTTCTTTTGGCGCTTTAGGGAAAAATGATGAGAGTAAATTTTTACGATGCGCGCGCACACCGTCACGAAAAACCGAGACCCTGAAGTTAGCTATAGTCAACATTTTATTTCTTTGTATTAAAACTTTCAATGCATTAAATACCTTTTTTCTATTGTTAGTGTCGTTTTTTTACAAACGTAGAATAAGGCGAAAGGAGAAATTTTTGACAAGATTTTTATCTTGTTACGCCAAAGAAGTATAACTTCTAACGCGTGTACATAAGTACACACACACTTTTTTATTAATCTGGATGGTTCTTAACTATAGTTGGACTCGGTAGATGGTGCTGTTACCGATCTAGTTTTCTTTTTTTTCAATTTTCGTATCAATTTCTTTTATATCTCTATCGGATCTATCAAATAAAAATATGTGATCCAAATTAGTTTTTATTCCATTATATTATATACTATCTTTAATTCATATAGTTAACGTTTGTCTACCGGGTTCGTTAGTGTAATCTATTTTTATTTGTAGTTATGTCTGTACAGTATACTTTCCAGATTCTTTCTTAGACGTATAATTTATAAAAGAAGTTAATGACGATTATGACATTAAAAGATGTTTGTCTGTTTGTTTGTATTGCCAGATTTAACTCAAATTGACTTTGATTTACAAATTTTCATCTTTTCTTCTATTCTTAAATTCATAGGGTACAAGGATTGTTAATAAGGGCTTTAGAAATTATACAAAAGGCCTATCAATGGATTATATTTTGATTTATTCTCAAACGATTATACCCGATCTTTGGACAGGCGAAATATATGTAAAAAAATTAAATTCATAAATAAAATAAAATGTTGATCGAAAAAAATGATAGCATTTTTTTTTCAAAGAATTACATTTTTAGCTTAAGAATCTACCGTATAATTTCAGTATACACACATATATTATATTTAGAGTATAAGCAGTATCTAGTGCCGAATGGTATTTAAAGTATCAACAAAAGTTTGATTTCATCTGATGAGAAGAGCATTTTCATATGCAGATGTAAATATATTCGCATTACATAATTCATTACCCAACGACTTAGGATAATAGTTTTGTGGTTGGCTAATACTAGGCACACATGATGACGTCAGTCAGAACTGTTATCGATCACTACACAATGGAGTTTATGCAAATATCGGTCCTATGTCAATCGGTTTACACCTTTGCGTTGTGTTTGTGTAGTTTACAATAATAAGTGTAAGGTGTAATCTCGTACAACGCGTATTACAATCTATTTTGTACCAAGGACCGCTTACATCATCGACCGGTTTGTTCTTACCGTCTACGTTTAATCGATTACATAAATATATAGATATTAGAGATTACACGAATCGATTATAATATACTATATCGGTGACTACCGTTTGCGTGATCCAGCGGTCAAGGTCTAGCTAGTTTCGAACTATGAAGATTATCGATTTCTGATACATCTAATTACCTTTATTATATTTGGCTATAGTTTGAAATATTTACATTGGATAAAATTAATTCAATAATATACGAGCGTGACAATATCGCAATATGCATTTATGAAATAAATGTTTTAAAATTATTAGATATATAATATAATCAACGCGATGCAAATTACTAAAAATTGAATTCTTCACTGCCATAACGTGTTTAATTATGTAAAGTGACAAAGGTTCGACCTATAAATCTATACTAATATTATAAAGAAGTAAAGTTTGTGAGTTTGTGACGTTGTAGGTGGGGGGAGTAATCTCTGGATCTTCTAAACCGATTTTGAAAATTCTCTTACCAATAGAAAGCCACGTTATTTGTGAGTGTCATAGGCTATATATTAACCCGAAAAATGAAAAAACTTTTTTGTGGTAGTCGCATTTGCAAAGAGAAGAAAAAACAGTCGAACGAAAACGTTTCTTACGAACGCTGCCTTAAAGATGAGAGATACATGATTGAGTTCTAGAGAAAAGTTGTAGAACTTGATAATGCCTACAAAAAAGTCAGCGACAGTTTTTTTATTATCAGGGCGGGACAACGTTCGCCGTGACGGCTAGTAATTTATATGTTGCAACGATAATGGCTAAGTTGATAATGTGTTCGAAAACCGGAAAATATTGTGAAATGTATAGCATGTTGATCGGGTTTTTTCCTAAATCCACCTGGCTAACTCCCATCATCAGGTTGAAAATCTGTCGCTGAACACATGTTGGTATGTTCCAGCAGCTGCACTTAAGAGTCAGTCTCAAATAGGTTTAGCGTATTTACCAATCTTAGACCATGTCATCAATTAACATGGGATAGGACTGTAGACATAAACTTATAAAGTACTAGCGGGCCCGGCTGACGTTGTCCCGCCCTGATTACCCCCCCGCAACACCCCTTGTGGGTGGAATTTCGTAAAATCCGTTCTTAGCTGACCTCTACTCGGCGAAAGGAATATTCCTACCATATTTCAAGTCGCTACGCCTTATGGTTCCAGAGATATCGTGATGAGTCAATATATAGGTGGGAATCTCTTATATATATATAATAGATAGATAGATAAACTGTGAAATGATAATAATAATGAGCGTGAGTTTTCGATGCAAATAATGGACTTATTCTAAATCCTGCTTGGATAGCTAACATCCTCAAAGTATCCTTTGTAGGTGGTAGAGCCACACTGAAGCTATTACTGGTTTCAGCATGGATGGGTCAACTCGACCGGAGTACTACCACCCTCTCACAGAAACACCGACGTAAAGTAATAGTGTTAATATTGTCGCGTTTCGTTCGATCAGTGAGAGCGCCGGAAGACCACCTCGCCTCCCTCTCCCCTCTCCCCCGCTCTCCCCTTCCCCAAGCGCAGGCTGGCAACGCACTTGCGATTCCCCCGGTGTTGCGAATGTCTATGGACGGTGATGATTACTTAACATCATGCGACCCACTTGTTCGTTTGCCTCCTATGATATAAAAAAAAAAAATCGCTAAACACCTGTAGGTGTATTCTGTCAACTTCACTTGGCAGCTAGTTCTCTTTATGTTGAGAGTATTACCGTGTCAGCAGTGGCGTAACTATAGGGTGGCAGAGCTGACAAAATACCAAGGGCACCCTGAACTTTCGGAACCCCCGATTTAAGGAACTCTATTGTTTAGACAGAATACGTAATTTGGGTTTACTAAAATTAAATCACAATGTGATGATTTGAACTCATGTCCGTCCAATGAATTTGTCACGGGTCTGTGGGGTATAGTTACGTCACTGCATGTCAGGCTACATCGTAACTGAATATCGGGTGAAATCTTAATTAGGTAAACGATAAAACTTTTAAACAATAAAAATGCAATCCAGATTTAAGAGGGAGTTTCTCTCGTTTGATGATTTTATAATAATGCTCGTTAATGTTGCAAGAAAGTTAAGCGTCTGATGTAGGTTTACTAAAATCGTGATTTACAACCAAAACATTCCCCTGGTATTATTTACAAAGTCGTTACCGCTCCGTTTGACAAACGCAAAAAATACGCACATAAAAAGTAAAACTCAATTAACGGACATCAAAACGTGGGAGGGGACTGTCGTACGATTCTTAATAAGACTACATAAGACAACAATTACCAACATTAAAACAACCAAACCGATATCCAGTATGTGTGGGCACCAAGGCCTATAGCCATCTTGGGCTAAATTGTGTCTCACACTCAACTCTTTGTTAAGTTCAGTGTAATGCACATATATTTCGCAATTACATAAATACTGTTGCTTAGTTACAGTCACTCTTTAAATATTATCCAGTTAGTAGCATGTTTACTGCTACGGTAAGCTTTTAACACCTGCAGAAATCGATTTATCTCTTTAGAAGATAAAAACTATAAACTTTTTTTTGGAGGTTAACATGTATTAGTAACTTTGGTCATATGCTGTTTGATTCCACCTATGAAAAAGAATTTTTTTCATTTGTATAGTACTAGCTGTGACACGCGCCTACACATAGGTTTTAAATGATAATTTACTATAAACGCAATTAGGTAAGCTTAGACAAATCATCATCAGCCTGTAAGTGACCAACTAAAGATATGGGCATAGGTAATCACCGCGCCAGCCACGACGTATTGGCAAATTCAAACATGAAATCCACAGTTCTGTTTTTCCACATACAGTAGTACTACAAGAACATTTCTCAGGTTCAGGTATCCTCACGATATTTTCCTTCACCGTCAGCCAATAGTACAATTAAAGTTAGCATGTACGCAAATTCCGAAAAAATCGTTTGTACATGCCGGGGTGTGAACTTGTGGACATCGGAATGATATTCCACCGGTCAAACCACTAGATCACTACAACTTAAACAAATGTCGAGAATAACACAACTGTTACGTAATGACATGATGCTTTGCTGGCATAGGTATTCACACTTCGGCTCTTCTCAGTAATGCACTATTCTCGTCACGAAGCTATACATTCTGTCCGCACCATTACTTCGTACTTTCTAACCTACACTTTGTATGGTAATTGTTCTGCTTCCAACTGTTGAACATCACGCATGTTAGTAGCTTATCACTTTCTTGTGAAAATAATCTGTAACATGCAATAACAATGTTTCAAACATGACTGGTAATTTAAGCGATTAGCGAGTTCAAACAAGCAAACAACAAACAATCTATGAGCTTCATAATATTAGCATAGACTAAATGATTTATGCATTTAAATTTGCAGCTTCAGTAGTTGTATTATAGTTTATATTATGACAACTAGACAGTCGATACACATACACATACAGATAAATATTAATTACCCAGATGTAGAACTTATTTTCTCGCTTTAGTTGAAGGATAATAATGACTTCGCAAATTTCGTAAACAAAAAATACATAGAATAGTTTCCTTTTCAATCGTTTCGGTCACTCTGAGTATAGCCGTAAGTTTGGGCTTGCGGTTAATATAGTCATATATAGCCTACCTTCGGCAGCGGTTCAAGCCTAGGTCTGATCTCCCGGAATGGAGCCCTCGAGCACGCTGCTATCGCGATACAGTGAGACTACACACACTAGACAGACTCGCGAAGATGCATCCAAAGCAACAGCCCAAGCCGAGGTTCGGCCACTCTGGCACCCTTGAACTTGTTGCCAAGGGGCGAAGTTTCTTTCTTCCTTTCTTAAAATTGGAATTCATTTATTCTTAAATTGTCTTGATATTATACACATAATAATATACATATTTATATCTAAAACTTACTCATTCAGAGCGGCCAAAGAATTTGGCGCGAACTGTACATACGACTACAAAATTTTTCAACGCAATTATTGTCGACACTGTATATTCAAATAGAATATTAAAATCGTTACGCACACATAATAGTGGACACAATCCGCCCACGATGCTATTTACATGTCTCTGATGTACAGACCGCGAAAAAACCAACGATACCATTTAAAGTAATAAGACAATATGCTTCATTAGTTAAGTTGCCTCCGCCCACACAGTAGCACCTTCGCGTGTCGCGGCACAAATACAGTTTACACCTTTTTATTTTAATTACGATAAAACGTTAATCAATTATGGCTATAGAGTAACTTCTTTGTTTTACATACATATGGTACCACTCAGTATTATTATTATACCGGGTGAATGTTTTGACAGTAGCAATATATATGGATGACACACGATTTTCGTTTTAAATCAATTAAAAGAATAGGTGCTTAATATTTGACCCAATTATCTAGAAACATACAAAAATTATACTCAATCCTCTAAGCGTCTATGTATGTGATGTAGTCCTAAAGCACAGTGTCAACGACCGTCGGGTGAAGTGACAGCGAAGTCAACCAACTAACAAAAGATAATTTTTGAAGTTTGAACAAATAAAAGGGTTTATAGTAAATAATCGGAAATAATCGAAAGTTAATTCCGAGTCACCGCTCGCGGTTTTTATCACCGGTCATTCAACCTAGGTTTATTTAAGTTATTGTCCATCATTTTGAAATTCTTAGAACAAACATTACCTAAGGTTCTCTTTGTTGTATATTAGTATTTGTTTCGATATTATTATTTTATGTGATAATTCTGACCATGAAGTGTCATATCTTAGAATACTGCGAGTGTCTAACCTTTCACCTGGTATAACTATGTAGATTGAGCCTATCTATACATTTTTTATTTGTGGAGTCTTTTCAAGAGTATTCCTTGGAAATAGTACGTTTTATGGATAAAAGATATATCCTTTTCTGGATAGGAACATCGTGTATGCAAAAGTCCATGGTAATCAGTTTAGTAGTTAAAGCGTGAAAGTGTAACAAATAAATAAACGAACAAACTCACCCTCGCATTTATATTATTAAGTTAGGATATTAGAATAGATAACTGTCATATTCTGTCTCGTACATCATCGAATATGAAATAGTCCTTAAATTATTCACACAACGAATCAATATGACTATTGAAAAATTAGTTTAGTTTATTTACATCAGAAAATATTTACAACTTCATTATTATAAGACTCTTTGATATTGCTAAACTTCATTCTAGATATCACTACATATTATAAAACAACGTACTTTACCACGTTTGTCTGTCTGATCGCGATTAACTCCAAAACTACTGAACGAATTTTTATGCGGTTTTCACCAGTACATTAAGTGATTCATGAGGAAGGTTTATAATCTGTCAAGGTTTTTTATATTATTAGGACGGGATAACGTCTGCCGGGCCCGCTAGTATAGTATAATTCTGAAGAAGAAGATAAGTAGTATAGTATAGTAGTGTGATCACCAATGTCAACTGGCACACAAGGTGTCCTTAGGTGTAACAAGCTATCTGTAATTGCCCTCGTTGCAAACTGCAATATAAACTGCAATTACAATAAAATTACAATTAAAATACTATAAAATATTTTGATTTCAAATAAATTGACCTTTAAGTAAACACTCTCTATATTTAGCAGCTACTGTCGGATTAATTCTCGTATTTAATATGAATTATGCGTGTTAATTAGATAATTATTAGTCCTAAATACCCGATAATATAAATTAAGTTGCTTGATCCTTGATTTCACGACAGTTACATATACGAACATATCACAAGAAGCGTAAAGAAAAAATACAAACTTAGGTTTTGTATATACTCCAGTAATTTATCAACGAAAAATAAGTAAGCAAAATGGGCCATATAACAATAATATAAACGAATCAGACAAATTTAAAATTTATGTAAGATGTATAAGAGTGTTATTAAAATGTCTATCTTAATAATTGACATATATTCACGATCAAAATATGTACTAAAAAGATAATTTATTAATCGTAACAGATTATTATATACTGTTCAATAATACTAAAGACTGAAATCACCTCTTTGATAAAAAAATTAATACAGTTAAATTAACTGAACTATATACCGCTTTTATCATGCATCGCACGCGCGACAGCCCCAACAACATCCTACGCGCGCTGTCTGGCTCGCTGGAGCTACACGCAGTCGTACAATGAATTTCCACCATCACCGGAGGTGCAGTCGGACCTGCCACTTACTGTTATATCGTGTGTTCTGTGTTTTTGTTTATAAATTTTTATTATTATTACTAACACTAATTTGTAAACTTGTAATTGTACCAACAGATATGGATGTAATCTTTTCTTTTATTAACTGACTGTCCTTCTCACACGGACTAAAGCCCCACGGTGTACCGACAGACCACATTTGTTGGAGCGGCAAGGGATCGTACTAACTGCTCAACCTTGGATAGCCGCCCCAACGTTCCGCCCGGCGTAAGGTGGCCGCCGGGCTCCTACCTAATAGGGAGACAGATTAAGTACACTCCAGCTGCCTACCTTCGTCAGCCGAACCTGTGCAATGAGGAGATGGGCCCCCCATCCCATCCCCTCAGGTCCAACTACGGTGGCGGAAGGAGGCGGGCAAATTGCCGCCTCTTCATGCCAGTCCTCCGTCGGTAGAGAGGCTCACTCAGAGGATTATCTTCGCGAGCCTTCTCCGCCGCCACCATATGCGAGATAACCTCCTCGTAGAAGGAGCACATCGCTTGCCACGCGTGCTCCGCCCCTACCGCCGCAGCCAGAATACAACGCTGTCCCTGTCCTCTGTCAGAGTGTGCTTCGTAGTTTTTTCCGCAGCGTCGTATTCATGGCATGCAGCGGTCGACTCTCTGCGAGCGATTCAGTGCCGGTAGCAACCGCAACAACCATGTCCGGTGAATATCTGCACCAGTCAAAACGACAGGGAGCCCCACTCCATGTTACACCATTCCGGCAGGACCGGGCTGACGGCGTCAATTGTGTAACGCCCGTAATGGGCGTCCACCACGTCCTGCCTCCACCGCTCCATAGCCCCCTCCCTCTCCAACCGCCTTTTTGCTTCTATCTCCCTGGGAGTTGGAGGCTCACATACTCATACACGACGGCAAGAACCCCCGCCTCCAGGGTAGGGAGCCGGCGAGTACACAGGCCGCCGCGGAGGTCACGGTGCGGTACCCCCTAATCGCCCTCTACGCCACGATGCGCTGCGCACTGCGTAACGCCCGCACGTTGGTGCCACGGAATACATCGGCCCATACCGAGACCCCATAGACGGTCACCGCCCGCACGACTCCCATACATAGTTAGCGACAACCGGTACTCGGCCCTCTATGTTGGGGAGGAATCGACCGAGTGCCGCCTTCACTCCGACAATTCGTGGTCCGAGCCCCTTAAACTGGGGCTCGAACCGCCAGCGCCCGTCCAGGGTGAGGCCCAGATACTTCATCCGGGTCCCCACCCCGATACGGGTGCCATCTCATATTAACTGGGCCCCAGGTAGTGACACTCGCCGGTCTATGTGGATGTAATCTTAGGATGAGACTAAAATAAATGATATTATTATAATAGTAAGTCACGTAACGAGAATTAGAAAGAACTAGCTGCTCCCTGCGACTTCGTCAGCGTGGAATAATTACTTTGGGCTAACGCTAACACGCAGCAGAGGTTCACAAAAGCAAAAAAAACGATTTTAAAATATTCTTCATTGGTGCTCCGCTCCTATTGGTCTTAGCGTGATGATATATAGCCTAAAGACTTTCTCGGTAAATGAGCTATCTAAAACCGAAAGATTTTTTCAAATCGGACCAATATTTCCTGAGATTAGCGCGTTCAACCAAACAAACAAACCCTCCAACTTTATAATATTACTAGCTGTTACCCGCGGCTCCGCACGTGTTTTTTTTTAAATGTATTAAAGAAATATAAAATTGTAAGTAGGTGTGTACATTACAGAAATGCTTTTTCAAAAACATTTATAACTACGACACGCACGCCATCTACTGTAACATGTAACGTGTACATTAGATATGTGGATACCAGTAGTATATCGAATGGGATGGGATTTATCATCAGCAACATACCTGGAACTTTAACCTACTATATACCGCCCTCAGTGCTCACTAACACTATATAAGAAAGTAATGAAAATTTTAAGCCATACATTATCGAACAATATATTTTAAATCTATTATTATATAAATATAATATGCCCATATTGTCGATATTATTGTGTTATTCTTATACGTTGCTATAATCACTGAGTTATGTAGACGCAAACGCGGTAAATAAAACAAAATGGTCACCAAATTGACCAAAAAGATAATATAATTCAAATTACATACAAATATATAACTTTCAATTATCTATATTTATTCTTACACGTTGTTAAATAAAGTCCTCTTGTCTGTCTGTTTATCTGTTCGCGATAAACTCAAAAACTACAGAACGGATTTTCATACCGTTTTCACCAGTAGACATGATGATTCACGGGGAAGGTTTAGCTTTAGGAAGAACAATGTCTGCCGAGCCCGCTAGTTTAAAATAAAACAAAAACAGTGTAAACGATAACTGAACAGTGTATTTTCAGTAAAATTAATTTAACCAAAATAATTATATTTTTTATATTAGTACCCAAACATCACGATTACATAGTTCAAATAGAATGTATTGACGACTAATCTAATTAGTTTGTTAACGAGCCGACGGGTCTGTCGCCATTACTCATTCGTGTAGATTTCTTTGTAGCTATGCGACCAATAAATATTTTACTTATAATTAACGTACAAGCCACATTTCTGTAGAATACGGAGAAATCGACAAGTTATAATTTAACAACATCACCGATATTTTACTGTATATTCTATATAGGTACAAACATAACACCTTTCCTCAACCGCATAATTGAATGCAGTTTCTAACAAATAGACAGAATATATCCAGGTTGATCGTAAAAGTTACTGCGTTTGTCCTCACGGACTTTTAATAACATAGTTAGGAAACTACTGCAAGCATATAACTGGAAAAAGGTCAGAGAGGCTCTTTAAATATCATAATAAAAAAGGCTCGGCCTAAATACCATGCACAGTATTTAGAGGGTCATGAATCGAAATCAATTGACCAATACGTCAGAAATGTCAGTGGCTGTATTCAGTCATTGCAATAGTTTGACGATGTGTTGTTGTGACTTTGCTTAAATGCCATTAGATTTACCTTTAATAATAGTTAGAGGTATTGTGAGATCGACTCGAGTGATGACTGACCGACTTGCATAATAAATAAAGACATGTTCTCATTTGCATTAGATATATTTTGATAAAATCTCTAGTAAATTTGAGACTAGGAATCATTAAATATATATTATGAATAAACAAGTTTTGCTTATGATTCTCTCGTCGCCTTTAGATCTGTATTTGATTAATTTTCCCTTTAACAATAGGTACATCATTTTACTTTAAGCCTTAACCAGGTTTTGTTCATCACGCACCCACATAGTTTATATTTAATTTTTGCCAGGTTTCGATATTATAGATTCCACAGATTAATAAACTGTAACCCCGAACATGTTATCTGTGAACCGACAATGAACTAGCGTGTATGGGAACGTAAACGTCACCAACGTCAGCTAACAACTGTCAAGGAGTTTTTGGCGGGATTTTAGTCTGTCATGTAGTAGATTTTATTTTTTATTCATAATCTTGTGTTATTAAATTCTATATTTTGCAAAATTGGTGGTGTTTTACGTAATATAGTTTGGTTATTGTGGATAAGTGAAGTGAATGGAAAATAAAACCACGGAGCATGAATTCTGAGATGCCACAAAAACTCCCTGGAAAGTTCTAACAAGGGAGCCGCCATCTTGTTGGTACATTGAAATGATCACACGACACTTTGTAATATTATATATACTCTATAATGGCAGTAATAATCTGGCAGATTGGTTACCAAAACTAAAGATAAAAAAAACAACTGACAAAGAAACTAATTTAGTCTAATAAACAATTTTAATTTTTTTACATATTTATTATGACACAATTTAAGTAGGTTTTTTAGTAGTAAGGTTTTTGTTACTAAAAGGTTATTGAATGTGTGTAAGATATTATTTTTTATACATTGAAATATTATATCACAGATCCGAAAAACAATATGCATTATTTTAGTATAATATACAAAAAGTTAACATGGAAAGGCATCAATATACAGTTGTTGAGTTGAAGAGTAATGTGTACTATGCTCAATGACAAATAAGGAGGAGTTAACCATTCGTCAACCTTGGAGTGATGCACTCAAAAGTTTGCCAATTGATTGGCAATTATTCTTTGAAAGGTTCTGTGTACTTTTTACAGTGTAGAAGCATGCAAACTATTCTATAAATCTTAATATATTAGACATAACTATCATAGCTAATGTTAATTAAGATATAGCCATTTTGTTAGATTCAATATCCAAATATGTATCTTTTTTTATTTAAGGCGAAATCTTTGCAGGTTTTTGTGTTTTTATTGAATATATCTTATAACAATTAAATTAAATGGGTCTTGATTAATAATAGTTTTATTTTTATAATTACTATTCGGACTTTTTAGAGTTATTCATTTGATTCTGTTATCCTTACGCGGCTCTACGATTGATTCAAAGTATCGTAAATTCATTTAACTGTCATAAAGTACTTAATGGGCGGACTCTAATATTCGTTATTTATGTAGTAATATCGGATAATCACGAATAAAATCTCCATTAAAATTTATATAAGTTAAAAATCTACACTTATTACCTCTTTACATTGTACGTGTCTCATATTTAGTGCGGCATTAATACTAGCAATGAATAACCTTAAACTACTTATTGACACATTGTTCACTTGTTTGTTTGTACATGAATATAATTATTTTGCAGTAAAGTTAATATTACTAATGAATAACTAACGTGTTTTTGTTTGTCTATTACTACCTATTATTTATTGTTATACAAGATATGATTTACAATGTTCTATGGGCTTCTATGTGACTTGTTTAACTATCGTTTACACCCATTTGTATCTTATGGACCCACAATTTTTATTTTTGTTGATATTGACCCCATTGCTTCTCGTCTTCGATCCCTGGATGTCGATATAGATCACTACGAGAATCACAGAACTAGCGGGTTTAAGGGCATTACTCTGAATCCCACTAAGGCTAACCGATATTATAAAGTTACAATAAATAAATAAAGCAGTTGAATGTATGCTTCATTTGATACGTTTTTTAAATTCATATTTGGACAAAAGATAAAAAGATTTTTGACTTAGAAAAAATATATTTGATTATTGAATTTCACAAAGTTGGAATTATTCATATCATTATCATTATATAGTATAATACAAAGTCCCCTACAGCGTTTGTCTGTCTGTTCGCGATAAACTCAAAAACTGCTAAACGGATTTTATGCGGTTTTCTCCAGTGGATAAAGTGATTCATGAGGAACGTTTTGGTATATATTTTGTCAAGGATTTTTTTATAAACAGGGCGGACAACGTCTGCCGGGCGCGCTAGTTTTATATATACATATATATATATATATATATATATATTTTTCATTGCAATGCGCTTTTTCCGAGCATAAAAATATTAATTTCACAATCACACGTCCCCTTTTCATGTAAAGTAACTAAGAAAAACACATTGGAGAAATATGCTAGATAATTATAATGTAAATAATGATAATGAAAATAATTACTTTTTTATTACAATAATATTGAAAATAGGTTATATTACTTATAATTACTTGATTAATTTAGACTGATGCTATTTAACCTACATACCAATTAACACGGTTGCACTACTGATATTTGTATTATCCGATACAAAATATATATAAGGGTTGTTAAGGTATGTATGCTTGGTACACATATATGTTTCAACAACTCATATATGTATGAATAGTTAGCTTAGCTTAGGTTAGCTCTCGACTTCTGATTGTTGTTTATGGGTGTTTCTCGTGGCTTTCTTTACTCTTTCCTTCTTGACCTTGGCGTGCTTTTGGATTACGGACCTGCTCTTACACCCGACTTGGCTTGTTTTGGATTTGGCGTGGATTTTCTTTTGTTTTTGACTTTGGCTTTGTTTTTCGGACTGTTTCTATTATTCTTGACTGACCTGGCTTGTTAATTGGACTTTGTCCTTTTGCCTCTTGGTTTGCCGGTGACCCCGGGTCTCCGGCAAGCCATGAGTGCTAAAAAAATAACAAAGAAGCGCACAAGCGTGGCGATGGACTCCGACACGGAGGTGGAGGGACGGGCGGCTCCCAAGGTGAGCACCTCTCGCAGGGGGACTTCGAGGCGTGTTAGCCGTAACGTCGGTGCTCGCGGGGTTATGGGGGAGGCCGACGGGTCGTTTGACCGGGCTTTGGCCGGCAATCTGAGTGCGGCAGAGTCGGAGGCGGGTTCCGACGCCGGCTCAGTCGTTGCCTCGGCAGTTGGCTCCAGGGCCAACTCTAAGGCGGGCTCGGCGGTGAGCTCCGAGGCGGAGGCCGACCCCGTAGACATCGAGGACCTGGACGTCTTCACTTTGAAGACGCTGGCGGGGGTAAAGGTGACGGCCATTCTAGAGACCGTCAAAAAGTCAGGGCACCTGTCGGGGCCCTGCATAAAAGTGTTGAAGGGCGCGGCCAAGACCCTGCGGGAGGTGGTAGAGGCGCTGGCGGATCGCACGGAGTCTCAGGAGGTAAGGAAGCTCCAGCGGGACACCAAGAACCTCCGCCGCCAGGTTGAAGACCTCAAGGCGGAGGTTCTGGCCTGGAAGCAGGAGGCCAACGCCAAGAGGCAGATGCCCCCGCCTCCTGCTCCTGCAATGGCACCGACGGAGCCTCCCGCACACCAGTGGGAGGAGGCCCTCGCTGGGGCGGTGTCTCGCCTCGAGCGCTCTCTCCAGACGTCGTTCAGCAACATGCTGAGCGCACGTCTGGAGAGTCTGGAGGGTCGCCTGCTTCCAGAGGCTCCCATTCGCCCGCCTCTAGCGGCAGACAGGAAGAAGGGTGGAGCGGCCAGCGTGGCGAAGACCGCGCCGGCCACGAAGGTGCCTCCGGCCCCTGCAGTTGCCCCGCTGGGGCTCAATTGGGCCGACCTTCCGGCCCCTGCGGCGGCTTCTTCTGAGGCGGGGTGGGCAACCGTGGTGGGCAAGAAAAAGAAGCCTGCCCCGCCCAAGACTGTAGCGGCCGTCGCAGCGCCCCCGAAGGTGCCGACCAAACCACCAGGGCCGAAGCTGCCGTCCGTCCCCCAGTCGGCTGCGGTCATTGTAACATTACAGGGTGCCGCAGCCGAGAGGGGGATCGGCTATAGGGAGGTCCTAGTAAAGGCGCGGGAAACCGTGGCCCTGCCGGACATGGGAGTACAGGAGGTCCGAGTACGGCATACGGCCACGGGTGCCCGAAAAATCGAGCTCCCGGGACAGACAAAGGAGAAGGCTGCCGAACTGGCCCGGGAGCTCGAAGCAGCGCTGGCCAACGTCGCCACGGTCGTCGTCCCGACCAAAAAGGCGGACATCCGAATCGTCGGCTTGGACGATTCGGTGTCCGCCGACGAGATCGAGTCGGTCGTGGCGGCGAAGGCCGGCTGTAAGATGGCCGACCTGAAGGTCGGCGAAATTAAAAGGAATTGGGGGGGCCTCGGAGCGGTCCACGTGACCCTCCCCGCGACGGCAGCTCGGGAGCTTGTCCAGACGGGCAAGCTCCTGATTGGGTGGAGCGTGGTACGCGTCCAGCTGCTGGACGAGAAGCCCATGCGCTGTTATAAGTGCATGGGCTTGGGGCACACCCGCCCCATGTGCCCCTCCTCGTCCAACAGGGGAGACGGGTGCTACCGTTGCGGCGCGGCGGGCCACAAAACGGCCCAATGCAAGGCGGAGGTGGCCCGCTGCGCCGTATGCGCAGATGCGGGGAGGCCCTCGGGGCACGTGATGGGGAGCCGAAGTTGCAGGCCCCCCACCACCAAGGGTAGGGACCTCCCGGTAGCGGGATCAGGTCCGAGGGTGGTGGCCGCCAGGCAGGAGGAAGTTGCTATGGACCAATAATGGATCGGTCCGTATGCAACTTCCTCCAGGCGAACCTCAACCACTCCGCCGCTGCACAGGATCTCCTCGTGCAGTCAGTGGCGGAGTGGGGCATCGGGCTCGCGATCGCCACGGAGCCTTACTTCGTTCCCTCCCAGCCGCAGTGGGCTGGGGACCGGAACGGCTCCGTGGCGATCGTGGCGGGTCGAGGTTCGTCCCTGGCGGTGAGAGAGTGTGGAGCCGGGTTCGTGACGGCCGTCTGGGGAGAGTACGCCATTGTGGGGGCGTACTTCTCCCCTAACAAGCCCCTGCGGGAGTTCGAGGCGTTCCTCGGCTCCCTGCAGGGAGCTGTCAGACGGCTGTCGCCGCTCCCCGTGGTCCTCATGGGGGACTTAAATGCTAAGTCGAGGACCTGGGGAGCGGCAGTCACGGACCTGAGGGGCATGGCCGTTGAGGAGTGGGCAGCCGAGTTGGGGTTGTCCCTCCTCAACCAGGGGAGCGTCCCCACGTGCGTGCGATGGAACGGGACGTCAGTGGTGGACGTCTCGTTCGCCACCCCGTCCGTCGCACGCCGTGTCCGGGGGTGGAGGGTGCTGGAGGAGGTGGAGACCTTATCAGACCACCGATATATCAGGTTCGAGGTCTCCACCTCCCAAGCCAGGATCGGCACCCGCCCCCGGAGGGGCGCGAAGTTCCCCTGTTGGGCGATGAGCCGCCTTAACCGTGAATTAGCGGAAGAGGCGGCCATCGTCCAGGCCTGGGCCATGCCCCCCCCCACAGGGGCTGATGTCGACGCGTCCGCAGCCCGCCTCCGTGCAACCCTCACGGAGGTTTGCGACGCGTCGATGCCGCGGAGCGTACACCGCCCAGACAAACGGGCGGTGTACTGGTGGTCGCCGGAGATCGCGGATCTCCGAGCGGCCTGCTCCGCGGCCCGGCGGCTGTTCGGGCGCAGCCGCCGACGCCGGCACCGGGACCCGGAGGCGGAGTCCCGGCTGTATGGCAGCTACAGGGAGTGTAGGAAGACCCTGCAGGCTGCCATCAGCCGGGCGAAAGAAGCAGCATGGGAGGAGTTGCTCCAGACGCTGGAGGGGGATCCTTGGGGGCGCCCGTATCGGATCGTGCGCAAGAAGTTGCGATCCTGGGCGCCCCCGGCGACGGAGACCCTCCGGCCGGAGGTGGTAGCGAGGGTCGTGGGAGAGCTATTCCCCGACCCTCCGATGCTACCGGCTCCTCCCATGCCTCCGCCTCGCGAGGTAGTCGAGGAGGTGCTCGACGGTCCCCCCCCCTCCGATAACGGAGGAGGAGATGGGGAGGGCAGTCGAGCGCCTCCTCAGCCGGCGTAGAGCGCCCGGCCCTGATGGGGTCCCGGGTCGGGTGCTCGGCCTCGCCTTGGGCCAACTAGGGGGGTGGCTTCGGGAGCTGTTCGACCGGTGTCTTGCGGTCGGGCAGTTCCCGAAGCCCTGGAAGCTTGGGCGGCTCTGCCTTATGGAGAAGGCAGGCCGCCCTCCGGACTGCGCGTCCGCGTATCGGCCCCTCGTCCTGCTGGACGACGCCGGGAAGGTGCTGGAGAGGATTATCTCCTCCCGGGTCGTCCAGCACCTAGAGGACGTGGGGCCGAATCTGGCGGACGCGCAGTATGGCTTCCGGACAGGGCGTTCCACGGTGGACGCCCTGTCCCTCCTGAAGTCGCTGTCTGCGGAGGCGACCTCCCAGGGGGATAGGGTTTTGGCGGTGTCCCTCGACATCGCCAACGCCTTCAACACCCTGCCGCATGGGGTCATCCGGGAGGCGCTCCGGTATTTCGGAGTGCCCCCGTACCTGCGGCGGGTGTTGGAGGCGTACCTGGAGGGCAGGGAGGTCGCCTACGTCGACGGCGACGGCCGGATGGTCAGGCGGGCCACACGGCGAGGGGTTCCACAGGGGTCGGCATTGGGGCCGCTCCTGTGGAACATGGGCTACGACTGGGTGCTCCGCGGCGTGCTCCCATATGGGGCACGCCTCATATGTTACGCGGACGACACCCTAGTCGTAGCCCGGGGGGGGGAATGGAGGGAGGTTGAGCGCCTGGCCACGATGGCCACAACCCTCGTGGTCAGGCGCATTAGGAGACTGGGCCTCAGGGTGGCCCTCGAAAAGACCGAGGCCCTACTCTTTCATGGGCCTCGGCGGGGGCCACCACCTGGGGCCCACATTGTGGTGGAGGGCGCCCGGATCAGGGTGGGGACCCAGATGAAATATCTGGGCCTCACCCTGGACGGGCGCTGGCGGTTCGAGCCCCATTTCGCGGGGCTCGGACCGCGAATTGCTGGGGCGGCGGCGGCACTCGGCCGGTTACTCCCCAACATAGGGGGGCCGGGCGCCGGGTGCCGCCGACTCTACATGGGAGTCGTGCGGGCGATGGCCGCCTACGGGGCACCGGTGTGGGCCGACGCCCTCGGTGCCGCCAACGTGCGCGCGCTGCGTAATGCGCAGCGCACGGTGGCACTGAGGGCGATCCGGGCGTACCGCACGGTGTCCTCGGCGGCGGCCTTTGTGCTCGCCGGCTCCCTGCCCTGGGAGCTGGAGGCAGGAGTTCTCGCCGCCGTGTACGAGTTCACGGCGGCGAAGAGACGAAGGGGGGAGCCTCCGGCTCCCAGGGAGATAGAGACGGAGAGACGGCGTCTCAGGGGAGACGCCGTCGAAAGATGGAAGCAGGACCTGGCGGACGAGCGGTTCGGGCGGTTCACTGTGGACGCCGTCCGCCCGGTCCTGCGGGCGTGGATAGAAAGGGAGTGGGGCTCCCTGACGTTCAGACTGGTGCAGGTACTCACCGGACACGGTTGTTTCGGGTGGTACCTGCACCGGATCGCACGCAGGGAGCCGACCGCCGCCTGCCACGAGTGCGGCGCTGACGAAGATACCGCGCAGCACACTCTGTCTGAGTGTGCTGCGTGGGGAGAGCAGCGCCGCATTCTGGCGGCGGCGGTAGGACCGGACTTATCGCTGCCGAGCGTGGTTTCGGCCATGCTCGGCAGCGAACAGGCTTGGCGAGCGATGGCCTCCTTCTGCGAGGAGGTCATCTCGCAGAAGGAGGCGGCGGAGAGGGCCCGCGAGGCAGACCCTCTGAGTGGCCGTCTCCGCCAACGGAGGATTGGCAGGAGGAGGCGGCGCTTTGCCCAACTCCTCCTGCCACCGTAGCCGGACCCGAGGGGATGGGCCGGGGGGCCCATCTCCTCATTGCACAGGTCCGGCGGACGAGGGGGGGCAGCCGGCGTGTACCCGGTCTGTCCCTCTATAGGTAGGAGCCCGGCGGTCACCTTCCGCCGGGCGGACCGTGGGGGCGGCTCTACAAGGTTGATTAGCTTGAACGATCCCTTGCCGC
Source organism: Antheraea yamamai (assembly GCA_036509395.1). Taxonomy (NCBI): domain Eukaryota; kingdom Metazoa; phylum Arthropoda; class Insecta; order Lepidoptera; family Saturniidae; genus Antheraea; species Antheraea yamamai. The sequence goes on from AP028432.1 coordinate 12,320,293, forward strand.
CCCCACAGAACGGTCTGTCGGTACACCGTGGGGTTTTAGTCCATGCGACTCGGACATAACCCACTCTCTCCCCCGGGAGGGTGGGTATCCATAAGGGATTTCCCCACGTTAAAAAAAAAAAAAAAAAAAAAAAAAAAAAAAAAAAAAAAAAAAAAAAAGATAGGTCCCGCCAAGACCGCGGCCCTACTCTTTCATGGGCCTCGGCGGGGGCCACCACCGGATGAAATATCTGGGCCTCACCCTGGTCGGGCGCTGGCGGTTCGAGCCCCATTTCGCGGGGCTCGGACCGCGAATTGCTGGGGCGGCGGCGGCACTCGGCCGGTTGCTCCCTAATATAGGGGGGCCTGGCGCCGGGTGCCGCCGACTCTACATGGGAGTCGTGCGGGCAATGGCCGCCTACGGGGCACCGGTGTGGGCCGACGCCCTCGGTGCCGCCAACGTGCGCGCGCTGCGTAATACGCAGCGCACGGTGGCACTGAGGGCGATCCGGGCGTACCGCACGGTGTCCTCGGCGGCGGCCTTTGTGCTCGCCGGCTCCCTGCCCTGGGAGCTGGAGGCAGGAGTTCTCGCCGCCGTGTACGAATTCACGGCGGCGAGGAAACGAAGGGGGGAGCCTCCGGCTCCCAGGGAGGTAGAGGCGGAGAGACGGCGTCTCAGGGGAGACGCCGTCGAAAGATGGAAGCAGGACCTGGCGGACGAGCGGTTCGGGCGGTTTACCGTAGACGCCGTCCGCCCGGTCCTGCGGGAGTGGATTGGTAGGGAGTGGGGCTCCGTGACGTTCCGACTGGTGCAGGTACTCACCGGACACGGTTGTTTCGGGTGGTACCTGCATCGGATCGCACGCAGGGAGCCGACCGCCGCCTGTCACGAGTGCGGCGCTGTCGAAGATACCGCGCAGCACACTCTGTCTGAATGTGCTGCGTGGGGGGAGCAGCGCCGCATTCTGGCAGCGGCGGTAGGACCAGACTTATCGCTGTCGAGCGTGGTCTCGGCCATGCTCGGTAGCGAACAGGCGTGGCGAGCCATGTCCTCCTTCTGCGAGGACGTCATCTCGCAGAAGGAGGAGGCGGAGAGGGCCCGCGAGGCAGATCCTTAAAGTGGCCCTCTCCGCCAAAGGAGGATAGGCGGGAGGAGGCGGCGTTTCGCCCAACTCCTCTCGCCACCGTAGCCGGACCTGAGGGTGTGGGCCGGGGGGCCCATCTCCTCATTGCACAGGTCCGGCGGACGAGGGGGGGCAGCCGGTGTGTACCCGGTCTGTCCCTCTATAGGTAGGAGCCCGGCGGTCCGTGGGGGCGGCTCTACAAAGTTGATTAGCTGGAACGATCCCTTGCCGCCCCCACACAACGGTCTGTTGGTACACCGTGGGGTTTTAGTCCGTGCGAGTCGGACATAACCCACTCTCTCCCCCGGGAGGGTGGGAATCCATAAGGGATTTCCCCACGTTAAAAAAAAAGCTCAGATAGGTCGCGAATGGCATGTACCAGGCAACAGCCCAAGCCAAGGTGTGCCGTGCACCCTTGAGCTAGTTCTCTAATAAAATGTACTGAGTGCCTTAAGCGCTCGCCTTAGTAGTCCGGTGAAGCTGTTAAGACCTTGCTAAGTCAATAGCGTAGTCAGTTCGAGAAAAAAAAACTTACATTTGTTAGTAATGTTACTAAAGTATTTTAAAGAGAACGTAAATTTATTTGTTGTATTATTTAAAAACCTTATAAAGTATATTATTTTGTATAAGATTACAATTATAAAACGTATTTTATATCACTATTGATTCGATTTTTGTCCCTGTGATATCAAATTCCGCTTACTTTCACAAACTTGGGTTTCACTATATGCAGAGTTATTTTTACACCAAAACTCCAGTCTCGTAAATAAACACTTTTGTTTCTACAAATGTAATACTTATTGTATCTTAAATAGTAATAATAATTATTGAAAAATACAATAACTTTATTTTTCATTGATATATAATAATGTCGGCTCTACATTTTCTCTCATAATGGAACATTGCTAAACTGAATAACGTGTCAGTAACTTCCTACACGGCACAAGCGGTGCCAGTCGGCGGTTATTTACATATAGACCATCGCATCGCCGCACCACACGTTTTCTATTTTTCAATCGAACCGTTCCGCCTTTCGATACTTTCCTACACTAATACATACGTTTTACCGTCATAACCAGACCTACCCCGCCCTCTTCTGTTCTTACTTTTGTAATGGTAATAAAGCGAGGAGGAATGTAATGTCGGAGGCCTTTATTAAGTGGATATTACGAAGCGGAAGGCGCCCGGACTTCGCACAATGGCCGGTCGGCGATCACTGTTACGTTCCCAGCTCATTACGTATTTACTATAAAACTTCTATTAGTTTAAAGTTTATACTTTGTGTTATTCACTATAAAAACACCAAACAATTAATTACTGTTTACATAATGGGACAAAATTATTATGTTACATAAAACCTTATGTAAAAACACCTACATACAGTGAGGTGCAGTTACATGAATGAAACAAAGTGTATATCTTCTATACATGTAATAAGAATGTAAATCAAACGTGTCTGTACTATTTAGATTTTTGCGAAAAAAAAATAATTGCAGGTGCCTTGGAATAAGTCATAAAATACTTTTGAATATTTTTTTTAATGTCTGTCTCTTTGTTTGAACACGCATCACTGCTAAAGTACTGCATCCACGATAAAAGAAAAGAAGAAGATCAAAAAAAATCATAAAGCATATCCTCGAGTGACATTTAGTCTTTGTTTCATTAAAATCGGTTCACTCTATCAAAAGTTATTGTAATTTTAATGACGACGCGACTTAAGTACGAGAGAAAAGTAGATAAGTGAATTAAAATAAAAGGACTTAATATTCAGATGATTTTATTAATAACTGTTTTACATTAGGTTCCACGCGGACGGTGTTGTGAGCACAGCTAGTATATAAATATATACTGTCTATAAAGTTCAATCCTAACTAAAATTGTAAATGCTAATGTAAGCTTATGCTTAGTTAGTTAGCTTAGTTATGCTTTCACGTTTTAACTACTCATTTTTACACACACGTTTTCAGATATCCAAAAAAGAATATGGGATATATGTAATCGAGAGAAAAGTATTGTTCCCGAAGGATAGATCAAATCTACCGTGACGCGAGCGAAGTCGCGGACAAAAGCTAACATGATGATAAAAGGAAATAAAATTATAGAAACAGGAATGTTTGTTATTTTACAAATTTGATCATCGCTTAGAACAAATGCTCACAGCCAAATGCGTAAGGTGGTGTTGTGTTATACAACACACTAATGTATACTTACAATAAAGCATGATAGATTAATTCCCATGCTTATATAACAAACGCATTAAGCACAATAATTTCATATAAATAAAGACACAATGGTTCAGAGGTACAAATAGGAAATCATCGCTCCACTGATTCGAATAATTCGTAAAGTTTCACATGAAAATTGTAATTTTGAATGCAAATTCTATTTACTATTGTAATTTGGTGTGATTACATTCTTAACGTCACTTTTACTTCTGTTTGTGTGTTTTTTTTTAATTATAAGCCCGTGGTTAACGGTGATTGCATGTTATATGAAATTACATGGTAACTCATTAAGCCTAGAACTTGAATTTTCACTCGAAAACATCGGTCAGTGCTTGGTGAAAAATTTCAACTTCGGATGTCGGTGTTGAAACTAATACCATAAGAAACAAGGTGTGCCGTAAAGACACACAATATGAGTGAAACTTATGTATTACATGCAAACATTTTAATTATACATAATATATAATAACATGCAAACATATAACAATAACTAACGCGACGTCACGCGATAATTCCAAGCGGTCACCCATCCCAGTACAACCATCCCTGACGTTGCTTAACCTCGGCGATCGGACGAGAACCGGTACTTTCAACACTCTACCCGACACAGTGCTTACCCCAATCACTTTTCGTCAAACAAAAAGTTTGCCGATCAGATTTTCAAAGCCTTACCATAAGAAATTTCACTTCAAAAATATCCTGCTAACATTTATTAATTACATCATTATTAATTACGATTTGTCATAAAAATAAAGTTCAAACTCTTCCTCTACTAATGTGTTCCAATTGCTTTCTATTACTCTAAGAACGTGTGATACAAGTTGGTCATATCAATAAATTGAGCGATCGTACTGTTACGACGAAAAAAACTCGGATCTTTTTAAAAAATATTTTTAATACACACACTAAAATAATTCTCAAAATAGAGATTCAATAATTGCTTTCTACTTCGCAGTCCGGCCCGAACTAACTATAAAGTCCTAAAGCTAAATGCATAAGATCGATCTAGATCCAGAAGTGCTCACCAGGCACCTAATCATCAATAGCTTATACAGTCGGGAGATATAACAGTACCAAACTAAACATGTATAATGCTGTTTAAAATGTATAAATTTCAAAAACATACAAAGAGATTATTGTGTTATAGATACAAAAAACCAGGAATCGATATCAGTGGACATACTTTTAGAGGAAGTGGGAGTCTACGTATACTTTGAACCGAACTAATGATAACGATGGACGTCACGGTTTTCCCCCCCTCTATACAGCAATTTGCTTGGAATATGAGCATTCTCAATATTCTAGATCTGGATATTCGCAGCGATTTACACTGGGAGTGCCATCTATAATATTTCTAGGAAAATCGGAATCCTGGACAAGGTGCAACAATTTTTCATGCTGGTCACTTATGTCTCCTTTATAAGGCACACGTTCTACAATGCATCCCATCGCGTCTCTGGGGTGAATGTTGACAATACTGCTACAATCTGCCGTGCTAGTATAAAAAATATTAACATTGAATTTTCATTATAATTTAGCCGCTATATGCAATAATATTATAACTAAAAAGCTATAGACACGTTACCTACATGATATTTTGACAAAACAAATGGCGAGATAACGCACACATAAAGCAATATTTTAACGCCACGCTGTCTTAGATAAAATATGGAACTAAGATGGCATATTCTCAATATAGGCGGTGAAAAACAAAAAGTTGGTTAGATATGGCCTGATTAACGGGAAGCCGTCAAAAGTAAGGTAACTAGCCAAGTTTTAACAAGGCGCTGTCGAAGCGTTTACGACGTATCTACAGCTTTTTAGTTATAATATCATTGGCTATATGTTCACAGTTCTTTAAAAATAACAGACTTACTACGTTAATACAATAGTGGAATATCACAACGGTGTACGTGTGTTTTAGGATCACATTTTATTGTCTTTATTATGTAAATACACGTGTCATTTGTCATGTGTCGTTATAACTTAGTTAATTACACGGAAGACTCCACGAGCAGCAACATTGAGTAGCGCTCAAAGGTTGTATTATAAATATTCAAGTCATGTCTGTGCGAAGAAACATCTCGTGATTTTATATAATTTACTATAGTGGTCGTTACCTCATGCTTAACACTGTTTCAACTACGCAGATACTTCAAGAGTAGTTTTATCTATTTTCATTTGTTTCTTGTATTCCAATTATTTTCAAAATGGAATCCGGACTTTATAATTATTTATTTTATTCTCTATGTCTTGTTAAATTTAAATGGGGTTGGGTCTTAAACTTGTAGGTGTAATTATTGCTGATTGATAGTCCGGTATTCAAAAGGCATACGGAGAATTAGTTAGAATATTTAAAAGTGAAGAAGATAAGAATTTATGACTAGGAAGTAGGAACCTCCTACGAATACTCATTACAATAATAACTATAAAATTCGAACTGAACAATTTAAAAATTTATCGTAGCTATAGAAACCGTGTAACGTTTATTTTCCTAAGCACACATTTATATAAAACTATCGGGCCCGGCAGACGCTGTCCCGCCATAATTATAAAAAAATCCTTGTTAAATTAAATACCAAAACGTGCCCCATGAATCACTTTGTCTATTGGTGAAAACCGTATGAAAATCCGTTCAGTAGTTTTTGAGTTTATCGCGAACAGACAGACAGACAGACGCGGTAGGGGACTTTCTTTTATACTATGTAAAATGATGATGATGGAACGTTTTATTTTCAGTCTGTACATATTTGTAACTAGTTTTCGCTCATGGCCTTGCTCGCTTTAATGTAAATTTGATGTAGATTAAGGAACAGTAGATTTTTTTTAATGATAGGTACTTCTATGTCCTCTTCTATACCCCTGATAACGTGTATGCAAAATTTTAGTGTAACAAGTGTAACCAACAAACAAACTTACTTTAGTATTTATAATATTAGTTAGGATGACTTTATGTATCTATTTAGCAACTTTGCGACATTTTACTCTCGTGATAGTCGTATTATTTTTTATTGGGAATTTTGTGTTTCAGAAGTACTTTTGTAATCGTGTGATTAGGTACTAATAAACACTTTTACCGACTTAAAATTACTTCTTGTAAATTTCATCATTACTGCTTAACCCGTGTGGAAAATCGTAAATATGATAGTCAGAAATTAGCTAGCAAACTGCTAATAAAAGTCGGTTCAGCTATCAGATAAACAGACTCTTTCCAATTGAATTGGTATATAAACCATTCTCGGATCAACTGGAACACGCATACAAAATTTCATCAAAATCGGTACAGCTTTTAGGAAGAGTTCAGTGACATACACACGTACAGAAGAAATTTATATATAAAGATATATGTGTATATCCTAATGAAATAAATTAGTATTTTGATTTTATAAAATTAAATACATTTTTGCGAACGTTAATATATACATTACAAACTACTTATAAGAAAAATATAGAAACTAAAGAATACCGGTTATTTATATTACTTTAGAACTGCGCATAATATATCAAACGAAACTAGTTGTTCGTAACAAAAATAGCACAATGAGTGTCAATAAAATGTCTGCTAAGTCGCAATAATGATATTACCAACAAGTTGTTGGACATCCGATACCAAGTTGGTTACACGGTACAAGTCATGAGCGAATGAAAGTATTAAATCTATTTTTTTAAATAGAAATTACATATATAAAAATCGATAGGTATTGGTATATCTCTGTCATGAAAGTTTGCACACCAGTTTTATTCATAGTTGAGGATTTTATGTTATTAATTTTAAAATATATGTTATATTTATAATATGCTATATTTTATTGTTTTAAAAATTTACGTTATAATTTAACGCCGCGAACAAAGTCACGGACGGTTATTGGTAACTTATTGATATTATATAGGATTAAAAGTAAAGAAAAGGAGTTGTGGTGACAATTTCTATGAATGTATTCTGTTCTTATTTTATTTTGTGTTATTATATATTTGAGTTATTCCTCAGAAACGATACTTTTGTTCTGGTTCTTCTTATTTTTTGATTGAAGTTCTTTTCTGTATATTTACTAACGTATATCCCCTCCGCTGTAGTATCAGATAGTTGTACTGCAGCATGTAACTGAATAGGGTTGTTGCTGTAGGACATTTTTAGTTAAGTATATTCATGTTTGTTTTTTGTATTGTAAGCGTAATGTGTTCCAACAATAAAAACTGTTTCTTTCTTCTATATGCAAAATAGCATGATGATCGCTTAAGTAGTTTAAGCAAGAAAGCGTAACAAACAAACTCACATTCGTATTTATAATATTACGTAGAAATTTACGGTTTCCGCTTATTATACAACTAAATGGTTATATGTCGGTTACATTATACACATATTACTATAAAAATAATATTCATTTGTATTCAAACTGTTAAAAATATACTTTAAGAAATTGTTATAAATTTGGTATTTACACATTATCATTAAATTTTCATCATCATGTTTTATCTACGATACATATTACGGTTTTCTATATCAGCCAAAAAGTTATAATGTTTAAAAATAATAAAAAGACAGTCCATTTTTAATCCAAATAAATAGTAACGTTAAGCAATGGAATCGTTGTCACCAAATGAAATTATATCTAAACGCATATATATACCCCTTTTAAGTATAATATAATAATACACTTTTTTTTATTCGGCAGACTTTTGATCCACACCTTTTTTTGTTTTCTTTCGTTTAATTTATTGTATACGTCAAAAATCGTTGTATCTGTGTGCAACTATTGAGATTTATTATTATTTTTTACTTAACTATTAGTTCTTTAAAAAAATACATAATACAAAAAATGAGTACGTGTAACCGTCACATGCGATTGAGGTAAAATTTCTTTGGCGTTATATAAGTAGCTGATAGATGGCGCTGCAGATAATGAAGCCTTGATTTAATTTGTTATTTACTTACATTGACACCAGATGGCAGCACAGTCGCGCGCACATTTATACATAATTAATTCTATTGTATGTTTTTTATTATTATTCAATTGTATTTTTTTTTTTCAAAATTTTTTTATTGGTTTGTTAATTAACTATTTATTGACAAAATCAAAAATCTTTAAAAACCGGATGGTACAAAAACGTGAAGCCAAATTGCCGTAACGGACTTCCGTTACATTGTCGTCCAGTTACCTAAAGAAGTTTTACTTCAAAAACACTTTAACAAGCTGTTATTAATGTTCGAAAATGGAAAAATAACAGAGATAATACATTTATGACAGCGGAAACTCTAATAATGTGTAGCGATGGATTCGCCACCGCTTGTTACTTAGATAGTCAGGTCTAGAAGCGAGCAGAAGTCGGTCGTCAAATCATAGCGCATTGCAGCCGTCCTTCACGGTTGAACAAGCAACGCGCGATACATGCGCGCCACTACGTGCACAACGCACATATTGAACAAGTAACCGTTGATCGTAACGCTCGATTCTGCTGTTTTATAATGAAATTCACATACATTTTGAAAATTATTTAATTAATCTAATATTTTAATATAATTATTCATATTTAGTAGAGTTTTTGAGAATTTATATTTGCGTAATTATTTTCGAGATTTATTTTACATTCATTTTTGATCTACTTTTTTATTTCTCAACCTTTTTTGTATTCTATCCTGAAACTTGACAAGTTTTCTCTTCATACCAAAAAAGGGATATAGCTCGGTAGTGGCTAGCTACCATCATGTTGAAAATTTATAGTCAAGCACCCTTTTTTTCAATTTTGTTGGTTTCGCCCAAAGACATTGGGAATTAGCAATAAAAAGGTAGAGAGGGGTGATCGCAATTTGATACGTCAAGCACATTTACGTGTGTCTGGTAACTGCATTTGAGAGCCAGTCTTCCTTTAGATATAGCGTTTAGACAATCGTCACTTGAAATCAGTTATAATTATCCACCCCCCCTAGTAACAACTAACCAATTAATCATTTGATCAAGACGGTTGAACTGTGGTTCGATTCATGGACAAATAGTATATTCTATGAGTAATATCAATCGTGTTAGTAGTTACATATATTATTTATTTACTAAATCTCTTTACTGTTACCACAAGCTATGTTATTGTTGGTCAGATGTAATTCTATAGAATGGGTATGAAAATTCTGATAGGTGGTAGAGCCACGCTAAAGCTATTACTGGTTTCAGCATGAATGGGTCGGCTCGCCCGGGGTACTACCACCCGACACACAGAAACACCGACGTGAAGTAACAGTGCACGCATTGTTGCGTTTCGTTTAGCCAATGAGAGCGCCGGAGGCCCACCTCCCCTGGTGTTGCTAGTGCCTATAGACGGTGGTGATCACTTACCATCAGGCGACCCGCCTGTTCGTTTGCCTCCTATAATATATTTAATATATATATATATATAATATCACCTTTGGTGTCATTTTCTAACAGATCAGATAGATAATCGATTAAATATATAATATAAATTATCCTTACTTAATATTCTCAATCAATATTTTGTTTATATATTTGTTACGTTTTCACGGCGTAACTACTGAACTGATTATTATAAAATGTTACAAATACACTGTTAGTGTTACAAAAAAGGACACCAGGTACCTTTGATTCGGAAAAAAATGTGCTGTTCCCGAGAAATAGGCCAAATCTACAAGAAAGAAGAATAGCTTGTATATCATAATCGAAACAAAAATAGAAACTTATCCAATAAGCGGTATCTGTATAGGAATCGTAGTGACATCTGACAAATGTTATATTATACTAGCTGACCCTCGCAACTTCATCTGCGTGAAATCCGTTACCTACAGTCAATTGTATTTCCAAGCTAGAAAAATCTTAAAAAACCTAGAATCGAATTACAGTGACTCCCACTGTTTCCAATTGTGAAATCAAACAATTCAGGGGCTCACTTAAACACATACTTTGTTGGTTTAGTGAATGACTTACAAATGTGTGAAAGAAACTTCGATGAGATGGCCGTAGCGCCATCATTCATTCAGCAACATCAATAATTTAGTTTTATTTGAAATACGAGCGACCGTTACATCATTTGAATATTGTTCATGAAAAAATACTAAAATCGCCAATAAAAAATGGGAGTGTGGGGTTAGGAAGGTGAAAATTTGGGTTTTTTTTTTTTAACTTTATTTTTGGCAAACAATCATTTAGATTATTACTGCCATTGTCGAGTAGTTAATAGTATTACAAGTTCTTCTTCTATTCCATTTTCGGCAACCAGTCTTCTAGTAGACCATTACTGCCATTGTCAAGTGAGTATCAATATTACAAGTTTCTTGATATAATTTCAATGAATGCCATTGTCGAGTAGTTAATAGTATTTCAAGTTCTTCTTCTATTCCATTTTCGGCAACCAGTCTTCTAGTAGACCATTACTGTCATTGTCAAGTGAGTATCGATATTACAAGTTTCTTGATATCATTTCAATGAATGCCATTGTCGAGTAGTTAATAGTATTTCAAGTTCTTCTTCTATTCCATCTTGGCAACCAGTCTTCTAATCGACTATTACTGCCATTGTCAAGTGAGTATCAATATTACAAGTTTCTTGATATAATTTCAATGAACTAACAAGATGGTGGCCATCTTGTTAGAACCTTCCATGGAATTTTTGTGGCATCTCAGAATTCATGGCCCGTGACATTATTTTCCATTCACTTCACTTATGCACAATAAATAAACTATATCACATAAAACACCACCAATTTTACACAATATAGAGTCAAGTAACACAAGATTATGAATAAAAAATAAAATCCACTACATGACAGACCAAGGTCCCGCCAAAAACTCCAATTTGGGGTTATAGGTATCTTTTGATGGCAAATTAAAAAAATACAAAAAATGTATATTGACAAATAAATTGAAAAAAAAATCAGGATCCCTATCACCCCAATCACCTAGAGGTATAAAATATACTTTACGACCTATTCTCATATCTACCAAATATACATTTAAAATTTAACAAAAATCGGTCCAGCCGTTACGAACGAGTTCGAACACAAATACCATGGCACGAGATTTTTATATATTAGAATATTAAATATGTTAGTAATGAATAGTAATATGAAATATTTACATTTTGAAATCCCGTTTTTCGAAATCGTTCCTATCGATCTATTTGGTTGTGTGCAATCCAGGAAGCGAGAGGTCTTTGGCTCCCGCCGGAATGCGCGTGGGTAGACGACCCAACTCCCATACACTCACAGCTTTCTATTGATTTAATGAAAACTATCTAATCTTGCCTAACACTTATTACGGCCACTTTGCGCTTCATTGTTCATACGGCAACGTAGAAATTATTTTTCTTTTACGCAGTACTCCGACATCAGATGTGAGTTAGTACTCAACAAATTAATTTGAATTACGAATTAAATTTCTGGTCATTGCTACGACAATTTTTAAATATTTAGTAATACAAAGAGTTTCTACACATACTTACCAATACTATAAATGAGAATGTGAGTTTGTTTGTTCCTCTTTCACGTCTTAACTATTCAACCGATCATCATTAAATTTTGCAAACAAGTTTTCAGGTGTATATAAGAGGACATATGGTAACTTTTATCCAGAATTATAAAAATATTTTTCCCGAGGGATAGTTCAATTCCACAAGCGAGATTAATTCGAGCGAAACCGCGACCAAAAGCTAGTATATAATAAGTAATTTCATTAATCATTTGTAACACGTAAGTTTGTTATCTAAATAATGTTATAAGGTAACTAACTGGTTTAAGAATATTATGGTACTGCTTTACGTCTATAGTTATTATGCACTACGATCACAGTCAGCAAAGAACTCGTAATTTATAGCGGCTTTCTTCAAAGTATTTGTAATTCATAATCTTATCTCAGAGACTTCAGAGCTGAAAATCATAATCTCAAGAAACGCCATTTCGTAACTCTTTGTCATTTATTGTTATTTATTAAACTGTAAACACATAATAATGGTTTTAAAATGTATTCCGACATGACTGATTTTTCTTTAGTATACGTACATGCATAAATAAGTGCACTATTCTAACAATAATCAATCAGCTAGAAACAAAGACAACGGAATCAAATATAAAGCCTATACATATTTGTTCCCCAACGCATGTTTCTTGTACATACAGAAAAATCTGTTTTTATTTTTCGGTTCAGAGACCAATCTCTGAGAATGCCCAAGCATAATTTAATTTTCATCTAAAGTAGATACGACGATTGCTAAAGATTAAAAAGTATTATAACATAATTGTAACTAATTTTATTTAAAGTTGTACTTTACTGTCAAGAGATGGCGCTACTTGGATTTCCGACAACGGTAAATATTGTTTGAACAATCGTTCTGCAGTAATATACAACAACATTTCCTGTAAATTATTCGCACGCCTTTTGGTTTACTGTTCTTGATCATAACTTCGCTATTATAAACCAAAATCTAGAAAAAACTGTTTTATTCTTGTTAATAAATGTAACAACAACTTTTTTAATAGATAAATTGTGTGGTCTATTAGAAATTGTAGTCTAAATCGTAATACTTTTAAACCAGTATCACAAAACTTAAACATTATTATGTATAAGATAAAATAATACACATGTACAATTTGTTTCACCAAGAATTTTTTACACAAAGTGACTTCACAAATTAGCGAATCATTATCTTATTAAAAAACTATGCTTGTTCAATAAAGATAATTAATTACATGGTTTTAATGTTACCATAAATTTGTTGAGGGCGGGACAGCCGGTTTGATTACCGATAAAATTTCACCGCGCCGGTTAAACGATTTTTAAACACTTTTTATATAGTTAACGCATTAAGTTATCAACTTCGTAGTCAATTAAAACGAGATCATTAAACAATGTCGCATTGTTTACACGAATCTCAATTACATAATACATTTTTAATACTACAGTGCTACATATATCTCTTTAGCCCCACAGAAAACAATTAAAGCATATTAACTACTAATGAGAAGAATTCAATTATAGATTTTTTATTCTATAATAATTTAAAAGACTTATTTGAGCATATAGGTGGTATGTATTGGAAGAAGCAATAAAATAGATGGAGAAGTAACCAAGAAGAGTTTTTTATATTATAGGAGGCAATCGAACAGGTGGTTCGCGTGATGTTAAGAGATCACCACCGTCCATAGACGCTAGCAACACCAGGGGAGACGCAAATGCGTTGCCAGTCTTTGTTTAGAGGACGGGGACCGGGGAGTTGGGAGGGATAGGGGCAAAGGAGGTGTGCCTCCGACGCTCTCACTGACCAAGCGAAACGCAACAATGCACGCACTATTACTTCACGTCTGTTTTCTGTCGATCGGGTGGTACTACCCAGGGCGAGTCATGCTGAAACCAGTAATAGCTTCAGCGTGGCTGTACCACCTCCACATCTACTACCTCTTTGGTAAAAATCTTAAACGTAAAAAATGTCGTGATATTATAGCCTTAAACCTTATAATATAGACTAAGTTATATGCAACTACACAAAATACCATAATATGATTTCGCTTTATACGTTATTATATACAAATAATATAATTTATCAATAAATTATTGCAACAAAACACATCAGCGATAACTAGTAGGGAATAGTTAGGTTCAACATTTCTATTACGCTGCTAAACATAATGATACCAAAATAGTGCATGCACATTTTCCTTGTTACCAGGACCTATAGGACAATATTATTATCGGACTTAAAATAACACATGAACGAAATTAAGATCATGTTTATAAACTGGACTGAAGTTGGTAATTCCCAAATGATTTCACTATAGTCGACACTGATAAGATAACACTTGATAATAACAAATAATCTAGTGAATTATTTAGCAAATAAAATATTGTAAACAAATTTACAAATATCGGAATGAAATTCGCATGGTTAGATAAAGATCAGTTAATTAATATGACTGGCAATGGAGTTACCGAAGGCTTATAAATTTAAAAGACACCTAATCTTTTAAGTCTAAAATTTTGTATAATATGTTCAAAGCAATTTATCTGTTCAGATGTTTCGATTTTCAATTAGCCCAAATACAAATTTAAGATAAAGACCTTGAAAGTGATATATAAAATGAGATTATTGAATAATTAGCCAACCACGAGAGACAAGAACAGTGTTTGTAACTAGATGTTAAAAATTAATCTTGTCATTATTTCCGATAAAAGAGAGACAGGTAAGGTAAACTCTAAGATACGATCTCTTGATCTTGCCTATATGAGATAATACTTCTTATCTTATGTTATAAAGTATTCGCTCTGAAATAGAGGCTAACAATTTTTCTGTAAGTAACAATACACGTGAATATGAAGACGTCTTTCATAATTTTATTATTTATAGGTAAGTGATATTTTTGCTTTGGCTTCGCAAAATTGAACACAAAAAAATACGTTTGTTAATAAGAAGATGAGTAAATTTCTTTGACATTTTATTATTTGAATCTTATTCAAAATTTATTACAGCGTGGTCTAATAATGTCGTATCACTACCTACTGTAGAGTCTACAGCTGAAACGTCAGCAAGGATAGTTAACGGTTTCGCTATTGACATCACGGACATTCCATACCAGGCTGCATTACGACGAAGAGTAACAGCTGGGTGGGTTCACACTTGCGGAGCTATTATAATAAGCCATACTGCTTTGTTAACAGCAGCACACTGCATTGATACGTAAGAATTTATTTTATCTTTAGTTTACAAAATATTATTATTTGGTCCAAAATAATATACTACAAACTTACACGATTAAAATTTTATGCTCTTTTGGTAGTAAATAATGTGTTAGCCACTAAGCACTCTACGAATGTTCTTTATACTATTATTTTTTTTATAATATCCAGTTATATTACATTTTTTTAACTGACCAATATTTATATTTTATACTCTCAAATAAATTGAAGTTTTTTTTAAATTGCTTTCTAGATATTTATCTGATCCATCCCAACTAAGGGTTGTTGTTGGCACATCATATCGACTCACTGGTGGTCAGGCATATGATGTATCAAGGGTTATAGTTCATGCATCATACTCTTCTACAACATTAGAAAATGATATCGGTCTATTGGGAACTGCTCGAACGATGACCTTCAGCGCAAGTGTAAATTCTATTGCCATCGCATCATCAACTATATCATTACCTGCCGGTACCGAAGCTTTAGTATCTGGATACGGAACTACTTCTGTAAGTTTAATAATAAACATTTTTAATATTAACTATTTTTTTCACTTATAAGCATAGGGGTTTACCAAAACTTTGATATACGTATATATCACATAATAAATTCACGAATTTTGTAATAAGAAAATATAATTTAGACACAACGTGAAACGTGACATGATTAAAAAAACGCGTTCAATTTTCCAGTATGAAGGATCTGCGTCTTCAATACTGATGGCTGCTTACGTCAACACGGTCTCCCAACAAACTTGTTCGCAGGCTTACCTTCGTCTTGCAACTATATATTCAGGAATGCTCTGCGCTAATGCCACCAAGCCAGAAAGAGACGCATGTCAGGGTGACTCTGGAGGACCATTGGTAGCCGATGACGTTTTAATCGGAATAGTGTCATGGGGAGAAAGTTGCGCTAATGCTTTATATCCAGGAGTATATACAAGAATTTCCGAATATAATTCTTGGATTATTCAAAATGCGGCACTATTATAATATATCGATATTCAGGAGACAATATTACAGATTGCAGAATGTAATCTTATTTTAATGAATAAATGTTATCTTTGATATTAATCCTTTATTTTATTTGTACATACATATATTAATTTAGATGTTTATTATAAGTTAATTGTTGCAATTTTCTAATAAGTAATAATGCAGTAAAATCTTTGCTGTAACATGCAAATATGAAATCGTCTTATAGTTAGTGTATCTTTCTGTCTATAATACGAAATTCTTCAAATCGTGTATAAAATTTTACTTTCATTAGACCGACATGAGAATGATTGACGACGGAATCTGTCGGTGATTGGGAATGTTTTGGAGTAGGTTGAGCAGTAATATTGCGGAACTAAGTTAAAATGACATCTTATAGATAAATTAATAGTTTTTCACTGATTATTAACCAGGGTGGTGTTAATAGCAAGTAGGCTATTTTTTCTTGTGATCTTCATAATTTCATTCTTGATTTTTTTATGGCTTGGTTTACTTAATATTCTTTTAATAGCAGCCCAGTCGTAAGATATACGCAAAGTTCTAATGTTCGAATATTGCTACCACAAAGCAATAATGAAGAAACAATACTTGTTATATATAATGATTTCTATGTCATTAATAAATTTATAATATAAGAAAATATAAAACTATTAAGAATTGATTTACTTAGATCAATTACAAGTTACTATTACGTAATGACGTTTAGACAAAATGGGCGGCTAATAGCTAAAGGAATAATTGGTTAAAATACATAATTTGTATTATTTTATTCTTTATATATTCTTATCCTTCTGAATGAATATGAACTCGTTTGAACACATAAATCTGGAAAATTATTTACAATATAAGTATTTTTAATTGAAGCATTTTATATTTTACATTTTTAGGACTTCAATTCATTTGTAATATAACTTAAATTTTAATAAATAAGAGTAATGGATGCCGTCCAACTCGCTACCAGAAGGAGAAGTCACCAGTTGACTGATCGCATTACCAAGTTCTATGGCAATGTTTATACGCTAATCAAAATCAAAGTTAAAATACTCTTTATTCAATTTAGGCCCTGAGAAGGCACTTATGAACGTCAAAACTACCACCGGTACGGAAAACAACCCAGTCATCGAGAAGAACCGGCAAGAAACTCGATCTGGTTTATCTTTTCATAGTAACTAACATTTTTTTTTTATTATTACAACAATAGACACATTCGTTTTTAGTGGTTGCACAGAGAGAGGCGTCACTTCCAGACGTCGCTATCGTTCACATACTGATCCACGCTGTAATAACTTTATGTATTAAGACCCGCTTGACATAACACTTGAACCTACTATCCGGCAAATCGGTAATGTGTTTTGGGACTTTGTTATAAAATCTACCACTATTACCCAAAAAACTGTTACTGGTCTTAGTAAGCCTGAAACATGGAGTGACCAGTTTGTTATGGTTTCTGGTATTTACATTATATCGGTCTTTCGAGGCTTCTATCCAGCACGTAGTCACGGGCACAGCTTGTTATATATAAAACTAACCCCGTACACACAAAAAGAAGAAGTGTATTAATTAAAAACGAATCAAAGAAACAAGTATATAAATATGTAACACCTACTAAAAAGTCATATTTGTACATATACATTTCACTAGTAGGAAATTAAAACTGGTAATGTAGAAACGAACTATGCAACAAACGTTTAAGCAAAAGTTATTAAATCTAAGGAAAACACAAGAATGTCGTAAGGATTAATAATGACAGACAAATATATAAAAATGTTTTGTAATCTACATCAAATACAACGAGAACTTCCGACACTCGTTCGTAATCCTTTTCCTCGCTAGACAACCGCATTGTTCTCTAGATCAACTAAACAGACAATTTTGTACTTTATATCAATAATAACAAAGCCTATTTCGAATTAACTAATAGAAAATTCCATACCGTGTCAATATAAGTGAAGAAATTTATTTACGATACTCCCTCATTTATTATATTCGGCGGTCTGTTCTTTATAGAGTTTTGTCGATACGTTTGTCTCTTTCAGTTGAGAAAATTAAATTTGAAATTATTTACGAATTAACAATACTATTAACGACAGGTCAATCGGTAGCTTTTATTGAGTAAACATACTGTTAACTAGTAATAAAAAATTATTTTCTATTTTATGGTCAAGGTATAACAATATATTATTTATAAAAAATGCTGTTTTTAACCGTTTTGGATATTTATTTTTTGAAGCAGCAGGAAATTTATCTATCACATGCAAACAACTTTTCTATTCAGCACTGTTCACATCGACTTACCATAATTACGTACGGACCAAATTTGAACCACTATAGAAATGAACATAAAGCCGCTTAGAGGCAATTGAAACGAAATAAGTTAAAAAACATTTAATAATAGGTCTTTACCTATGAAATTGCCGTTTTGCAGTACTGGCCATTTCAAATCAAAATAATTTTTGTTTGGCTCAGAATTCTAATTTCAAATTAATTTTATTTTAAAAACATGGAATTCTTTTTCCAAAAGTAGTCACTTGCTTATTGATTAGTGTTACATTTTCATCGCATTTCAATCTTTTTTGTCATTATGGATACGTTAAAAATTCGAGTAATTATGGAATATGAGTACCGTCGTGGCAGCAACGCGGCACAAGCGGTACGCAACATCAACGATATTTACGGAGCTAACACTACAAACCAACGCGCCACCTGTTATTGGTTTGTTTGCTTCCGTTCTGGGAATTTCGACCTGAAAAATTAACCTCGCGGTCGTCCGAAGACTTTGGTCGACAATGACGAATTAAAGGCGATTGTGGAAGCTGATGATACACAATCTACGGCTGAATTAGCAGCAGCTTTCGACGTTAGCGTCAAAACAATATTGGTCCATTTGCGTCAAATTGGCAAGATAAAAAAGCTTGACAAATGGGTGCCCCGGGAACTCAATGATCGCCAGCGCGAAGTACGCGTCGAGACGTGCCTTGCACTGCTCAACAGACACACAAATGAAGGAATTTTGAACCGCATTGTTACCTGCGATGAAAAATGGATTCTGTTTGATAACCGCAAGCGCTCAGCAAGTTGGTTGGATCCTGGTTCAGCACCTAAACAATGCCCTAAACGAAAACTTACCCCTAGAAAAGTGATGGTCACTGTTTGGCGGTCTAGCGCCGGTGTGATTCATCACAGCTTCTTACCAAACGGGGTGAGCATTACTGCAGATGTGTACTGTGAAGAACTGAACACAATGATGGAGAAGCTGGCACATCTCCAACCAGCATTGGTCAATCGCTCGTCTCCGCTGCTCCTGCACGACAACGCGCGACCTCATACTGCACAGCAGACGGTCTCCAAGTTGCAAGAACTGGGGTTGGAAGTTCTCCGTCATCCGCCCTACTCACCAGACCTTGCGCCTACAGACTACTACTTTTTCCAGAATTTGGATAACTCCTTGGCGGGAAAAAAAATCTATACCCGAGAGGCAGTACAAAATGCCTTTGAAGAATTTGTTGCCTCCCGTCCAGCTGATTTCTTTAAGAAGGGCATCAATAAACTGCCACTGCGTTGGCAAAGATGCATTGATTGCATGGGTGATTACTTCGATTAATAAAAAATACATGAAAAAAATTCGTTTAAATTTTTTCATACAAAACGGCAATTTCATAGGTAAAGACCTAATATTTACCCACTTGAGGTAAATATTTAATTATAAACATCGATATGGATAACATAAATCGGAACATCACTATTCAAATAAGTAGTGGGAGCATTCGACTCAATTCAGGGGTGGCACTGTTCAGACAGCAATAACGTATACACGATTAGGTGTTGAGATAAAGTTGTTCTCATCGATTAGTGTCTCTTCTGGTTATGTAATTAGTATTGCATTTTTACTTATAACTAAATCAAGTTATATATATATATTTAGTTCTAGAGGTCTAATATTGTACACACATCATGCAGAATCTACTTGCTAGATTTCGATCAGTTTCTTTTAACTTTACTTCATATATACTTAACCCTTATCTAAAACAATATCAGATATCTTCATTTAGTAGAAGTTATTCCTAATAAATTTTTACGAAACAATTTTTTTTATAAACTCTACGCGTTCAGTGATGTGGGTTTTCTTGTCGATGAGAAGTGGAGCAAGCGGTGTGATTCGTACGCGCAGGAATGGTAAATGGATAACATTGTTTACAAAGAAATTTGATAAGGAAAGTATATTTTTATGACTTTTTCTCTGCATATAAAATCTCAAATCAAAATCAAATCGCAGTGATAATTTAATAAATTGCACGACAATTGTCTACTTAATTATCAAATATGACACCATCTATACTGTAAAGATACCCAAACAGCTGCATTAATTTCTTAGATAAAAAGGCCTTCTTATGTAAAAAGTTTATACATACTTTTAATCACAAGAGATCCAGGATTTTTGACATGGTTGAAAGGCGAAACACGGACGTCACGTGACAATTCGACCAAACACGTTAACTGTGGCAACCCTCGACATTGACTAAGCAACCGCACTTCCTTTGTTATTGAATTACCCGTAAGTAAAACATATCTACTTAATACAATAACAGTAATTAGAATACTTTCTAACTTCTGTAACTAATTGTGTTTAATATTTGTGTTAATTATATATTTTTTCATTGAACGAAATGTCTTAAAAATAGAATATTCATATTTTAGGTGATAAATCGTGTTGTCATCAATATTCAATTCATTAGACCCTTTTGAACATCTAAGCTCAATATGTAAGTGTAATACAATAATAGTCCCTCGGCCTTATTACCTGGCAATTTCACAGAACAATCTGCGTAGAATCGCGTCGATGGCACACAATCATGTGACACACACGAGCTTTGTGACTGAGAGGGACGGTCTGATTCCGCTATTTGTTTACACAGTGTAGCTTTCCCTTTCGCGGCGTGCAAGTGTGCGTTGCCATCTGGCGGCTCGGTGGTCGGTGGCAGCCCTAAGCTTGTATTCGTGTCGCCCCCACACCAGAGCGCACCCCGCTTCGGGGTAGTCGGAGGTACGTATGTACGTGTGACCCAGTCGAATAAATCTAATGGTACACACAAACATATTGGTGGCACGGCGTGTCATTTTTACGCTTGTGTTGCCGCTACTTGGGGTTCTTTATGCGGTGCGATGATATTATTATTCTGGCGATTACGACATCCTTTATGCTTACAATAAAATAATTAATAAGGGCTGTAGTGTATTGTCGGGCGGCAGTTTGTGATCGGTATCGAGGTGCTTATATCGTTCACGCTTTAAAAAAGGTAACGATAAAATTTATTAACAACTCTTGTGTTTTGAAGTTGAATTGTTTATAATCAAGGGAACGTATTTGTTTATTGTTTAACGATTATAATTGTTATGATAGATTTTATAGTACGTTAGTAAAATAGAGGATTTAGCAACCCTTAATTGATTCTCACCTATTGTTATATCCAAAGAGCTTGATTACATAATAGTTTGCAAAGCTAATGGATAACTTATACAAATAAATAATGGAAAATAAAGAGACTATTCACTTCCATTTTACTTGTAATTCATAATAATAAAAAATATGTATCATTTAAATGTTAAATGCATCTTCCAGTTTTTAAATATTTGCATGGATTAGTTATTCGCTAACGAAACTAACTCCGCAAATGAATTGGCCAACGAATAACACGATTAATGATGTCAAAGATCATAAAATTGATATCCCCGTATTAATAAATACTGATATATGTCATATAAGTTTTAGTTATAGTATATTATTAACGATTAATACCTAATACGCATGTTAAACCTTGAGCTAGTTGCCCAAATAAAATCGGATGAATGCCTTAAGCGCTCGCCTTAGTAGTCCGGTGAAGCTGTTAAGATCTTGCTAGGTCAACAGCGTAGTCAGTTCGAGAAAAAAAAACGCATGTTAAAAATATCAATGAATCGATATAGGTTAGAAATAATAAATTACTTCTTCCCCAAAATGTGAATTAAAGAATGTTGATATTCAGTATATACGTATTCACTTCAAATTATGACAATAGTTCGTATGTAACCACTGTATGCGTAACTAATGTAACATAATTGATAAGATTATTTAATTTAAAAAATAAAATATTCTTTCCATGTAACTTATATACAATGGAATTGTGTCATAAATTATTATAACACAAGTAAGA
Organism: Antheraea yamamai; assembly: GCA_036509395.1. Classification (NCBI taxonomy): domain Eukaryota; kingdom Metazoa; phylum Arthropoda; class Insecta; order Lepidoptera; family Saturniidae; genus Antheraea; species Antheraea yamamai. The sequence goes on from AP028432.1 coordinate 12,342,471, forward strand.
TTAAGGAAAATGGTGATATTCTTCAATAATTCACATAACCTATGGGTATAAACGATTTATAGTAAATTACTTAGTCTATGACGACACAGTTGACAGGGTGCTCAACCCACGTACAGTTTAACAATTACGCGACAGGGTTCATTGTGGTGCGACCCTACCTCTCTATCCATTGTCAACGACCATCATAACTTGACCTTTGTTGTACAGAATAAAATCGCTCTGTTTTACCAACTTTAGTATCTTAACAGGAAGCGATACAGGTCATTATATATCGGATTTTGAATATACAAATATTATTATCCAGCCTGTTCACAAATATCAATAACGTAATACCAGCTTCGGGAAAGATTTAAAAGTTAACGATCGTAGTTTTAATATTATTATGTTATTTATTATTTAGAATTATTAGGATCAATTAGATAACTACGTAATATATAAAAATCTCGTGTCACGGTGTTTGAGTTCGAAATCCTCCGAAATGCCTGGACCACTTTTTATGAGATTTTAGATGTATATTTGGTAGGTATGAGAACAGGTAGTAAAGTATATTTTATACCTATAGGTGATGAGGGTGTCCGTATCCAGATTTTTATTGATTATTTTTCTGACAATTTTTTTTGTTTTTTTTTTTTAATTTGCCACCAAAAATACCTATAACCCCTTATTACTTTACTAACCCCGCCCTCCCATTTTTTATTCACGATTTTAGTATTTTTGTATGAAGAACATCCCAATGATTCAACGGTCGTTCGTATTTCCAACAAAACGAGATTGTTGATGTTACTCAATTACAGATGGCGCTACGTCCGCCTCCTCGAAATTTCTGCGACACATGCAAAAGTCACTCACTAAACCAACTAGGTATGCGTTTGAGTGAGTTCCTGAATTGTATGGTTTCACAATTGGAAACGGTGGGAGTAGCTGTAATCGGGTTCTAGTTTTTTTAAGATTTATCGAGTTTGCATATAGAATTGGAACCGGAAAGTAACCGATTTCACAGAGACGAAATTACACGGATCAGCTAGTAAGATTATATGAATGAAAAAATTATTCTGCGGTTAAAAAATAATACTATAAATAATTAAAGTAACAAATGAGTTACATTTTAAAATGAAATAAATCCGATTTTAATCGTTCATATAAAATGTCTAGTTTTTTTTTTAAGATTTTCTGTTTTTATACACCGACAAAAAATTTTGCCCTTCATAAGATTTTTAGCTCTTTTTATGATCTTCATATTTTCCATGTAAAAAAATTATCTACAGAGGAATAAACATAAGCTCTATACCGCTTGCCCCATTTTTCCTCGGCACTGCTGTAAATGTCAGAAGTCTACCGTTTTCCGCGCATCACCCAAAAAATACTAAATAGATTTCGTTCAAACTTTTTTTAGTTTTACTTCTTATACGCTTAATCCTTATCTACAACAAAAATTATCACGATATCTTCATTTAATATTAAATTACTGAAGTTTTAAGAAACTATAATTTTTATAAGCACTACCCGTTCAACTATAGCAGGTGTTAGGTTACTATCTTACAATATTCTAACAGATGATAGTTCATTGTCACATTTAACATATAAAATAATAATATCAAAACAAATATTAATAAACAACAACGAGAACCTAAGTTAAAGTATGTTCTAAGACTTTCAAAAGTATTAACACAAACTTAATAAACCTAGGTAAATGACCAGTGCCGAAACCTGCAAGGGGCGACCCGGAGTTAATAACGTTCGATAATAAAACGGACAATAAACCCTTTTGTTTTGTTCATACCGTTCCCACGTTCACTTTCATATCACCCGACGGTCATTGACACTGTACTTTAACATAGACGCGAAGAGGATTTTGTATAATTTTTGTATTTTTCTAGATAATTTGGTCAAATATTAAGCACCTATTTTTTTAATTGATTTAGAACGAGAATCGAGTGCAGAGTGTCCTCCATAAATATTCCTACTGTCTAAACTTTCAGCCTGTATGTATTTTTGCTTTGAAGTAGTGGGGCAAGTTCTGTGGTGCGCACGGTTAGGTGAGAGGAAGTAAACAGGTAATATTGTTTAAAAGAAATTTTGTGAGGAAAGCATACTTTGGCTTTAATTTTTTATATGTTTTACCTTTGCACATAAGATATACTGTTAAAACAGTGAACAACGCAGACAAAGTCAGGGGTGTAACTTAGTCATCCATAAATTGATTACGCTGCTACAACAGGATCGACTTTTTGTCTACACATTCGAAAGCTTTTAGAATTGTTCTCATTGATTTAAGTGAGATTTATAGCCCTATCTATATAAGGCGACTGTCTTCAGACTGCCAATGTTGCAATTATACTGTGTCTTGATAATTTGATTTAAAATTAATGAAATAAAAACAGGAAACAGATTAGATCTTTGTTACCTTGCCAAACGCGTATACACAGTTACATAGCAATGAAATTTCAAAGGCAATCCGCGTTGTTTTTGACCAATTACTTATCTTTATTGGTCTAATAATGTTTTGAATTTAGTTCCGTGGTATAATTTCACCGAATCTGACTGAATCCAGTTCACCATAAATTATTTTTTAACAATATTAAATTATTGATCGAAGTCTTTAGAGGTATTTGACTGAATTTGTCGTCATATGTTACAACTCACCAACTAAATTTAGAATCTCGTCAACTGAAAACCAGTTACAGAAGAAATTATCGTTCATTTTTACCAGTTATTGCGGTAGTTGACAATATGTCATAATAAGTTTTATTATATTGTTTAGGCCGTTTTAATATTCAGTGAAGTTTTGTTTCCAAATAAAGTGTACATTTTTGATACCGAATATTATATGGCAGTGTCCTTCGGAGTTTTTGTTAAGTGTAGTACAGAAAACAAACATAATTTAAAAATATATATTATGTCTTTTTTTTAAATCATTGCTTTTCTGTCTAAGCTTTTATATTACAAATCCCTTGCCTTATAGTATGTTATTTCTTCTGTTGTTTTTTTTAACAAAGATAATATTTTAATAGCATATTCACTGGGTGGAGTCTACTTGCATGAACATAAAGAATTTTAGTAACATTATTCCTACATCGAATACTTATATAAATATAGTATTAGATACTAAAAATCGATGCCTTGAGTGATAATTGTGAGTGCTTATTAAACTATATATAGTGTATAATATGTGAAAAGGAACATAGACCAGAGTAAAGTAATTTATCTTGGGGAGTTTTTCCTTAAATATATTTTAGAGTAATTTTGAAAAAAAATAATTAAAAACCAAGAATCTCATGATTTATATAACAATTTCACTTACACTCTGGTAAATACAGATCTAACTAAAGAGAGAATATCTCCGGCGTTAAAAGGCCAGCCCGTGTAGATTGGAGAGGGTTGCGGGGGCGCTCACCCTCCCAGCGAAATTACTACGTTTTCAAGGGAACAACTTTTTATGAGAATAAGCCGCTATGAATCCCGAATTATAAATCGAGTGGTGTGACTGCATCACAGTTAACGTCTGGCACTATTGATTCAAGAATAAAATATGTTTGATCTTTTATATTTCTTTTTACATTTGACTTGTAAATGCAATTTTTATTCGAAATAGTGTCAACAATCTGCTGCTAATTTTCATTGGAAACCGTTGAGAATTTAAGTGCTAACATTAACACCGTCGTCGTGAATATTTAAAGCTATAGTAGCAAATAAATTAACTCACTAGATTTCTACGTGTAACATGTTGGAATCTTGTTTTAGGTCGTAATTATTATGTATTATTTTAATTAACTGCCCATTATGTTGAAAGTATCCTTAGAAACGACTTTAAAGGCTTGCTATATAAGGTTGCACTATTATATGGGTACTAACTTTTGTTCGCGGCTTCGCTCGTATTACTGAAGATTTAACTTGTCACTCGCAAACAGTACTTACTGTTTTCTCCATGAATGGAAATTCTATGTCCTCTTCTGCACCCCCAACTACGTGTATGTAAAATTTTATGATCGGTTGAGTAGTTAAGAAGTGAAAGCATAACAAACAAACATACTTTCACATTTATAATATTAAGGCGTCTATTAAATTAGAAATAGGTATATAGTATTTATATTTATTTTTAAATGGCTAAAATAAACTGATTAGTATGCAACCATTTGATACGATCACCGACGATTAACACGAACCGGTGTATCGCGTAACTTCGTTTAATTAAGTAGACAGTTTCTTGAAACTATAAAAGTTAATTAGACATCTGTAAGTCAAACGACAACAGTAAGTTTTCAAATAACTTGTAGCGACAATCTCGCTGTTGTAAATAGTCGGAATGAGTCGGGGCCGTCGCGTCGGGAGAGATCGGTTTCGGTCGGTCTCATCCAATAAGGTGCATTGGCCGTAGTCAACTTCTATGTTATATATTACACTACGATGCCAATATTACGTAAATTAACCTACCACAGTAGTTCATAGTCTTAAAAATTTGGATAATAAATTCATAAATAAGCAAAACTAATAATCACTCCATAAATGAATGAATACTTTATTGCACTGTTTTAGTTTGTACACAGGCGAGCTTAATGCCTCAAGGCATTTTCTTCCAGCTAACCAGCGGTTTTGTTATCACGACTAAAATGTATCGTAGGTAGTGCAAATATAAAATAGTGAAGGAAATTAATAAAGTATGAATGAAAGAATAAAATTAAAAATAATATGTTACAATGTGATTTATTCGTATAAAAATGTAATAAAACAAAAAAAAGGTGTGTGTGCGATTCACACACGATAGAAGTGAAACTTCAGTAAATCAACAAAAGAATGAGATGAATATATATAACAAGGGTAGGATAATTACAAAGTTTATTTGTTTAAAAATAAAAGTATGAAATAAAAAAAAATTAAAAAATAATAAAAACAAAATAATATAAAATAGTATGTATATTTATGTCTCATTCTTTGCCGGCTTCATCCTACACATTTTTGTATTTGTGTCTCTTACCTGTCGTTTTTTCCGTTGCATCCGGTTTGAAATCACAATGATTCTAAAGAAGTTTCACTTCAATAATTATGCATTTTTATTATTTTGTGATATTTCGAATAATCTATTTATATATTTTTATATGTTATCACATTTGTTGTAGTTGAATGATAAAATAGACAAATAAAAATAATACCACATATATAATAGATGTACCTCAAAATAAATTTGGAAATGAATGAAGGAATAACAGATTTATAATAACGTTAATTAGATCTGCTTATAACAACAGGGAAGTAGTATCAAAAAATACAAGTATCTAGGCTTTAGCCTTATCAAAATCATCAAACGATATCTGAAAGTTACTAAGTTTGCTCTCCATGTAGTTTTTATAAAGCTCCAAAGTCGGAGTAAAAATATTTACCAAAAGTGGCCATACTGCAGCCGTATGGATGAAATTCTTCACGGATTGCGGTGTGTGAGCCACAAGCAAGTAACACCAGCTGGTTGACTTTCTAAAATATTTTACTGGTTTTCACACACATAATTGTATGACTGTTACATTTGTCCGGTTTACTAATTCAGAGTACTCCAAGCAGTTTTATCATTTTTGTAAACTCATTACGAACATTCCTTAACCGTGACATTATACTTGTGATTTGAGTGAATGGGCTGAACCCTATAAACTGTAGTGTGGAGAGAACGAATCCGTTAGGATTAATTGTACCTGTTTTATTTACAGCAATTCGGTTCTAATTATTTTAAAAGTATTTTATCTGTGTTTTTTTAACCATATATCGTAATATAATAAAATTTATTTTGAAAAAAAAATCTCAAAAGGAAATTAACAATTCTTTGTTGTGAAATAATGTGATTTTCAGTTTATAATATCAATTGCGTATAAACTTTTAAAATACCCATCTGTAGTCCACATATATGCACTTCTCGTGATGTTTCTTACTATACTATTTACGGGAATACTGTGGAACGAAAACCTGCGTTAGTACTAAATATTAAGTTAGATTTTTTTATGCAACCTATAATCAAAGAAGGCGGCCAGGTGCTTGTTGGTTGTTAGGCTATAATTTTACCCAGCGTCAAGGTAATTGGCTAAGCCCTAACCAGACCAGAATTTAAGTATATTGTTATTAACTTCTTCATTTTGAATAAGAACTGCACAGCAACTCACGGTGAAAGCGGCGCATCTAAAATCAATGACATACCAATAGACGAGGCTTTGTCGATGCTCTTGCTATCACTGTATCCTGTTAAAATGCTAGTCCGGTGAACCTGTTAAGACCTTGCTAGGTCAATAGCGTATTCCGTCCGAGAAAAAAAAAATGCAAAAATGCTGCTCGAAACTGCTCTATAAAGGAGCACGCCCAGGATAAGATTTCACAGGTCCCCGTTACTACAATTAAAATAAGTTCGCTATAGTTTGTATAAAATAACGAAATCATTTCAAAACAGCGATAGAGACATATCAGTCTGTTCACAAAATACAGTTTTAATTGGTTCAGTATTTCTTTTTTTCTCTGTCTGTTACTTTCCTAATATTTTAAAATATTGTTTTAGAGTATCGATTAGTTTTAGTATTTTATTTCTCTTTCTGTTTCAATTTCCTTGTTTTTGTATATTATTATGTAAAAAAAAATAATATGTAAAATAGTTTATTTATTTTTATTAATATTTAATTTATTCTTGGAGCATGCCGTGGTTGTCTCTAAATATGATTACATTTATAATGTATCACGATAGTCCTACTTTTTATATATTTACTAGTGTATTGTCATGTTGACGATCCTAAAATAAATAAATAATATACAGTTAGTAACTGTTTTTATATAATTTTACTTCAATAATGTTTTATAAAACTAAGTAACTATTTGTTTCACACGTCAACTGATATTATGTATATCCGCGATGAGTTTCTGTGTAAATGATCTAATCATCGTTTGGTATTTCTAACTGACGTCAATGTTGGAGCGTTATCACATCCTACGACCCAGCCAGTAAGTCATTTTTTTTACAATGCTTCAAGTTTTATTTTTTATTTACGGACATGACGTAATCTTTACGTTTTATGTTAATTATCCAAGTAATAAATAACTACAGATTTACAGTTCATAAACAATAAGTAATAAATATTATTTTCACATGTAGGTAGAATACGATTTTCTTAACAATAAGTGTTTTTTATGCTTAACTGTTAAAAATTTCATCATCAAAATTTACACTTAATTTGGGTCTGTGTTTGCTATTCCGAAAACAAAATACATTTATCTATTACGCGGTATATTTTTCAAAAGCAAATTATATCTCTACGTAGATTTGTCAATTGTAACCGAATCTTAGAAGTGTTACATAACGTAAGCGTGAGATATCCCTGTGGGCGGCGGGAACGGAATGCCGGAGGAAAGCCGGCGGCCTTGACACCACAATATTTGGTACGCTCGCCTTAACGACAGACGGACAACATCCTCTGAATACAAACTCGGTACCGACGAATGTGTAAGTTGAAAATATTGTATATTTTTATACTGTAACCAGTGATGGCAGGGTAATATGAACATTGAGCAAACATATTGAGCTTTCACGGCCGACGCGATGCGCCAGCGCTCCTTATCGATACACGGTAATTAACTGTGGAGGCGCGTGTGATCCGAATTGTTTTAGAGGTGCTTTAGGGTATTTTATTAGCTTTTTTATCGGTAAATTGAATGTAAATTAAAATCAATGTTTACAATGTTTTTTTTACAGACGGTAAGCATAACCAGGTATATTTATATGTGAATGATATTCCAGGTGGAAATACTGTATTTCTCAATTACAAAAAAGTGACTTTTGAAAATAACCCACGTGAATGTATTCACGCGGACAATATTTTTCAACAAAATGTCACACGCTTTCCACGGGTCTACACCCCCACACCCATCCGCTTCGTAGGGTGGTAGGTCGAGGAAGGAGGTCTCCCCTTCTCCCCAACAGGGCGTCATTGTGGACTGTGGTGTCGTAACTCCGCGAACTTTTTAATTTACAATTAGGTAGCTTCTCATTTCTCTGCTCTATTTAGCTCTCGTTTTTCCGGTGGCCGTCGCGCTAACTCTGTTCGTAGATAATTAAAATTTATTTTTCACGTTACACCACCTTAAATCTTCTGAAGATGTGCTAAAATTATTTACTCCCGCGGCACCTTATCGCCATTGTCATCTGGCCCATTGAAATAAATGGTTTTTGTCGCTGAAATATAAACGTTACAACGCCTGTAAACGTGTAAGGTCGTGTTTTAATATATACTTTTCAAATGAAAAATGTTAAGGCATTTATAACATTTATCGTACGGTTCTATGGTAAATTTTCTTGAACATGAACATAAACCATTTGACGTTCCATGTCAAATTTGTATACACAATTAAGTAAGTAATCAGGGCATGAATTCCAGTATGTAATTGTAATAAATACATTTCTGTATATATTTAATATAATTATTTGTTATTTATAACTATAGGGCAAGTTTTAAGAAATAAATGTAATAAAGAAATCTACATTTTTATTTCAATCATTTCGATACATAAAAAAATTGTTACCTGTATAGTCGATTTACGGACTATAATTTTACGTGATAACGCATCGGCCGATCACGCCTCTCTATCTCTTATTCCGCACTCTCGTTTGCACGGTCGGCTCAAGCGGAACGTGACACTTTTTCGTGCGTGCAGCCGGCGTTCACCGATTTATAAGACGTTTTCGCGTCAAACAATAATTCTATAGTAAAATCGTAAAATTATACGTAAACAACGTACATATTAAAGTTATTTGCTGTTTAGAACAAAGGGAACAATAAATGGGTGGGTCGACCCAATAGAATTCAAATATCGTCACAGTAGTACGCCCATGATTTAATTGTTGAAAGTGTCATTTGGAATTTTTGTTAAACATAAACATTGTATTTACACAAAACAGTGATAAAAACATTAGTTTCGAAACAGACGTACGAGTAACTTACCCGCCCTAACTGCGGGAAGTCTGTTGTACCGCGTGATGACACGCAGCGCCATCAATAATTGCTCATGGTGACAGTGTCGGAACTCTACTAATTAATTTGTTTCTACAATTTATACTTATGTATATTGCACAAAGACTTTTAGATTCGGTACTTCCTTTAGTTCACTACCGTTCTGACCGTTATTACTTTTTTTTTTAACTGACTACGCTATTAACCTAGCAAGGTCTTAACAGCTTCACCGGACTGCAGACCGTTATTACTTGAATACCTAACTTCAAATTAGAATTCGAAGTATATTACAAATTCTAACGGTCGAATTCTTAATAAACACTTTAAATCTCCGATAGAACAAAATTGATTTTCGACGCTTTCTATCACTATCACTTGATTTGTTATATTTAAAGTTGTTTCAAGATTACATAAAGAGACAAATGTTTTATTTAGTAGCTTCAGTGTACATTTCTTATGTATGAAGATTTTAATCTTCGGTTGTAATTTTTATTTTAATTAAACTAAATAACTAAACTGTAGCCACTCAGATTATTATATAGGTCGAGTACGAGAACCTTCAAACACTGGAACTACAGCAACTGTCCTTGTATGTGCAAAATCTTACCATCTGGCAAATCCTCCAAGCCGTCTTTATTTCACAAAAAAAAAACATTCTCGCCGTGTGTGGCATTGCTTGACATAGAACAGTATCCTGTTGCGATAATGGAGTGTAAATGAAGTAATATAAGCAACTATTAAATTTTGATATATCATTATGAATAAATAATGTATATATTAATTCAGACGTATGTTTACTAGATTTTATTTATTTATTTCCAATATGAATGGGTATATTTATTGCATACAGTTTTATCTTATATTTATATTTTGTTGAAATTTTATTACAAACATATTAATATACATAGGTATGTAAATTATATAAGTTCCTTAAACGCTAGGATCTTTTACAATAATACAAATTCCGTAACTTACACTGTTGCTACTGAATTATGATATTATCTTAACATTATTTTGTCAATTTGTTTAATGTAATATTTTTAATAATAAAAAAAATAGTGCGTGGAGTCCCTCCGCGCGGAAGAAGTGAAACTTCGTAATGTGGAAATGAAAATAGGAAGGGGTAGAATTTGATTTTTAGTAAAATCATATTGTTTCTTTAAGACAAACTTTATTAACATTGCTTATACAATTCACAATTGATCGCATCTTTTAATTATCATTTTCGAGTGGATCCAAATCTATAACATTTATAATGGGATTAAGATAACTAAAGTAAGATACGAAATGTTTGATTATTTTTCTCGCTCTGTCTCTTTCTATTCCCCCTCCCCAGGAGCGTTGAACGTTTAACGCAACATTGCTTTCATACCCCCTCCATGGTAGCATTAAACGTTTAAGGCAACCTTGTTGGTATTCGCATTAGAAGTTTCACTTCAAAAACCTTAATAGATGGATGGAACCGCGAATATAAACCAGTTTGTTAAAAATATATGTATTTAAGCGTAGTTCGAAACATTATATGCATTACAATAATTTTAGTGTATTTTAAGTAATATAATACATTAATATATCATTCTGAATACTGAAAATAGTAATAAGAGGGCGATCACTCGTCGTCTATTCGTGAACTAATAAAGCTATTTCAGTGCTTCCGATATACCGCCTTTCGGGTCGACAGTCGAACCACAACGTGGGCTTGATGAATTCTCTACACAAAAAGAGTAGACATATTTTTGGACATGCTATATCTGGCGGGGTGAGATGTAAGTTGTGAGATCTGCCGTAAATACTACTTAACATTCATTATTAGTACGTAATGCCCTTTGTCAGTAGATCTATTTGACTTATTTTCATTTTTTTAATTACTGGATAGGAAACATCATAAACGTTATGAAAAACCTATCAGTTGAACTGGTTAAAGAACGCAGTATTTCATGATCAGTCCGTGTTATGTTATTGTAGTCTGACATAATGTTAACCTGTATCTAACTTATAATGGTAGACTCTGATAACGCATTAAAACTTATATATGCCTTATAAAACTTAGTATCACTGGCATTGTGATGTTTGCTAAATATATTTAAAAATTCAAATGAAATAATTCTGACTGAACAAAATGTCTACATAGACCATTAGAATGGTAAATATATTATAGTAAAATAATTACGCGTTCCTTCCCATAACATAGAGTTCCTGAAGCGTATCCTGAAGAGACATTTACGCAGGCCGGCATGACAGTGACGACCGACAAGAGACAGCGTGTCTCTAGATAGTTGCCTTATTTTTGGATTGTACTGTGCTTACCGTGAGGAACAATGCAGTCACTTTGCCGTGCTATAATAAAAAAAAAATAAGACTACAAACAAATGAATGCTCATCAACCATCGTCGGCTTCATACTGAAAAGCAAAAACAAAAAATATTCAAGTACTTGGTTAATGAATGATTTCTGTAAGCGATTTATCCCGATGACATCTTCATTTCTTTTTCTTATACTTTACAGGTTTTAGCGTTTAACCAGTATCTCATCTTATATTAAATGATGATACTGGCTCTCAAGTGCAGCTGCTGAAACGTGTCCTTAGGTGCTTGCAGACCATTTTTCAACTTAAGGTATTTGATCACTCACCCTAAAAGCCCGGTAGGGCTGCAAAGACCCATCAGGATAAAAACGAATACTCAGTTGGAAAAAAACCTGAAATATATTAATTAACCAACAACTATGGCGAGTATAAGTATGTGGTCGCGATTGAATCAAATACAATTGCTATTTTCTACCATATAGCAAGAATACAATACTAACTCATCAGGGTCCTGCCGACTGTCTTAGTTTCCAAATGGATTCACATTAGTGTTATATTAAAACTAAATGCTTCAATAAAAATAACACTATATACCTATGTAAAATAAATTATCACTGCAGCTAAAAGAGCATTTGAAACAAGTAGATACAAACTAAAGCACGTAGGTATATATAAATAAACGTCGCTCTATGTCTAGACTCGAATCAATCCTTTAGGGATCGCTTCGTATCCGATCCAATACTCCAAAGTAAATAAATTAATCACGGACCACTTTATTTTTACACATTCCACTAAAATATAAATTAAACATATTTAATCTTGTAAATTGGACACGACAATTTGTCACTTAAATGTAATTTATGATGTGAATAACATTATCGGTGCATTTATTACAATAAATGTAGATTTAATTGGTACAATTTGCATTATTGATAAAAAAATATTATAGCTGCGATTTTTTAATACATAGATAAAGAATAGTTTTAGAAATGCAATTATCTACATATTTTATATATGAAGTCTTCACTCTAAGAAACATTATATTATTGTATTGTATTGTATAATAAGTACTAATATAGGTCACCCATGGTACTAAGTTCCTTTTGATGTCTTTGTGGTGAAAAGCAAAACTTAGATCCTTCATTACGTACACCGTAACACTATAGGTATAATTTAATGTCGCAGTGATTCCGTAAGGCAAGGAAATAAAAGAATACTGATGGTTTCACATAATCCCTTAACGGTTATTAGAATTAACCGAAAACAAAACAACTATTAATGTATTTACTACAAGGCGTAACATTAGGCGTGTTTTTAACAGCACCGATTTTAAAGTCATTTGTTCGAGGTTTGATATCAGATCATAAATTGTTGCGTGGATAAATGTTTATTCGAATTTACGTTGAAATATATATAAGAGTTGTTGAGGTATATATGCTTGGTACACATATATGTTTCAACAACTCATATATGTATGAATAGTTAGTTTAGCTTGGGTTAGCTCAGATAGGTCGCGAATTGCATGTATCAGGCAACAGTCCAAGCCGAGGTGTGCCGTGCACCCTTGAGCTAGTTGTCAAATAAAATCGGCTGAATGCCTTAAGCGCTCGCCTTAATAGTCCGGTGAAGCTGTTGTATTGAAATGTTTTTTTTTTCTGTAATTTTACAATACATAATATGCTAAAAACTCGAAAAAATGGATACATTTAAATAACCTTGGCTTTAGATATATCAGAATGAATTATTGTTTAGTAAAATGCCAACATAAAACTCTTATCAAGGTCTACCAGTATTTAATATTATTAGCTCCGAAAATGTAGCAAGAAACAGATAAATCAATATAAATAAATTTTAATATACAAAACATAAATGCGTAACTTTCACAAATTGGAACTGTCTACCAGTACGCAGCGACGCCGATGCAGGCAACAAGTCCCGTTAGGGCGCCTTTTGTGAAGGCCAGCAAAAAAGGTCTTTTGGTATCACCGCGCCACCCCGATCGGCAAAAAACATAAAACAGAAAGGACCACAAATTAGGGAATTGGGATCGGAATGTTGCACCCGTAACGTGTAGATGGGCATTTTGAATAGTCGATTAAATTATAGCTTTCATGTTCCGTCTGTATCCTTTTGTCTTACAAGGTAATAGCAAAGATGATTCCGATTAAGATTACCTATGGACTCGATTCGCTAGAGAAGCTGCTTACATAAGTTAATTAAATAGATAAAAAAAAAGAAATAGACTGCGACTTTATTTATAAAATGTCTAATAAAACAAAACGTACCTTATTTCTTATCATGAAAGGGAACTCAGTTCAGATCTATAAAATTTAGGAGTCTTATCGGAGATTGACTGTTAGTTCTACTGAACAGTTTTACCCAGAATAGTCCCACATGTTTCTTTTAGTTGGTAAATTTAAGCACGAAAACTGCACTGTTCGCCTACCTTTTAAGAAAGTATGTACGGTAGAGAAAAAATATCTTTGTACAAAGCATCATGGACTCTTTATAAGATTGCTCAATAAAACCAAAAGGCGAAATTCTTAAATAAACTATATCACTTACAAATTTTAAATAAATAACAAAATAATTATATTCAAAACAAGAATTATATTGATAATAGAAATCTAGAGAATAACAAGAGAAATATTAGAGACGTTATAAATGAAATAAGTGTAATTGATATTCGTCTAGAATCTTCCATAAATTAAGATTTACAGTATCCTCCAAAAAAAAAAATTACCTGCTGTTAAACAGCGGAAAGGACCCGTTGCCACGTGCGACGATCCCCAAACGCAGCTTGTGTCGTCAACAATGTACCAACAACGTTTTTGTGTGCTCAAGCCCAATTTATTGTCTTTACACAATACATTTGTAAGTTTAGGCTCTAACATGGTAATTATGGAGGTGTTGCTGCAACCTACTTGTGATACTACGAGTACTTAACACTCCATTATCGTAGTAACTGTTTGCGAAACGATTATTTAAGATTTGATCAAACTGTAGATACAATATAGGCATTTTGTTATCAGTAGTTAATGTTATTTATCTATACTAATATTATAAAGAGGTAAAGTTTGTGACGTTGTGGGTTTGTGGGTTTGTGAGTTTGTGACGTTGTGGCGTTGTGGCGTTGTAAGGGGTAATCTCAGGAACTACTGGTCGGATTTGAATAATTCTTTCAGTGTTATATAGCTTATTCATCGAGAATGGTTATAGGCTTATATATCATCACGCTAAGGCCAATAGGAGCGGAGCACAGATGAAAAATGTTTCAAAATCGAGATTTTTTTTTAGAGCTTCTGCTGTATGTCATCTTTAGCCCAGAGTAGTAACTATTACTACGCGGGCGAAGTCGCGGGGAGGGGCTATAATCTATATACTAATATTATAAAGAGGTAAAGTTTGTGAGTTTGTGACGTTTTAGGGGTAATCTCAAGAACTACTAAACCGATTATTTTACCAATAGAAAGCCTAGTTATTTGTGAGTGTCATAGGCTACATATCATCACGCTAAGACCAATAGGAGCGGAGCAGCAATGAAAAATGTTTTAAAATCGGGGTATTTTTTCCTTTTGAGAGCTTCCGCTGCGTCTTATCCAAAATAACTATTCCACGCTTGCGAAGTCGCGGGCAGAAGTTATTAACTAATTATATTATCTATAATCTATACTAATATTATAAAGAAGTAAAGTTTGTGAGGTTGTAGGGGGTAATATCTGGGGAGTCGGAGAAAAATGGTCGAACGAAAACGTTTCTTACGAACGCTGCCTTAATTATGAGATATATATGATTGAGTTCTAGAGAAAAGTTGTAGCTTGATAATGCCTATTACCGCCCAACGAAGTGGGCACGGGTCGGCTAGTAGTTTACATGTTTATCCAAATAGTGTCAAAGGTCGCTTTTAATACACTATAGACAACCATTTTGAATATGATATTCCATCTAAGTATTTGAAAAAAAAAACATTTTTTTTCTACTATTTCAATTTGAAATGAATAACAACGTAAATTGAAATGTTTATAGTAATTGAAGTCACATTATTATGTTTTATAAAGTAATTGAGATCATATTATCTAATAAAAAAAGTCTAATTCCAAAAACACGCAACATGTTCTGTGTAAGACAGCACACCAGCATGTTGTACTATACTGAAAAAATAGTTGAGATCACCAACTGAATTGTCTGTGAAGTAAAAATAAAAGCTTTGGGCAAGTTGATGAATAAGAAAATTTATTAGCATTTTAATAAGGATAGATTTATTATATTTCGTCAATTGAAATGAATTAAAAATTGAAATAAATACAATTCAAATATTTTAAAAAGATTAAAATTTAAAGTATTTTAAATGGGTAAGTCAATTTTATTATAGATAGTTTTAAATATAGTAAGTTTTACAAACCTAATTACAACAACACTAACCACTAACAACCTAACCTAACCTAACTGTTTGGTAGGTGGTAGAGCCACGCTGAAACTATTACTGGATTCAGCATAAATGGGTCGGCTCGCCCGGGCTAGTACCACCCTCTCACAGAAAACCGACGTGAAGTAACAGTGCTTGCATTGTTGCGTTTCGTTTGGTCAGTGAGAGCGCCGGAGACCCACCTCCCCTCCCCTTCCACTTTCCTCTTCCCTTCCTCCCCCCCCCTCCCTACACAGGCTGGCAACGCACTTGCGACTCCCCTGGTGTTGCAAGTGTCTATGGACGGTGGTGATCACTTACATCAGGTGACCCACCTGTTCGTTTGCCTCCTATGATATAAAAAAAAAAAAAAAAACCTAATACCATGAATATGAACTTGAGTTTTTTTTTTTCGAACTGACTACGCTATTGGCCTAGCAAGGCCTTACCAGCTTTACCGGACTACACGTGAGTTTGTTTGTTACGCATTTGCACCTTAACTACTAAAACGATCATAATGAAATTTTACATACAGTTTGTCAGGAGATTTTTTTTTCGAACTGACTACGCTATTGACCTAGCAAGGTCTTAACAGCTTCACCGGACTACTAAGGCGAACGCTTAAGGCACTCAGCTTTTGACAACAAGCTCAAGGGTGCACGGCACACCTCGGCTTGGTAAGTTTGTCAGGAGAGAAAAAAGGGTTTATACCCTTTCATCCGTAAAAGAAGCTATGTTCTTAAGGTTTATGATCTCTAGAAAAAATTCCAAAAAGAAAATATAAGAAGTATACCTAGACTTAATCTACATTAATGCAAGCGTAGCCGCAGATAAAATGTAATTATAATTATTACTATGATTCGCAATATAAGATATGATATTTGTATCTGCTCGGATCCTGCGCACCGTCTGTCGAATGCATTTTTTGTTACAGAACGCTGCATT
Source organism: Antheraea yamamai (assembly GCA_036509395.1). Classification (NCBI taxonomy): domain Eukaryota; kingdom Metazoa; phylum Arthropoda; class Insecta; order Lepidoptera; family Saturniidae; genus Antheraea; species Antheraea yamamai. Next base: position 12,359,092 of record AP028432.1, read on the forward strand.
AAAATGTTAACAGTTTATATTTTAGTAGTAAAAACAATGTATAATAATATCATTGTTATGTATATACATAAAATAACTACTAAATAATAAAAAAAATATAAATGTACATAGCACTTCATTACTAAGTACCTAATACAAAACATATCTACATATATACAAAAATGATTTATCGTATGTTCGTGTTTGATGGTCATTTATTATTAACCTAAAACTTTATACAATTGTTTTTATCTCTTTTATGACAATTTATTATATAGTACCATCAGCATTCAATAGATGGCGCAAAGCTCGGTTCAACAAAGGCGTGTACTTCACATAGTTTAGTGACACTTTTTAAGATTAATATGGCAGTTATATACCAACATATCTGTATACAAGCAAAGCTACAAAATATTACAATATTCGGTAGAGACTGAGCAGTATTAAATATAATTAAAATAAAAAAACAAATCTCACAATTTGAATTCACATGCGATACGTAATTTCTCTCAGATACAAAAGCAGTTTTACGAGAACGAAATTACGGACAGCAGTTAGTTACTAATATTTATTCTATCCGTAAAAACAAAATATTATAAACGTACGAGTTTAAATTTTTTACTGTAAACTCACATACCGTGAAAATAAATATCGTTGCAAAATTAAAAATACGAGATATTTACCTAATATAAAAAAAAAACATAAGATACCTACATTCTATTCCTTTTAACAATAGCGTTACAAAGAAAAATATCTGGAACTGTAGATAGCAGGGAACTTAGCGGCGAAATGAGTTGCCCTTAGTCGACGAGGGTGTGAGGTGGTCCAGATTGGTACAGTTCTAACTGACTAACTTACAGCGAGTTTTAAAGCCTTTTAAATGTTATATCAAATTTCTCTCCAAATGTTATTTTTACATTCCTACCCAAATTTTAAGTAGTACGAGTACATGTTACAAAGAAACAAAAAATGTTGTTGTCTCAGGACGCTTGGCCCATGTGAAACATCGAAACTAATTGTTATTGTACGAAGGCACTGAAATCAATGAAATAATAATAATAACAAATATCTTGTGAATTATAATCAAGTTGCTTTTATAGTGGTTTTACCACCGATTAAGACTCAAATGTTATTGCATCAAATCGTTCTCAACACGAACTAAAACAGAATTAGAATATGAACCTAGATGGTGTTAATAACAAATTTATTAATAGTAGTGTAATATCAAACATTTACAGCTAATAATTTAGTTTATGAAATATATCGCTAGATGGCGTTAAAAACAAATGTGACAGTTACGTTGCTACATGTTGCACAATACATTTTACCGTATTATGACAGGTTTTCATTATATGTACTGACAAAATAATAATTTTTAATTGTCGATGCTGTTATCGCTGTCTTATTATATTTAGACCACAACCCCGAAGATCCCTGTTGGATGGGTCTCTCCCGTTTCGCCATAAATCTTAGGACCCTCGACCGCCACCCGAATTGTAGTCGAAAATATCTATAAATACCCACGACTCCTACATACATATTTCAAATATTAACAACGAGAACAGTGTCGAATGGAAAAGTTAGTTCGTAACGTTCATTCCAAATCGGTCGGATATTATTTAAGAGTGAATAAGAGGAATTTGACAAAAACAAGCTTCTACGAGAAACTCTACCGCTATTTGATTTCCATTCTAGTGTACAAACCAATGTTTTCCTTAAAATTAATTGTAGCTTTAAAAATGTGATGGATTTGTCATACATATTCTTAAAGCTTTAGATCTTCGAATGCAATTTATAATTAGCAGCTAGAAAATGTACATCGATTATAATATTTCGAGAAATTTTATTAAAAAAAAACTACGTTAGTAAATTTGACAAGAAAGTAAAGACGAAACATTATACATAACATGGTAATGTTATGATAATAAGAAAGTAACAAATATGGCAGAGTTGGTTGTAAGTTAAACTGATTTATAGAACGTATGTAACTGCATCACTTTGAAACGGCTGCAACTATTTGGATAAATATTTATTTGTTGTATTTATAATTGTCAGGACAAAGTTTGTATGAAAGAATATGTTTGGAAAATGGTACGGAAAAACGTAAAAATTTCGTATAAAAATATACATACAAAAAGTGAGGGAGTGAACATTCACTCACACTTTTCTCTAACATGAGAGACGACAGTAGTATCTTCAAAAATATTGACAGATTGACTTATTAAAGGGAAGATTTGGTTCATTTTCTTTGTTAGCATACCCGTGCGAAGCCGAGACGAGCAGTTAGTTTTAATATATATAAAGAGTTCTGCCGCTGTAAAAGAGTCGTCGAAAAAACAAAATCGTCTTTCTGAATTCAACAAAGACGGTGGATTGATTTTACGTCGTACCGATCCATATCGTACAGCCTTGATTCTATTCCGCGACGGTCACACTGACACGGTTAAAGCGAACTCGACACAGGCAATGACTCAATCGCCCGTCCGATGTACAGACGTGACGAAAGCACCATCCTTGATAAAATCGTACATAGACTTGTATTTATCGACATTGTAATTATATACGGCTCTAGAAAAAAATCACGATAAACCGTGCATATTTCCTACTTGCAGTCTATGTAAGACGAGATCATGATGTAGTTAAATTTATGTACCTTGAAGTTTTAGTAAAAACTATTCATAAAATATTATAAATATTGTTTTTATCATATTCTTAATCATAATTAAGTCTCTCTCTAACAATGGATCGAGTTCGTCCAAAGTTATATCTCTGATTAAAGCTGTATTTTGTCTTAAAATTATATGGACATAGACTAAATAAAGCATAAATTATAACAGTTAAATTTCATATTATTTCTTTGTAACTTAAAGCAAGTTTAGCATATCTTTAGTATATACTCAGTTTCTATCTTATATCTTCGCTAGGTTTAGTAAGTCTCATATAGAGGTAGAAAGCGGTCATTAGCGGTAACAAAGTACTCATTGTTGTTATTATAATAAATTAATAACAAGATACTCTAACATAAAAAAAGTACTTCGAAACAATCCACTTTAAAAAATGCACCACAAGTTTTTTTGTCCATAATCCTTTTTTCCCTACCAAGATTTAGACTGTCACAAACCTATCAATATCTCAGTTTTATTTCTTATATATTTCCTTATTAATTTTAAGGAGTTGCCAGACATATCTTTCAACTCCAAGTTCCAATGCGAAGCAAATTAAAATAGGTCTTACTTGAAAATATTCTCTTTCCGACAAATAAAAAGAGTTCTTCCAATCGGTTTATAAATTACAAAGTTTTGAGGTAATAAGCCAAAAAAGAACATCCGAAATAAAAACCTTCTTTTATGTAGTCAGTTAAAAATATAAGAGACATCATGTGTATGCTGAAAGAAACTTGAAAGCAAAATAGTACGCACTAATAATAATATAATACAATATCTCCAACGTATACATTGTATTAGTAGATTCCATTAGGAATTAAAGTACGGTCTAATGGCTGGTGTGGAAAGAAGTCACCAATATAACATATAAATGATTGGTCTGGACACGTCTAATGCATTCATGATGAATAAGTAACAAATGAAATATATACAACACCAATATTGAATATGAATTGAAGACAATGCACTGACCATAAGATAAGCAGACGTCACTTGGAATTGGCGCAATTAGCTGAAGGGTTTAATGAATGAAAGAAGTTTGCAAGGATAAACAGACGAACGACATACATCTATTCCATCTACGCCATAAGAAATATAGTGTATACAGATCTTTATTTGTATTATAATAACTGTCTGGTGATCGCGACTTAGTTCTCATATTGTTGTTCCATGAGTTCGGAGTTTCATTCGGATCAATTGTGGAGTATCTCCTATTTTTTTACTTGTAATTTTGTAACTACTACTTACCCCTATAAGCCGTTGTAAGTCAAGCCACTTTGGAAAAGTGTAAGAATGTGTCCTAGAAAATACTCCAAAATATACTACTCTATCTCTTAAAATTGTTATCACAACCGGTTTAGTCTTTTCGCAGCTTAAACCGGGCATAAAAATCTACACTTAAATTGTATTGATATGTGTAGATTTTAATGAACTTCGTTTCTATTCTGTGATTACCGAATAGGGCAATTAAAAAGCCGTGACGCAATTAGGAAATTAAATAAAAACAATTTCTTGGAAACGTACCGCAAATGTTACCTACATAATGTTATTTTAGTCAATATGCAGAACTCGTGAATAGATTTCCCATAGCAACGTCATACGGTAACGTACATAGTACGACGCGACGTGCTCAGGGAAATCTACTTGCCATTTATTCACGATTTCATTAAACCTCTATAGACGTCACTCGTTTTCCCCGAAATCCCATGTTGCTCAGTGATAACAGGATAACAAAAAAATATGCAGTCGTTAATAAATAATAGTGTAGTTCTTCGATACCAATGAAAGAGAGGAAGTTATATGGTTATATTGTATAGTAGGAAGTTATATATAATATGCTTTAATTGTAAAAGATCTGTCTAATTTTTGTTGAATAAATATCGCCTTAATAGATGTTTGTTTATAATAATACACATGCCCGTATTACTTTAAAGAATAGAATAATATCTATTCTATTCATTAACTTCATCGTTTTATGTAGCATACCGTTTTATATGTATTTAAATATAGTATTTATTAAAAAATCTCTTTCAATTCACTTGATCTGTAATAGAATCTTGTTTAAAAATTACAATGTGGTATATAAAATTACATAATACATTTACATACAATTACATAATAATGTGGTATATAAAATGTTACATGAGAAAGTGATATTGGTGGTTATTCGTTATTATGCTCATCTGTAGTAAAATGTAATATTTTTTATATATTTAAATATCCTATCTAAAAACAAAAGATGACTAATATGTTACTAAAAGTTAATATATACATATGTAAAGAATAATTTGGTTACCACTAACTCAATTAGACGTACTCCTAACATAAAGAGTGACGTAATAAATCAACTTCCAAACATTATGTAAACAAATTTTTAATCACTTCCGTAAAATAGTAAATTAATCGACGCGCGACGCCGCGCAATGTCACTGCGATCGCGGCAACACGACGCTACGGCGCGTGGCGCTACGTCCCTTTTTACAGCCAATATGCTGGCAACATTGTATTACGTCATGTAACGACGTCACACTACTATCGTTTTTTGCATGATCTTATCATTTAGTTGTTTATATTTTTTACTTGAGATGACTTATTTGATTCTACCTTGATCAATTGATATTGGAGGTATTTAGAATTGCAAAGTTTGATTATTGTTATTATTGAATCCAAACTTTATTTGGGCACTCACGTCACGAAAATTTTATCATGCAAAACAATTACACACTTGAAGATGCCACTAATTACAAAATAAAAAATAAATGAAAAAAAATCATTTTATAAGTCATACAAAAAAATATATTCTAGAAATTATCATAATTTTACCCTGTTTGTGACCTTTTGAGCATTACAGAACAAGAATAGTTCTTATCATCGCTCGTAATGCGATGAGCTCGAATACTCTTAAAACGTAAGATTACCTTAAATACGAGAGTACTAAAGTAAACAAATAGCGGTGCAGTTTGTAACGCGATGTAGTAATGCCGAAACGATTGCGGTATGACGTCGTAATATAACCGTGGTTTTACATCAGTGACCGTTATAAAACCAAACTCATGATAACGAATCAATCAGCAAATAACGACCTATTTTAACTATTTAGGTCTCTATTGTATTTTTCAATTGTAGTTCTTTTGATCGTGGTTTTTTCTTGTTAACGGTTGTGCCCTTCATCAGGAACTAATCTAACAATTATCACTTCTGCCGCAAATTTGACAGCTCGGCATGACTGGTTACATAATGCTTTTACGATTGAGTAACGTCACGCAGCTTGAAAAAGTTGTATGCTCAAATCTGGACTCAGAACGCGTGATGAAGATATAGATAATTAAAGGAAAACGTTATACGTGTAAACGAATTATCAAAACTTACAAAGATATATAACACTAGCAAGCGCTTCAAACTTCGTTCATGTTAGACACAGGATAAAATTTAAAAAAAAGCAATAAAATATAGTTTATGTTATTCGAGAGTAAAAAATTTTTCTAATAGCCTATAAATTTTAAGAATCGAATTGTGTATAAATACAATTAAAAAAATAACGTTATTTATTAATGTGAAACATCTGTAGGCGAGAGTAAACCCGATTGTTGGCGTGGCGAGACGTGGTGACGCGATGCCATGCGCAAGCGACTTGCCGCATTGAGTTCGCGTACCTATAAGGTATACAGTGTTGTTTATTACGGTTACAAATGTGTTTCACATCTACCAGGCGTCCCATGACGGCTCAATTTTTTTATTATAGTGATATACATGTTATTCATAAGTATAATGTACTCACAAATCTAGTAATTAGTAATTATTTTCATTAATTATATTTTTAAAGTTTAAAAAATCGACTTCGTTTTGTAGCTAATATATTTACCTTCCATTATTTGCTATTGAATACTTGAATTTATCTTTTTATTAAGGAAAACTTTTTTTTATATATTAGAGCTTTAATGTATGTATCTACTTGTAACATATTAACTGGATGATTAATTCGAACCAGGATCACCTACTTTATGTCAGAATTTTAGTTAATGTTTGCCTAATCTTTACGCTTTATCATTTCCCTACTTGTAAGTTTTGATACTTTCTGCTTATTCGGTTGCTGCTACGTTTTTAGGTATTGAAATATCTTGCCTTTACGCATTCTCGTGGTTTCCATTTTATGTAAATAGTTAGACCGCTTAAGGATATTCTTGTGAATGTATGAATCATTTACAAATATTTATATATCTTTGGTCGATGTCTTTATCTGAGACCAAAACTATTAAGCATATGTAACACATCCTGACTATGGCTTAACGCAATTAATAACACGAACACGTCTGCACGTCAACCAAAAAAAACTCACCTATTATTAAATGGGGAAATATATGCTTCTAAATGTCAACCGTTGTGTGAAGTGTTTGACATTCGGAAAACCTTGAGTTTGCCGCTTTTTTACGCGTTGATGCGTACACTGTAACATAATATATTATTCATTTATCAACATTATGTATACAGTTAAATATAGAGAACAAATTATGCCTAACGACATATATATCTATATTGAACAAAATAATCTATAGGCACGAATAATTCTTTAAGACTATTTTTTACCTTGGTATTAATTTACCCACGGGTATTCAAAGAAAGATTATAGTGAAAAAAATGTGCAGTTTTATTACAAACTAACAGCGTCCGCGACATCGTCCGCGTGGAACCTTATGTAAAAAACAGTGATTATGAAAATCATCTCAATGTATTAAGTCCATTTACTTATCTACTTTTCCCTTATACTTAGGCCCCGTCGTCATTAAAATTACAATAACCTTTGATAGAGTGAACCGATTTTAATGATACCAAGACTGTGTTATTCTCGAAGATATGCTTTATGTTTTTCTTGGTGTGGTTTTATTGTGAACCCAGTACTTTAGCAGTGATGCGTGTTCATACAAACAGACAGATAGACACAGAGACATTTAAAAAAAATATTGAAATGTATTTTATTACTTATTCCTAGACACCTGCAACAATTTTTTTTACGAAAATTGAAAAAGTACAGACACGTTAAATTTACATTCTTATTATATGTAATTATAAAAAAATCCCCTCCCCCTTCTTCTTCTTCCAAAAATTTTTTTTTGATTATCTCGGTTTTCCCGAAGGTTTGTGGGTTTTTTATATTTTTCAGGATTTTTTCTAATCGGGGGGACAACTCTCCGCCCCTGTATACATATATTCTATATCTATACATGTATATATGAAGATAGACAAATTTCTATCATCAGCGTTTTGTATTCTTCTCGGACTTGTGTTGTTTGGGGAGCAAATTAATTTAATGTTTTATTTTTTTTTAAACATAATAATGAAACATTTGTTTATCAATAATAATGTATTATATTCAAATATATTTTCAGTGAGCGAATATTGTCTGTGGGGTTACAACAATAATACAATAAAAACCTCACCTTTTACACCTACCAATATTTATCTCTGCACCACCTAATGGTTGACTGGTAGAGAATGCCTTAGGCATTAAGTCCGCCACTGCGTATTTAACGCATAAAGTGTAAATAAATAAATAAATAAATAATCACAATAAACCTGTAACAACAGAATAGAGTATATTTCACTCAGGGATAACGCAGCTTCTCTTATTAGTGTGAAAATTTTCGGAATTAGATCTCTAACTTCAAATATTATGTCCTACATCTAAACTTACACGGTGTTATTACAAAAAAGTTAAATACGTATTGAACCCTGCCTTTAAAAAGGTCTCATATTAGATGCACCGCGGTCGCTGAATATTCACCATCTTGCTTTTTGTCTCGCTTTGGTTACGTTAGATTAGACTTGTGAAAAAGGATAACGCGAAGTTGCCTCGGGCGAGCGCGGTGCATTTATTAGGAAACTTTTTTAAACCAAGTATTTAATACGTATTTAACTTTTTTGTAATAACACGGATAAACTTTATAATATTATGAGTACAAGTACATGTTTCCCTTAACAGGCTGTTGAAATAGAAGTTTCAATTTCGTTATGAATCCATTTCATGGCAGTTATGATTTATTTTTAGATAAAAATATTTAGTAGAAAACTAGATGGGACAATCTACTTGCTAATAACAATCCATGGTCATGTTAAATTGATTGCTGTTGATACAAGTACAGGCTGTCCCAAAATTAACACAAGATTTGAAATTGCATTTCCTGTAAATTATTGGCAACCCTGAAAAGTATACAATTTGAATGCTGATAGTTTAGGGTTAGTAAAAATGGAGCATTATATGATATAACAATGTGTTTTCATTATTAAACAATATTTTAAAAATAATGAATGTTTGGCGGCCGTTGTTCGAATATTGTATACAATATATTGTTGAAATAGTGTCTTAAATTCGTCAACACCATTAATTAGATTTCTCCTTATGGAGTTATTTGAAGTCAACAAGCCCTCAACCACTCGTGCATTACAAGAAGACATTAAAAGCTGCATCAACGAAATTCAGCCACGATTATGCAAGAAAGTTCATGAAAACTTTGGACAAAAGAGTGTGTAAGTGCCAACGTCACCGTGGACGCCATTTTCCCGATGTATTATTCTAAAAAACCCACCTTTAACTTTATATCCAATAAAAAAAACAATCTAAGGACGAAAACGTGCTGTCTATTTCAGGCAAACCTCAGCCGTTATTTTTTAATATCCTTCATAATATAACTTAAAAACCCCTAAATATTATTTTTTTTAACAAAGAAAATTTTCAAGATATAATAAAATAAAAAAAAACATGAAGTCTTCTCTGAAGTCCAGTTCCACATTACTATTATAAATAGTTATGTTATAAACACAGGAACACCCAGGAAGACAAGATGATTGCGATGAAATATGTCGCCTTGATGTAACCTTAACCGAATGTAAACGTCATGGAGAGGTACGTGAAATGCTTTTGAAACTAAGTAACCGTAGGCCTATTGGACATGGATACGTCATCATTCAATGATAAACGATGATATGTATGTGTACCAAGCATACATACCTCAACAACTCTTATATATATTTCGTATCGGATAATTTTCTAAACTATTTCAGTTCGATAAGGGAAAATAAAATAAAACCCTTCCACTTTCATGTGTAAGCGTGTGTATGCGTGCCCGTGTGTGGAGGTGATATGTGTAATGTCGACGCAGTGATGTAAGATTTTGATTTTTTTTATTTGAGATTAGAACAGCGTATTGTAGTTTTATGCTACAATTTAAAACCATGCGGATTGCATATTTCAATAAAATAAGGCAAATTATTGTTTCCCATTCCTTGCTGCTTGTACTGACCTTTTTGTACGGTGGTCGGTCGAAATCGAATTCATAGAATTGTATAAAATTAATATTGAACAGATTTATTACATATCACAAGGTTATCCTTTTGTTCCAAACGAAGATGCAACACATCCAGTGCATCAAAGTCACATTGCGTTACTCATCAAGTGTTTGTATCTACTCATGATTCATTGTCTTACTCCGAACATTCTGATTCCGGAACATAATCGGTCACGTTTTAGTATCGTCATGCAATCATACCTGTTTATTATTAAAACCCACCAGTTAAAAACTGAGAATGTACTAACGAAGAAAATATATGTTATGTCGTCCCTTAATAGTATGATCATTGGTCATTAATCAATGCAAGAAAATAAGCCAAAAATATGCAGCCGTTCTGAAATGATGCGCTCACATAAAATCGACAGTTGATTTCTATTTATATAAATCGAAATACATTATTCTTGAAGATAATTTTATTGAAATTACTATCTAATGTAGTAATAGTATAGTGTTGTAATGTTATAATATTCTCCTATTTATCGTTTTTTTAATACAAGCACGAATAAATACAATAATGTACAATTCAGACACAACGTTGACCACCGACAATGTGATATACATTATAGCGATCACAAAACGTGACCAGACAAAGAACAGATAGTGTGACGTTTTGATTACCATACGCAAAAAGTCGTGTGGCCTAGTAATTTGACCGGTGGAGTATCATTTCGATGTCCGCAGGTTCGAACCCCCGGCATATGTACCAACGAATTTCTCGGAATTTGCATGCACTTACTAATTTAAATTGGCAACACTACCGGCTGACGGTGAAGGAAAAAAAGATCATGTTCTTGTAGAGTACTACTGTATGTGAGAAAAATATAGAACTGTGGATTTCTCAGAGTTTTTTTTATTTATTTAATTTCTTCTATTCTGCAGATTCTTGGTACGCACCTTTTTCTGCTTTCGTGTAATGTGTTGTATACGTTAAAAATCGTTTCTGTGAGCAACTTTTTTTTTATTTATTTAATTTTATTTAACTATTAACTGCTTTAGGTTTAATGACGTTATTGCTTTTATAGCAGTTTCATTTTTTATTCTTTATGGGTATCTTTAGGTCGTAATCCACGATATCCCGCGCCGGAGCGTCCACGGCCCGATGGATGAACTTTTTTTTTTCGAATTGACTAGGCTATTGACCTAGCAAGGTCTTAACAGCTTCACCGGTGTACGAATGAGTTGGAATTTGAAGTCGGAGTTTGAAATCGCCAATACATCGTGTGCTCGCGTGGTGATTATGCCCATACTTTCCTTCGGGAAGAGGCCTATGGCCCTGCAGTAGGTATCTTACAGGCTGATGATGATATGCATCGTCTATTTTGTACTGTAAAAATATCAATCCTGAAAGTTTTAACTAATTTTTATGCGAACTTGTCAAACTCTTTATTTAATCTATAAAGAAAGGAAATTGCAAAATGTATGTAACCGTTATCCAAGTCATCGCTTCAGAACGGCTGATACTTTGGTCTTACTTTGTTTTTAGTCTTTCTTTTTTTAGAGTGTTTGTTGGTCAAGGTTTGTATGACAAGAAGATATTTTAAATATCATAAGGAACAGTGAAAGCCTTGGCTAAAGAATCTCCGCACAAAAAGTGAGTGAGTGTCAGAGAGGACAGAAGTAACTTCAAAAATATCTACTGAATTGACTGATTAACTTTCATTTTATTTCATCACATGGTCATAATGTAAAGGGAAGATTTAGTCTCATTTTTTTCGTCAGTACACCCGCGCAAATAGGTTATAAAAATAACGGCGATGAACTAATACCACTATTCCTTCGATCACGATTACAATCGTCCAAGTATTTATTTCAAGTCTCTCGATAAAAAATAATTATTATGATAAATTTTACTTTACCGTCAACCGTAACCAATACCGTTTTATATAATAACTAGCGGGCTCGGCAGACGTTGTCCCGCCCTGATTATTAAAAATCCTTGATAAATTATATACCAAAACGTTCCTCATGAATCACTTTATCCACTGGTGAAAACCGCATGAAAATCCATTCAGTAGTTTTTGAGTTTATCGCGAACAGACAGACAGACAGGCGCGGTAGGGGACTTTATTTTATACTATGTAATGATATGTTGTTGTAGTACTAACAGTTTAAAAATAACGTTTATATTAATACTTCAAGAATTGCTCTATCCACTTATAAAACTTTGGTCACAATGGATCCAGTGATTTCGAAGATAAGCTCGAATGAAAAAGACGCTTCAGTTTTAACTATATTTATAGTTGATATTATCCATAAGTACATAAATAACATTATGCACTATGGTATTTATAGAAAATGATTTATATTATTAGATTAATATTGTGTTATTATTTAAAAAAAAAGGTAAAACCGATACGAATATTATTACTCTACCAACTTTAGAAAACATATGTACGCGGTTACCACAGGGTAGAAGCGAAACCTATGAAAAATGATATAATTTTCATACAAACGATAATGTATCTCTATCTCATTCTCTTGCACGTTAAAACATATTAATGGAAATGTTTATCTCTTTCTAAAATCCCTTTTTGTTTCGTTGAGTTTCAAAGCATAAGTGGCTAAAGAAGTTTTCACTTCATGAAGCGATTATTTAGGTTGTAGGTCGAAAAACACAGGTTCAAGTTAAATTTAGTTGCCCCAGTTCCTTATCAGTGTCACACATGAACAGCGGAAGCGATCTCGCCACGACGACGCGGCGTCGCACGCGCTTCGCCGGAAGTCAAAACCATAGGTCATGGAACTCTATGCCGCGACGTCATTTGCAAGTTCTTGCAATAGTTGGGCCACGAATAACAATTGGCCGGTCACGCGTTGAATAAACAAACAGACGTTTCAATTGTTTTCTATTCTAAATTTACGTATTATATAACTATTATTTCATAAAGAACCGGTTCACGTAACGTATGTTTATGCCAAGGTATTCGTGATAGTTGCGAACAAAAATCCATATTTATGTAAATGTCATGAAAAATATATACAGTGACTAAATTATAGTAATTAAATAGGCTCTTTCCTTAGAGGCTACTAATGCTGACAATAACTATGATTCCGCTGGTTCACAACTATGGGATATAGGCACTTTCAAGGCAAGCATAGGCACGAAGCTAGTGTGAATATTTTAACAAGCTTTTGCCCGCGACTTCGTTTACGTAGAAGGTGAAAATATTTTTATGTAATACGTACGTTAACCCCGATTTTGAGAAAATCTTCATTGGTACTCCGCTCTTATTGGGATTAGCGTGATGATATATAGCCCATAGCTTTCCTCGATAAATGAGCTATCTAATACTGAAAGAATTTTTCATATCGGACCCGTAGTTCCTGAGATTAACGCGTTGAAGCATACAAATTTTTTAGCTTTATAACATTAAAAATATAGATTTGACGAATGTTTAATAGCTACTTATAGATCTCTGTTTTCTAATTACATTTTCAATTATAACGATGGCACTATTTGTATAGTTTTATTATACAGTAACTTACGGAAGACAACGAGCTGATAAGTTGGTATATAAATCATGCGATGACGTAATAAATTGTGGTATTGTTACGTAACTTCCTTCGACTATTTAAATTCACTGTTAGTACAAAAATACTATTGCGATATGATTATTTATTTTACAGCTAATTATATTTTTAAAAGCTTGTATACTCGTATATTGATTTATCGATATAGTATATATCGGAAAACTTGTCTTCTAGGTATGTATTTAAAAATATATGCTAAAAATAATTGGAAAAATAGAGCAAAGATTTGTTAGTTATATAATATGGTATTCATACTTAATTAATTCGCGACATACTATAAAATCCTCTCATAGTAATGCGCTTTTAACGCATTGCTGTTAGGATCAATCCCATGTCATAATATTACCGGGGGCCTTTTGCTGTAATAACTATGGTTATATAATTGTGTATGAAACGTTATTTAATTTTGTTAGTAAACACTACTATTTCTGGGATCGTCTATTTTACGATCATTCTGAAAATATTCACAGATTCATCTCAGAACAACAAATAATGCAGAAATCAAAGTATACGACGTTAATTTTTTAATTTTCTTTTCATCTGTGAGACTAATAATATTCGCGCCAGTTAAAAGAGTTCTTTAGCTTAACATCTTATAAAAAAGTGTTTACAGGAAAACGTATAATTAGAACATAGTATATGAATACAATAAAATTCGCTTTAGTTAGTGTGGGGCGTCGACCGGCGGGCGCCACGCCGCCGCGCCGCTTCCGCGACCTTATTACTACGCTTCTTGTGCGCACTCGGGCCCAAGGCTCGTAACCTCGTTGTCCATCGATTCCTTCCATAATCCTCCTCTCCTGGCCCGTTTACGGGCTATAAACTATTATCGGATAAATTATATTAAGTCTTTTCTTGGAAACATTCAATTATATTATCTATGTAGTTATGAAATAAAAACGTGAATATGACGACTGTACAGGTGACATTATTTTCATTATAAATGTCCCTTAAATAGATATTGTTAGTGACTTTCATTTTTCATCGATATTTATAGACAACCCATAGCCAACACATAATGAAAGCCATGATTTAAGTTTATAAAATTATCCAAATTAAAATTTACTTATTTCTTGTTAAAAAAAATGATGTTTAAAGCACCGACTGACCATCGAAATATATGTAAGTAACACTTCGTCTCTACACAAATATATAATTATATTAAAGACTAGTCTCTGCCCACGATTTCGTCCGCGTGGAATAGTTACGTTGGGCTAACGCTAACACGCAGTGGAAGCTCTCAAGAGGAAAACAAATCCCGACTTTGAAACATTCTTCATTAGTGCTATATAGCTCCTATTGGTCTTAGCGTGATGATATATATAATTTATAACCTTCCTCGATAAATGAGCTATACAACACTGAAAGAATTTTTCAAACCGGACCAGTAGTTCCTGAGATTACCCCCTACAACGTCACAAACTCAGAAACTACACCTTTTTATAATATTATTAGTATATTAGTACTGATAGATCGTTTTAATGTCTACTTTATTATAATGTTCGCACTTGTATTCTTGCCATTAAAATTTGACAAATAAAATTTATTAGAGTTAAATTTTAAATTGCAGTGCAACATCTATCATTTACCTTGTCACTTGTTATACTTATCACAAGTATTTTCAAATATAATCTGCAGATAAAAGTTCCAGACACGTGATACTTATCTGACAATGATGTTTTAAGTCTATCTACTCATAATTGCCATTAAGGAATGTCATGAATCACGTTCTCATATATATAGATGAAAGTGAATACATCTGATTTTTAATATCGATTTTGAGTTTCGTACCAGAATAAGAAGAGTAGAGAAGAATCACTCCTGGAATGGATAGACTAAATATATACTCGAGACTCTGACCAGGTTGTAAAAACAAACTGCCCGTACTGGAGTATATGATGCAGACATTACCAAGAATATTCTTCCACTTTAGCTGTGTAAACACGTTGCCTCATTAAGCATATTCTATCGTCTGTGTCACGACGAGTGTACTGAAAATCTACTCAACTAGATTGTCTCTTTTCTTTTCCTAATAGATCAGCATGCGACGGGCTCCGGAGCTACATTTTTATTGTAGTTTTCATATCGGTATAAACAAAGAATATTGACATATCATTTTTTTGCTGTTCTATGAAGCTGTGGATCTATCTTTATAGTAAAGTGTTCTTTCCTTCTTACACCATCAAGTCTCCATTAAACATAACCCGAAGAGATGTTTTGAAGCCATCGTGAAGGTGGTGACTGCTGACCCTTTGGTGGTTGCTCTTATTTTTAGATTACAAGTAGCTACCATCAGCAACAACCTACCACAAAGCCGTCACTTACTGGTAATACAGTTACTGAAAACATTCAATTTTTACAAACTGTGCAAATGGTATTACATTTTTATTCATAAAAAAAAACAGTCCTCAAAAATTTGCTTCACAATTAATCAGCATAAAGCATCCATTAATGCCATTTTATCGTCGTTCTTTTATGGTACAAAGCAGCAAACAGGCATGTACTTCACTTGATGTTAAATTATCATGACAGTCTACAGCTATTTATAATCAACTTCAATGAAACCCAATTATTGAAGCCAGGATACCACTCCTTAGGGCTTATTTGGAGTGCCTCGTGTGCCAGTGCTTGCTACCAACATCATCGGGGACTGGGACACATCACCGCGAGCGCTGTTGCTTTAGGACAGATTTAGGTATCACTTGTATGTATGTATGACCCTTCACACTGGTAGGTTCTAGCAGCTCAACGTCCAGAATGGAGAGCTCATGTAGCAACTAGAGCCCAGACTTATGAAGAACATCGACGTGCTGCACTCGATATTAGACGTGATGAATTGAAAGTCCGACCACCAGCGGCAATCGATTATACCTACGAGAATGGTGTTCTCACTTGTGTACAACATGCACGCACCTTCTGTAAGAAAATCGGCTATATTAGCCATATGAAAGCACACGAGCGCCGGAGTTGAAGCAGTCGCTGTGGCCGAAAACGGCCAGGAGCATACTTATATATATATATGTATGTATGTATAGGTTTAATCAGTCCCAAATAACAAAAAAATATATATCGCAACAGTTTATTTACAGTATCATTACTAACGTTGTATGACTGTTCAAGTTAATTCAACCACGTAATTGATACAGCTGTCACCTTCATGTCTCCGAAGTGGAATTAACTGAAGACCTGCCAAATTCAAACAATAAGAACAAAGAAAACGGATCAGCAGCGTTTTAAATTACTAAAAGATATAAGTCACTCTAAGGTGAAAATTAAATTCGGTTGGCAATCTGTCTTGTAAACATTCGTCTTCGCTAGCCCAGCAACGAGACGATTTCAATGAAATGTCTGCCAAACATCAGTAATCTAATTATAAACGGATATTGAAAAAAAAAACATATAGCTCACACCTACACCCGCCTAAATACAGATGCAACGAATGAGTAGCTGATTAAATGAAAAGTGGATGATCACACAATTTAGTGGTCTGACATCAAATAGCGGCGAGCAGGTAAATATTTAGTGCATTGTGCGTACTTGAAGAGTTGCCAATAATTGTTGGACTTCGATCGACTGAAAGACCTCAGTTTTGTTAATTTATTATTAAAGAATTTACCGCATCGATACTATTTCGAGAAAGGGCGTCTTCTCGGTTGAACGTTTGAACATGACCATTTATATCTTGATTGATTACGAAAAGAAAAAAAATAGCAAGCAAACAAACAGATATTAAAAGAAAATTCTATCCAGTAACCGAAATACAACGATTATAATAGTAGCCAGTCTCTTACAATTCAATTTGCTCTTTAATTTCAAAATCTATTAGATTTTACAAACAACATACAAACCACCTGATTTTCAGTTATATAAGATTCATTTCTAAAGCAGTTAAGGTTATAAATTCCTCTTAGATTATACTATCGCTGTACGATTCAATAGTTATTTCTACTATTATTAGATTTGTTTTAGTAAAAGTTTACATTGTTGGAAATAATTTGTTATTGGAATTCTTTCCGACAATACAGTATCCAAACATATTCTTTACACTATTGCATCAGAGTGATCTCAGTGTTCCAAATGACAACAGACAGAGTAATTAATCTATACTAAGATAGAATTTGTAAAGAGTAAAATGTATAAAGAGAAAATATTTTATTGTTTATCTGTAATTAAAAAAAATAGTTTAAAAAAAATCTTTCACCTATATAAAGTTGCATTATCAGTCAGTAACACGAGCTAGATTTTATTTTAAAAATACATATTAGCGCGAAAGAAGCCACAGGCAAAAGCTAGTGCTTTTTTTTCTCGTCTGGACATAATATCATTTTTTAGCGTCTGTTGAAGTTATTAATTTCGATCTGAATTCTGAATACACGATTCGTCGTCGGAGTATCGGCTTTCACTACAAAAATTGTCCAATTCTTCGTTAAATTTAAAACGATTAATCAGTCATCCATTAAACTAAAACAAATTTAATTTTTGAATACTTATTCTCTACGATATTGTTCGGTGATATACACAACACATAATGACAACTATGCAAAGAATTGCAAGAGCGTGTAGAAGCCAGTACTATTCAACAACTTATCGCTAATACCCTACAAATCGATCAAAAAGTGATTTCTCATTTGTGGCTTTCAAAGGTCAGCTCCTTATGTCAAAAATCAACTTATAGTAAATACAAAACAATGAGAAAATGAGTGAATGAGTGCGCTTCCAGCTAAATTCCAGTTATACAACAAAGCTGTTGCGGAACGCAGCGTGTTTGGACTCAAGAACATTTGTTATGGGACTATAAACAAAAAACACTGATTCTCTTTACTAATGAGTCCTAGTTATGGTTTTATCCAAATTTACGAAGAATATATGATTGAAAGAGTTTCAGGCAAGGAAAGCCCTCTCCAACAGCCATAAGATGTACTTCTATACCTTTACGATCTGGGTAGAAATTCATATTAACGAACGAACTAAGTTCATCTTTTTACAGAGATTCACACAGTCTCACAGACTTTAAATGGGACTGCAGTTTCAGTACATGCTTGATAAAGCCTCCCACATATTAGGTACGTCTGATATCAACTGGCCTTAGAGAACATGATTTCATACTTTGGACTGGTCAGGATAATCACCGGCATTAAATCTCACTGAACGCTCTTGGAACACGTCGCTGCGAAGATTCAGCAATTTTCGGTCAAATTTGGCTACAGAAGATGTACTTTTCTGTCATTTGAAAATAACAAAAGACTGAATACCCTAACGAACTTTGACACGCTAATTATAAGTATGAATAACTGATGCTAAAAAGTTTTTTTTTATCATTCCAACCATTGATATACAAAAACCCAAGGTTCACACTTAACGTCTCACAGCCGGCACACAAAAATGAGTGCATAATTTTGGATTATTATCAAATAGTCTCGTGTCGCTTGAGTCCTTGTAAAAACAAATTTAAATCATTCGGGTAAGGTTGAATTTGCAAAATTATAAGTTTATGGCATAACTATAACCACGTATGTATATTGGGGAGTTTTTGCGGCCGGTTTTGAGCGCTACTTTAATTCGAGACTGTATGTCTTAGATTTTTATATGACAATGATGACAACTTAAAAAGGAATTGAACATATTTATTAATGTGAATATTATAATATTTACCAATTTTGTGAATTTAGTTTTTTTCGATAATAATTGGCCTTTCTTATGCCGGCTTACATATCTTTCCAATGCTGCGTACAACAATAACACCAGCCTGAAAGAATCCTAGTGCTGAACTAGATAATCAGTCCACGAGGTATTAGCGATTTTAAACGCCCAGAAATTCACATTCTATATTTTCTCACGTACGATAGTACTATAACAACATCATTCAGGTTCAAGTTTCCTCGCAATGGTTTCCACCATCGTTGTATCATAGCCGTGTATATCAACGTAAGTGTTATCAATTTAAATTAATAAATGTGTGCGAATACCGTAAAAATCATTAGTTATCAAGAGTCGCATCTCCGGATAGAGGTTCGATATTCCATCGATCAAGCCAAATCGACCACAACGATTTTTTTTTTGTATACACAGACTGATTTCGAAACACGATAAACCAAAAAACAGACTGTGACGGATGCATTACTTTGATTTGGCAATCGACTTATGAATACGTTTTTTTTATAACAGATCATATAGATCATAACAGGCAAACGAACAGGTCAGTCACCTGACGTTAAGTGATCACCACTGTCCATAGACACTAATAACACCAGGGGAGCCGAAAGTGCATTGCCAGCCTGTGTTTGGAGAAAGGGGATGGAAGGGGGAGAGGAGACGGGAGGGGAGGGCGGTATGTCTCCAGCGCTCTCACTGACCGAACGAAACGCAACAATGCAAGCACTGTTACTTCACGTCAGATTTCTATGAGAGGGTGGTACTACCCCGGGTGAGCCGAGCCATTCATGCTGAAACCAGTAATAGCTTCAGCGTGGCTCTACCACCTATAATGATGATTTAACGAGAGAAATATAAACTAATTTTTATATACGGAAACAAACGAAGGTTCAAATACTTTTCGTAAAAGTTAGGTTCCAATTAATATACAAGTCATAGAAGAGAAAGAGTACTTAAATGAGAATAAGTTTCATCACATTTTCTAAAACCGATTGAATTAGTAGGTTAACAATCAAACAATTAGCGATGCAACGGTCGAGAGACAAGAAAGTGACAATACATTAACCTACACTGTTGTAGGGAAAACCGTCACACGGGTTCTGCTCAATTATAGTGGGCACTGGGGAGATAAATTTACTGGAAATACTATTTAGAATCGTTCATTTCTTTATCAATATTAAACCTTCTTTGCGTATATTTCGGATCAAAGTGAAGTTATTTCTATAGTTCACTGTGACCTGAGCCCGGGTACTGTATTTATCAATCGACTAGCGGGCCCTGATATTAAAAAAAACCCTGACAAATATTATATCTGAACCTTCATGAATCACTTTATCTACTGGGGAAAACTGGACTTTCATGCGGTTCATTAGTTTTTGAGTTTATCGCCAACAGACAGACGTCGTGGAAGAGGACTTCGTTTTATAATATGTAGCGACAAAGCCACTCTCGTGAACAAAAAATGTTTATGTAGTTAAAATATTCAATAAAAATTACACATTAAGCCAGAATTGAGCGTTGAGGTCGGTATTTTAAATTCGTTTAATCCATGAAATGTCCTCGTGTTAAGGTAACAACATTTATGAAATAAAATGAAAGTATAAGGAAAAGAACGAAAATAATGGGCATAGGGAAAAGAACAAGGCATTCGAAATGGAACTGGGCAGGTCACATCTGCAGACAAGACAATTTCAGGTGGACAAAAAGGGTAACAGACTGGGTGCCACTAGGACACAAGAGAAAACCAAGAAGAGCAAAAAAAAGATGGCGGGATATTTTCCATCAAAGATGTGGAGCAGATTGGATGAGAAAGGCAAAGAAGAGGGACCAGTGGAAAAAACTAGGGGAGGCCTACGCCGAAGAGGCGACTACAATTTTGATAAGGAAGTGGAAATAATTTTTTTTATGAAAAACTGTAGAATAAAGACTTTTTATTTTTGTTTATTTATTTATTTTTGTTTACTGTCTGAAGTATAATACAGTTTGTACAATCCTGCTAAAAAATTGTAAAGAAGTTACATTTCAATTATATCACGATTTTAAAGATTCATAGAATAATTTGTGGGTTTAAATTCCATTTTTTCGATTTTCGAATCTTAAAAGGACCATAGTAAATCTAAGATGAGTTAAAACAACGTAAAATGTCTATTCCATTGAGTAAATATCATTTCCACGGTCGCAGTAGACACAAGACGGTAAGAAAGCGAACTTTCACTGTGTAAGTTGATGCTTGCTCCTTAGTCTATCACACTTCATTTCGTTCTAAGAGCCTCATTTTATTGGACTGTAAATTATGATGTTTTATATAGTACTAGCTGAGCCCGTGACTCCGCTTGTGTTTATTATAATTAGTTAGAATTACTATTTGTTGTTCTAAACAGTTAAAGCATTGCAATGATTATGAATATTGCTTGAATATTTTAATGTCCAATTTTCATGATGGTCGATTGAACGGTAGAGCAGCTGAGGTATTGCAGAGCCACCTAATAAATAGATAGATAGTATAAAAATCTCTTTAGGTGTGTCGACTTTCATTGTGGCCGGTGAAAATGTATTGAAGTTTATCAATCACAGATGCACAGTATAAAAAAATAAGTAAATAGTACTATATCTTGCAATATAACTTTATATTAATTACAGCATTCAAAGGATGCATTTAAATTATTCAAGTGAAAGTTATTGCATATAAAGGTATAAGGATATGCAATACCAAAAAATATTACGATTATTATAATCTCATTGCGTACATATATTATAGATGTAGCCAAATTCGCAATCGTAACAATGAAATTGAAATATATTGGTCATATCATTTCCCTAAAGAAACTGACCTGCTGTATACGAAGATGATCACAATAATGTAATATATCACCCAAATGACACAATTCCCATATCAGAATTTGATACATAAAACAAAATTGAGACAGTGACATTTTTATTCAACGTTTAAATTTTAAATTTATCCAAGAATGGTATCATCGAATCGATCGATTATACCGTTCCCTTTGTTAATATTCATCAACTGCCTATTTATCCTTTAACAGCATACGTAAGTATCGGCAGTATGTCAGTTATAAACGACATCATGTTTGAGTGTTTCGACCTTGTCATCTGATTTTCCGCGCGTCACAGATCTGCCTACGCGAATTTTCAACGAATCATGTCATATTCTAATAACAATGAGCTACATAGCTCTGGACGTCAAAGTCAACTGTCTTATAATTAGGTGGAATACTTATCTTTATTGGCGTTTGTCGATCGCGTAACATGTGTTAAAATATATATACGTTTACGCCAGACCTCTAATTAGCTGCTGGACAATAATGATGGTTACGCAAAAAATATTTTCTGCACCATCGTAGTTTTTTCACTTAGAGCAGAGCGTTAACATCCAGCTAATAGTATTCCTTGTTTAAGTATATACCTATCTTGGTAACTAAATTTATTACTTGTATAAATAGAAAAGAAAATAGTTTTAAAAAACATTTCTGTAAAAGGAATATCCAATTTATCAAACATGAAGAAGATTAAACTATTTTGTAGCACCTTTTAACGTTCTATAACGTTCTATAACGTTCTATACGTTTAATTTTGCAAAAGGTATAATTTTCTCTTTACACCGCGGTTTTCGACGACCTTTTCATCTGACGTTGTCCCAAGCTACGACAGACTTGCGTCTTTTCGTATTTCATCGACTTTTCACGGAACCTCTCAAGTGAGATATTTCAGTGTATGTAACATGAATATTTATTTAATGAACGATATCAACACCTTTGTTGTATGGGCAAACTATGTAGTTTGTTCTGACGTTAACATTTATGCTTAGAAAATTATATATGGGTATAGATGTTAGTAATGATGCTCCTGACCGATTTTTGACACAGCGATTGTTTTAGCTACAATGTTAGTGTGTTCTTATGTAGCTTATATATTTTTTTCTAGAAGGCAAGTGCAAATAACGGGCACGTAAGGACATCATTCTCCTAAAAGTATTTAATTGTATCTGGTAACATGTATGTTGAGCCGATAAACTTGAAATAATTTTATTCTAGCTTTTGCCAGAGTTCTTTCTCCAAACTGGACCTTTGCGACCCAATTTCTTGTATCGGGTAATTTATGTCACATCTTGTCATATAGCGCTTCATCACGCCTTTGTAAAAAATGTAGTAGTTAAAATAAAAAAAATGAAATAAACTTAAAATTAGTTTTTAATTGATGAACTTCATCAATCTTCCAGATCTAATGAACTTTTTTTCTTTCTTGTAGGTGGTACAGCCACGCTGCAGCTATTACTGATTTTAGCATGAATGAGTCTGCTAGCCTGGGGCAGTACCACCCGACCCACACAAAAACGACGTGAAGTAAGAGTGCTTGCAACGTTGCGTATAATTCGGTCAGTGAGAGTGCCAGAGGCACTCCACACTCATCCCTCTCCTTCCCCCTCCTCCCAAACACATGCTGGTAACACACTTGCGAATCCCCTGGTGTTGCTAGTGTCTATGGACGGTCGTGATCACTTAACATCAGGTGACCCACCTGTTCGTTTAAAAAAAAACAATTTAGTACTATTTTCCTACTAGTTTCCTATCGACAATATCTCAGAAACCATTCAATTTTAACCCCTTTGAATTAATAGTATTTTTAGTTTTCCTTTTAATTACCTGTACCAGTGTACTACAAACGAAACACCATGTATTTTTTGGAAATTTTGCCAAGTGTTTTTATCACAAAAACGATTTCAATTCGTCAAAGTTTAACAAAAAATCATTGACTATATATACGTAGTAAAACAATGCAATACACTAGCAGTACTACTAGAGAACATATCGTACGCGTCGGTACCGTCGGTCGCAAGGTGAAAGGCGTATTGCTTTCGAATTAGATCGCGTTATATCGACCACGGTGAAACGCGCGGCCACTGCTCTCCAATGTTTATGTACTGCCACGACAACCGATTCGCGTGTTTAGTTGTAAACGATTAATGGATTGATTATTTTATTAGTTAACTAGATATGCCCGCGACTTCTTCCGCGTGCAACCTAATGTAAAAAAATAGTGACTAATAAAATCACCTGTATGTATTAAGTCCATTTACTTATCTACTTTTCTCTCGTACTTAAGTCGTGTCGTCATTAAAATTACAATAACCTTTGATAGAGTGAACCGATTTTAATGAAACCAAACTAAATGTTACTCGAGGATGTGTTTTATGATTTTCTTGGTGAGGTTTTATCGTGAACGTAGTACTTTAGAAACGATGCGTGTTCATACAAACAGACAGATATTTGCAAAAATAATTGAAATGTATTTTTCTATTTATTCCAAAACACCTACAATATTTTTTTTTCACAAAAATCTAAAAAGTACAGACGTTATATTTACATTCTTACAAGTGGGCGTCCAGTGGTCGACATTTGACCATAGTTCATTGATTTTTTTTAAAGTTTGAACTTTATTCGAGTTCTTTTGTCAATAATCTATAATCAAATGTTTTCATCATAGCTACTCAGTTTTTTGCCACTTTTTTTTTAATTATATAAATACTAAAGTAAATGAAAATTGAAATTAATAATAAATTTGAAATAAAAAACAGGCGTTTACATAAGCTGGTAAGGCTCTCAAATTCTAAATAAATATAACTTTACGAAAATAAAGAATTTTATCGCAACTTACGACACAGTTTTCAATTAATTTTATACGACACCATTGGTATTTCTGGATGATATTGAATTAAATGTAGTCTGTAGATTATGAGGAATAGTGATATGCCCAGTATCATCGTTTGGAAAAGTAATGAATACACAATAGAATCAAATGATGAATCCAAAACAAATATGTTTTAATACTACCATTAAC
Source organism: Antheraea yamamai (assembly GCA_036509395.1). Taxonomy (NCBI): domain Eukaryota; kingdom Metazoa; phylum Arthropoda; class Insecta; order Lepidoptera; family Saturniidae; genus Antheraea; species Antheraea yamamai. Next base: position 12,384,116 of record AP028432.1, read on the forward strand.
TTTTTAAAATGAATTCATTTTTGTTCAAAATTCACTACTCATACTCACTAATACTAACTACTACTAACTACTACTACTAATACTAACACTAACACTAATACTCATACTCATATTCACTAATTCAGTACTATTTTGTACTAAATATAATTGCTACAGCAGGTTGAACTGCATCATTGTAACCGCGAAGATCTAAGTCATAGATTCTTTCATGAGCAAACAAATTTTCTTAATTTGATTTTACATAGTATTTTTTGGCTCATTTTTTATTGAATCATCATTTGAAGTGAGTTCACCATATAAAAATACTAAAGGTTAAAATATTGACATTGACTTTGGTAATATTGCTTTATTCTTATGACAACATGAAATGAAAGCAGTCCTGTCACCTAAAAATTTTGACATTCAATAAGACCAAAGAGAATAATAATTATTTCAGTGGTTCCATAAATTTACTAAAGATAAATTATTTATGAATTAATGATTAATGTACATTAATAATTATTTACATATTATATTATTATAAAATTAACCTACAGTTTGACCAGTTGATTTGAAAGGCCATGTAAGGCATGCAACATCAGTCATGTTAAAAATATTGAAAAGGTAATTGGAACGTAAAACTAAAATGACGGATGTCAATGTCTTTCATTTACATGTGTGTATATCTTGTGTAAAATTCAAGCAGTAGTGTGAGTAATGCATATTTTAATTAATTTAATGTCTTTCTAATGCATTTTATATTAAAAAAATAGCTTTCTGCACTTCTCCTCTATATAAACTTTAACTATGCCAATTTTCACGCTTATCTGTTCGCGCAATTCACTTAAAAAGGGGTACAAAGTTTTGGCTCACGTATTAATGTATAAGATTATATGTATAGATACTAGCCACGCGGTCCGACTTCGTATGGGTATAACGTACTAGTCTGACGTCATGTGTATTTAAATGATTTAAATTTACATCTTTGTATCTTTGATATTTGTTGGATATCATTTTGATGGAATCCTAGAAGTTATACTACGAAGGAATCTTCTCACGATTTTATTTTCTGCGTAAATTAAATCTCTGATACCCTTAAGTAGATATTAACAGAAATTATATATTTAATTTTCTCAGTAACAATGTATTTCTTTTTTGCATCGTAATGTATTAAATTAACCGGTTATATCAATTCCGTATGATAATTTAGCTGAATTTATAATTCTGTGATCAGTCATGGAACGTAAATTTTCCATAATTAGTTTAACAAGTATATTCGCATATATATAAATAATTGTTTTATTGGTATTCAATTTAATGGTAAGGTTTATGTTTCACATACTTCTTAATATATAATCCGCTATAATATTTATAACCATTTAAATGCTATAAAAAATGAGCCTCAACTTTAAAATGTTTTATAACTTGGACATTTATTTAGACAAACGGCTATTGGTTTCCGCTTATTTAAATATTGACTTAAGTCCTTTTTTGATTATTTTTCAATTTCAGATTATTACAGTTAAGTGTAAAAGGGAGTGATCATGGATTTTATATTGTTAATTTTTTCAGTTTTACTGTTTTCTCTAGTGACGTGTTTTATATATCTTTTGAAGTTATATGAAGTTTATAAAAGCAACATATACATTTGTTATGTCAAAGAGCAGCAAACAGCAATAGTGGGCAACTGCAACACTAGGGACATCACTGTTATGTTGCAGATTTTACAATCCCTTCTTGTAGGGTCACATGTGATATCCCTGCTGTAACACCGTACCAGGTAACCCATTCCTCAACGCTAGCGTACGCATAATAAAAATTTTAGAGAACTTTACGTTTGTCGCTATTTTGCTAGGTTTTTGGGTGTGTGGATGAGGAACCAGCCAGCAGCAGGAGGTGTAAGCTTGGAACGGCAAAAGCGTATGTCCAGTGATATACAATAATGATACCAATACAACATCTTCAGAAATTGCATCTTGTATTAATATCTGCAATAATCTAGATATATCATACTTTTATGTAACTGAACAAGCCAGCTGACATGTAATGCCCATGTCCTTAAATGGTTAATCCATTTCATACCTATCTATAAGGTAATACAAACTGGATTAAATTGGAACATAGTGTTTATTAATGTGTTATGTCAACTCTACACTTTAACACTTTCTTCTAAATATATATTTTCGCATGTGAAAAGGTATAGAAGAAATGACTCTAAATAACAGTATCAAAATGACGAATTCACCTTATTTTCCTAGTGTAATCAAGACTTAGTAAATCAAATACGATCTCTACTTTTGTATATACATATATTATATTTACATATTTTATTTTGCAAAATTGAATGCTTCTTACATTTATGATATACCTACTTGTATGATTTACATTTATAGCTAGTACTTATATAATCTGAATTTACCGTTTAAACATACGTCCATTTCTACTATCGTTCTGATCTTGCGGAATACGTAATAAGGTGGGAATTCGGTAACACGAGATTTATAAATTTACAACAAAAAAAAAGCAATCCACATTGTGTTTTAATATATAACATACTATATAATCGTCTAGAATATAATACTTTGAACGTGCTATGCTTATATATTTTACTGCAATACAACATAGGAATCTAAGTAAGACTGCTGATATCGTATGCTCAGGATAAAACATGTTAATTCCCTTAGCAACACGAATGCAGGAGTAGAATATACATACATATTGCAATTGATATATGCTACGCATCGCACTACTTACAAAACGCAGTCGGGTCTATTTGATAGCGGTAAACCTTAGCCTACTTTAGCTATACGTATGTATTTTATCTCTGCACACAATTATTATACGTACTCGATTGTATTTATTTGCATAAAAACTGACTCTAAATAGCAGTAATTTTACATTGTCGCGGCAAGATCACAAGGTCTTCATTTAATATCTTCTTATTTTATTAAAATAGACACAAGTACATATAAGGTATATATAACATTTATAAAGAACTCAATTGACTTGTCATCTCATACCTAGCTATCATAGTGGTAATAAGAGAGTAGAATCTATACAAGGTTCAACTGCGGAAGCATTACTGCCACATCTATTATTGCAGCAGGACACCAATGTTATACCAAGGGTGTGTTTACCTTCACGCACTGGCATATGAGCTATTCCAATTTTATTTTCAGGTATAGCCATTCATTATGGTTGCTCATTAAATCGCTATCTATTTAAAATTGTGTGCACTATGCACGCTATTATAACTATTCTATTCTATAGCTACTGTAGAGTCCAGTGACCAATTAACATCAGGTGGATAATAACGACTTGTAAAGAATTTAATAAATAAATAAAGACATATCAAAGAAACCACGCACAACAACAACTCTGCCTACCCGTGGTAGAGGAACCTAAGCATTCAAAAAAAAAACATCAGGTGGATTGCACGCATGTTTTTCATTCTATAACAAAAATAAAGACAAAATGGTGATAGTGTGGCTCTCAGTTGAACTAAAATTGAGACATTACCGCAATCTATAAGGTGCTTAGAGATAGATTTCCCGTTGAGGGTTTAGGTAGCTGGAGAATTATAAAATCACAACCATGTAATTTAAAAACTTAATACTGTAAGTATATAAAGCTAAGTAATATCAGTATACCTATTCTAGCATCATATTAAGATAACGGTGACATTGAGATTAGAAATGAATACTTTTCTATAGAGTAAAATTCCTATTATGCAACACACGACTACGCACGTACAATGTACAATTACGATATATAACTTGATTATATTCAATAGAAATTGTATATGTATTTATAACTAGCTGATACCCGCGACTTCATTTACGTTATTTATATATCTTAATAATATATTTTATGCACAAAGTAAAAAAAAAAACATTTGAAAGTAAAAATACATTTTGCTTACAACATTTATTTGTAGATAATGTTATCCGCTTACTTCCACACTCCTACGAATGCGCACCACGCCGCTTGTGCTGCGATTATAGAAATTGTAGTTTATTTAAACTTTATAGGTATTATATAAACATAAACAAGTATAACTAAAAAAAATCAATCAAAATCTATCAATCGTCTTTGCATGACGGGTATACAACCGCAGGCTTCTATCTTTTTATTTGTATTTAAGCATTTTTATATGCTAAGAAAATTTCATATGAATAAAAAATGATAGGAATAATAAGAATCGACTTTTTGTTATGTAAACAGAATCGGATTAATTAATCGCTTCAAGAATATCTTCCTTGAGCTAGTTGTCAAATGAAATCGGCTGAGTGCCTTAAGCGCTCGCCTTAGTAGTCCGGTGAAGCTGTTAAGACCTTGCTAGGCCAATAGCGTATTCAGTTCAAAAATTAAGCTTCAAGAATATTCGATAACCAACTCATATTTAATTTATAATTCAAGTTGGTATTTTTATAACAGACTTAACATATATGCTTTTGTTTTGACAACGCAAGCACTAACAGGTGCAGTGTCTGAAAATTTTACAGACAATATTAGCTATACTTTATTAAGTTTCAAAATGTAATTAATATCCTACGTAAAATTAATTTCAGAATTTAAACATCTGAATCTTAATTGTATAGTTGACTAATGGTAAAAAAATTAAGTATATTTGACGGTAAAAGGATTGAAAACATGGATCAAATAAAAAAAAATGTATGTTGTTGTTGTATATTAAAATGCTACAATAAACCTATGGTTTCGATCAATGAAAATATCAGCAAGAAATTAAAGTATAGTTATAGGGTTTTTCTTAAGCCTAACTGGTCCACTACCACTTTCAAGTAGACTAGCTCAAAAACTTATACGTATATGCCAGCAGGAGCATTTGAGACCCGGTTTTATTTGAGACACTTTAGGCTTAGCGTGTTCAGTTTAGCCAGGTCAGATCGGGATTTCGGTAACAGCCCAAGCCGAGGTGTGCGTGCACCTTTGTGCTAGTTACCTAAATAATCGGCTGAGTGTCTTAAGCACTCGCCTTAGTAGTCTGGCGAAGCTGTAAAAACCTTGCCAGGTCAATAGCATAGTCAGTTCGAAAAAAAAAAGCTTAGCGTTTTTATCATCTTAAAACACATCATCACATAAGATTAGGTGAAATCGTGATCAAAGCCTATAAATTATATACAAATAGCATATTAAACATATAAGAGATATTTGAAATATAGAATTATTAATCATTTTCAGCCTGTAAGACAACCGGGTCATAGGCTTTTTCCAAAAGGAAGGTATGGTCATACTCACCACGCCAGCCTACGATGTATTTCAAACCACACGATATCCTCAGTTTACTAGATTACAAGATACTCGTAATGTTATCTTTCACCGTCAGCCGATAGCGTTACCAATTTAAATTAGTAAATATACACGAATTCCGAAATGTTCGGTGATACATGGCGGTGTTCAAACCTACGGATATCGGATTGATATTCCATGGGCCATACCACTCGACCACCACGACTTTTTTATTTTGAATCTGATATAATTTAAGTCTTATAGAATAAAAAAAACATGACTGAGATAAACTTAAAATAATTTTGCTATAAGCTATATCATATAATGTTATTGTAACAAAAATAGAAGAGAATGCAATAATAGAATGGTAAGTAATACTATTTCTTTATTACCACGTCCCAATTAATACAAGATTACTAGGTTACTGTATATTACTCAGCAATATTCAGATAGTATCAGAAAATTAAGGAAAATCAACTTAGTAAATAAGATGGATCCAGTCTAGTTAATTGGCAATCGTAAGTTCTAAACAACTCATAGAACCAAGTAATAGGGGCTATCAGCTCCTTATAATGATATATTCTTTCAATAATGTAGATATCCACAGACAAACAGTGTATTCACATAGAAGTGGTTATAAAAATATCTTGATTTTACTTACTACTAGATAGCTGTTACCCGTTACTTAGACCGCGAAGAATTTAGAAAAAAAAATGTGCTGTGTAAAGGTGCATGTAGGGCGCGCGTTTTTCTAGACATCGCTTCTATAGTCCTTATTAATATATTTTTCCCTTTTTTTTTTCCCTTTTAAAATTTTTTTTTTTAATTATTATTTTTAAAAATTTTTTTTTTTTAAAAAATTTTTATTTTTTTTTTAAAATTTTTTTTTTTTTTTTTTATTTTTTTTTTTTTTTTTTTTTTTTTTTTTTTTTTTTTTTTTTTTTTTTTTATAATTATTTTTTTATTTTTTTTTTAATTTCATCTTTGTAACCCCCCCCCCGCAACACCCCCCCACCACAACCACATTTTCTAACCAACACTACAAACCACCCCCCCCCCCCTTTTTTTTTTTTTTTCTTTCTTTTTTTTTGATTTTTTCAAAAAAAACCCCCCCCCGCTTCCCCAGTTTTTTTAAACAAAATTAAATAAAAAACGACTTTTGGGGAGTTTTTTAATCCACCTCTCCGAATTTTCCGCGCTTTTTCCTTTTTTTAAAAAATAATTTTTTTTTTTTTTTTTGTGATGAAAAAAAAAGTTAAAAAAAATGCCCACCACAACTTTACCCCCCCCCCCACGTACGCGTCGGCTGCCTTCCTTCCCACCACAACCAAAAAAAATAAATTTGAATTATTTTTTACCTCCATTTTAAATTAGATTTTTTTTTAAAACCCCCCCCCACCCCAAGTGGTTTGTTGTTGTTTCTCCCCAATACAAACCCAAAAAAAAACTACCCCCCAAAAATGATGGTTTTTTTTGTTTTTTTTTCGCTGGTTTGATTATCTCTTTTTTCCACCAAGGGGGGATTATTTAATTTTATATTTAAAATAAATAAAAAAAAAAAAAAAGAAATAAGCTTTTCTCCCCCCCATTAACTCTCTCCCCCCCCCCCCCCCCCACACACCCCCCCCTCCCCACACAACACTCTCTCATTTTAAAAAATGTGGTTTTAAATTTTCCTCCTTCTTCCCCCCTCCCCCACCTTCCCACCAAACACTACTTTTTCCAAATTTGGATAATTCCTTGGCGGGAAAAAAATTAATACCCAAAAGGCAATAACAAATCCTTTAAGAATTTTTTCCTCCCTCCACTGATTTCTTTAAGATGGGCATCAATAACCTGCCACTGCGTTGGCAAAGATGCATTGATTGCATGGGTGATTACTTCGATTAATACAAATAAAAAATACATGAAAAGAATTCGTTTAAATTTTTTCATAGAAAACGGCAATTTCATAGGTAAATACCTAATATTTATTCATGTTCCATTAACGTTATCAGGTTAATACAATAAAACAAAACATAATTGAAATGGGTTTCTTAATGTTTCTTGCTCGAAGTGTGAGTCATTGCTTTTTGTTGGGTACGTACATCTCACCTGGCATGTTGATCCGGAATTTCATTTTAAAAAAAAAAGATACAAGGTGAAAATGAATTATTTACATTACATAACATAGATCTCAGATGTCATATTCTTTTCTGATATAATATTATGAAGACGTTTGAGTTCGTTTGTTTGTTACGCTTTCATACCTTAAGTACTTAACCGATCAATAAATTTTTAATACACAATGTCAAATGTACAGAAAAGGACATAAGATACCCTTTATCCAGGAATAAAACTAATGTTCCCGACGCTATCGGGAACATATCGATCAAATCCACATTGACGCGAGCAAAGCTGAGGACAAAGGCTAGTTTCTTATAATTGCTTAGTTCATACAAGCGAACACAATATTAACCCCTAAATATATTTAACAGAAGTGATCAAAATAGAGATCAAGTGGTTAATGACTTAATTAAAAGTTAAAAAAGGCAGCATATAATAAATCTAGACCAGTGGTTCCCAGACTATTTTTTCATAAATCACTTTCAAAATTTAGCTAGTTCCAATGGACCCCCTGCATTTCTAACATATTCCCAAAATTTTGTCAGTTTGCATGCCTGAACAAGCGTTGTGGACGGCGGAAGCGGCAGCGGCGGAGGCGTTTTTCAACTCTCGACACGTTATACTTGAATATGGAATATGCAAGTTTTAACATTAACAATCGCTGAGGTTCCTAAAATATTATTTGCCTACACTGATAGGCGAAGTCAAGCCAACATTTTAGTTCTTCACTATCGAAAGCATTTTTGTGGACCCACGCTTACGAACTGTGAACCCCCATTTTTTTGTCACGCCAACGTGGACCCCATCGAGTCTCCTGTAGACCCCTGAGGGTCCACCTGGAGCACTTCGGGAGCTAAGGATCTAGACAAAACGCATAGACCTTTATGAAATAACAAAACCTCTTTAAGGAAAACTAGTCCAGGCAAAAAGAAAACTACGAGTGGCCAGTTGGTAAATATGCTACTAGCTCTGTTTATATTACATTAATTCAGTATTTACAAGTGTATTAAGTAAGTAATTTATTGGTATAAAAACGTTTTGTAACAATACTAACGTAAATAGATACTATTTTATTAATTTGATACAAAAAACCCTACTTACAGCACGTTAGTTCCATTATATAAAGGTCACAATAAGTTCATCAAATCGCGACCTAAGTCATATCTTATATTTCATAAATTACCATACAAAACCTAGAGCTTTGGTACTATAAGGAATCTTAATAAAACTGTAAAAATAAAACTGTATTTATCATTAAAAAATACTTTATTAACGAAAATGTATTTTAAATACCTGTTTATCGAATTAGTAATTGTTTTTGGTTATCGATTCGGCGATTTTCTCAATTGAAATAAAGAACATGAGAAATTTAATCTTATGCATGAAAGACGTATTAAATTCGAGTTTAGCCTGTGGCCGACCGCGAGACAAGTAAATTCGCCTATGACGTAAATTGAAACAAGTGACGTGAGTTTGAGGCGAATGGTGTCAAAACATTTTTGACGTAATTCAAGAACAGCCTGTATATAAAGGAAATCACACTCCTAAAATATTCTCCTAATAATATATGGTAATATACGTAGATAATTAGAAGAAGGTTATAGGACATACGAATACTATCTTCCTGCTTATTTATTAATTAATGATAAGAGATAATTTGTTTAAAATAAAACAGTAGCAACTTTATAGGTACATGTCATTAATATAAAATTACTTAACGGCTACTTATAAATAAATCATAAGAAATAAGCAGTTTGTAAAATATTTAATTATATTATCCGGTCTAAAATCATGTTTATATTCACGTGTCCAGGTTTACAACATGTGAACAAAATAAATTTATGTAAAAATATTAATAATTTGTTAGTTAATTGCTTAATCTCATTATCTTACACTTAGGTTAATAATATACGATTAAACATTAAAATTCAGTGTTTACAATGCGGTCATTCATTACGAAGGGTTTATAAAGAGGTTATTTTATGGGGTTTTTGAACTTCTTAGTTCAAAGAATGATGGTGTAAACAAAGTTTTTAGTTATAATTTTGAACGCTATATCTTTTCATATCATTACTCTGCAGGCATTCTCTAAAATTGTAAGACATACGAAGGGTTGTTACTCTTTATCTGTAGTCTGTAGTTAATGTAGGTACATTACATATATTATGGCACAATAGATATAGAAGTTTGAATACCTTGTTTTTCTTACATTTAATTATTTTTTTATGAACACATAATAATATTTAAAATCTGCTACAAGGTTTGAATACGGATAGTGTTGTTCTATTTAGTAATTTAGATAAACCATTTATCTGTTGTACGAGAAATGTTATGGTCAACAACAACGTTTTTGGTCTTGTAAAGATTTACGTAAAATTTATGCTGCGAATATCAAACTATGTGAAAAATATATTATTTTTACGTACTATATTGTCCAGATGAATCATAGAATATAAAAGAAAGTAATAGGCATGATCACCACGACGTATTCAAACTCCAAAAAATCCAGTTCTTTATTACTACTACAAGATATATATGTACTATATATTACAAGAACATTTCTCAGGTTCAAGTTTTCTCGAGATGTTTTTCTTCACAGTCAGCCATAGTATTAGACTAACAAAATTTGCTTATTCTAGTTCTTTTCATCATCATATCTTATTAGCCTCTTAGAGTCCCAATCTCAGAGCTATGTCTCGCAAGGATGGTATGGGTATATTCACCACGCCAGCTAACAACGTTCTGGCAATTTCAAACCCCGAGATTTCTGCATTTTCCCACGTATTACTGAACATTTCTCAGGTTCAAGTTTCCTTGCGATATTTTCCTCCACACTCAGCCGAAATGGTTGCCAATTTAAATCGGTAAATGGTAAATTTTTTTGGTATTTGACGTCGCTCGAACTTGCGGACCTCAGTTTGATACTCCACCGATCAAACCTCTCGACCACCACAATAGAATATAATAGCGTTGAAGAATATACAATATCATTAGATAGTAGAAATCAAAGTCCCCTACCGCGTCTGTCTGTCTGTCTTTTCGTAATAAACTCTAAAACTATCCAACGGATTTTCATGCGGTTTTCACGGGTGAATAGAGTGATTGTTGAGGAACGATTTACTATATAATTTGTCAAGGATTTTTTTTATAATCAGGGCGGGACAACGTCTGCCGTGCCCGCTAGTCTTATTATAAAAATGAGAATAGCAACCCTAGCTGTAATTCAAAGGGTTCGCAGATTCCATATATTATAATCGATCGCTTTTTTCTTTTCTCGAACTGACTACGCTATTGGCCTAGCAAGGCCTTAACAGCTTCACCGGACTACTAAGGCGAGCGCTTAAGCCACTCAACCGATTTTATTTTCACAACTAGCTCAAGGATGCACGGCACGTCTCGGTTTGGACTGTTGCTTAAATACAGAGGTGGAGGCAGGACCTGGCGGACGCGCGTTACGGTCGATATACGATCGACGCCGTCCGCCCGGTCCTGCCGGAGTGGAACCAAAGGAAGTGGGGCTCCCTGACGTTCCGTCTGGTGCAGGTGCTGACCGGGCACGGGTGCTTCGGTTGGTACCTGCACCGGATAGCTCGCAGGGAGCCGACCGCCGTATGTCACGAGTGCGGCGTTGAACCGGACACCGCGCAGCACACACTTTCGGAGTGTGCTGCGTGGGAGGAGCAACGCCGCACTCTGGCTGCGGCGGTAGGACAGGAGCTCTCGCTGCCGAGCGTGGTTGTGGCCATGCTCGGCAGCGAGGATGCGTGGAACGCAATGGCCTCCTTCTGCGAGGAAGTCGTCTCGCAGAAGGAGGCGGCGGAGAGGGTCCGGGAGGAGAACCCTCAAAGTGACCCTCTCCGCCAACGGAGGACAGGCAGGAGGAGGCGGCAGTTTGACCGCCGCCTCCTCCCACCGTAACCGGACTTAGGGAGGATGGGTCGGGGGGCCCATTCTCCCATTGCACAGGTCCGGCGGACGGAGGAGACGACCGGTGTGTACACGGTTGTCTCCTAACAAGACGGGGTCCGGCGGCGGCGCTTTCGCCGCTGGGCCAACCGCTGGGGCGGCACGATGAAATCTGTAGAGATCTCGTGTCGCCCCAACTATAGCGGCAGACGTACACCGTGGGGTTTTAGTCCGTGCGAGTCGGACATAACCCATCCTCTCCCCCGAGGGGGTGGGTATCCATAAGGGATTTCCCCACGTAAAAAAAAAAAAAAAAAAAAAAAATGGACTGTTGCTTAATGCATGCTTTAAGCTTAGCTACACATTCATACTTATATGAGTTATTGAAACATATATGTGTACCAAGCATACATACCTCAATAACTCTTATATGTATTTTGTATCGGATAATTTATCTAAACTATTTCAGCTCGATAAGGGAAAAAAATAAAACCCCACCATTTGTGCGCGTGCACGTGTGTGGAGGTGACATGTGTAATGTTGTTGCAGTGATGTACGGTTTTGCGTCACTATATCGCGCGAGCAACGTACTCAAGGGCTCCACGCCGAGGGAACGGACCTAGGCTTGAGCCGCTGCCGAGGTGGGCCTAGTCTGGTATAATCGGTCGCGATTGCATCAGTAATGCAGTAACCTAAGTGTTAATCAAATTTCGTCATGTACGATTTTTTTTTTCGAATTGACTACGCTATTGACCTAGCAAGGTCTTAACAGCTTCACCGGACTGCATACGATTTTTTTCCTTCATAGCAGAAATTCGAATTTGTGAATTCTGTTTTATGACACAAAGGCTGTTTAATTATATTTTTTAGAAGTAACATTGGCTATAAATTTTGTAGATTTTTGCAACATCAACTATGAAAATAATGTGATTATTAAAATATACCGTTTTATAATAAATTATATTAAAATTACAGAACATATAAGTTGTCAAAGAAAAAAAAATATTCGCAATAATTTTATTATGCTAATAGTAACGACAATTGTAGTAACGTATATATCTACTAATCTTAATAATATACTAGCTGTACCCGCAGCTCCGCACGCGTTTCTTTTAAATTGTATTAAAGAAATATAAAATTATGAGACCATGTACAATTATAGAAATGCTCTTTAAAAACAATTGTAAGTACGACACGCACGCCACCTACAATGACATGTAACGTATACATTACATGTATAAATACTAACAGTGTGTCGAATGAGGTTTATCATCAGCAACATATTGGGAACTTTAAGCCACCATATAACTACCTCAGTGCTCACTTACACTGTATAAGGAACTAATGAAACAATGACTTAAAGATATTATTATAATGTTATAATAGCCTCATATTGTCAATAAGTAATACGTTTATGGTCTAATATCTTATTAGAAAGAGACCCCTTAATAATTATAATGTTGAACTGTAAACAATTAATGAGCTGACGTCTTGAAATCTTAGATAAATATAAATCAAGATATAAAACTTTATATATATCTAAGCAGTTTTTAATATTTGACAATTTAAATAGTGCTCATGAAACTCGATTCAATATTCTTATGTTACCATGGTTGCTGAGTTATGTAGACGAAAACGCGGTAAATAAAGCAAAATGGACGCCAAAATGACCAAAAAGATTATTCAGAATACATATATACGTACACACAAACATATGAATATCAATTATATTTATTCGTGGAATCCAGTACAACGCACATCTTACGCACATGTTTCCATATTTTTGCTAAATTTCATGCGGACGAAGTCGCGGGTAATAGCTAATCTAAAATAGAATAAGCTAAATTACTTCTTATACGGTCAGCTATCTGCCAGTGAAAATCCCGTGAAAATCGATCCAATCGTTTTGGAGATAACATTGCGGGCGTAGACATGGTTAACAGCTAGTCTAAAATACTTTTTATAATGTCCGCTATCTGCCGGAGAAAGTCCCGTAAAAATCGATCAAACTGTTTTGGAGATAGCACTGCGGGCCAAGCCACAGTTAACAGTTAGTATAAATTAAAATTACCTAAATGACTTTTTATAAGGTCAGCTATCTGACAGTGAAAGTTTCGTGAAGATCGGTCAAACCGCTTTGGAGTTAGCACTGCAAGCAAAGCCACGGTTAACAGCTAGTCTAAATTAGAGTAGCCTAAGTAACCCGCTGTAATTTTAACTGCCTCCCAGTGAAATTCCCGTCAAAATCGGTCCAGCCGTCTCGGAGATTACCCGGAACAAACAGACAGACAGATAGACCGACAAAAATTTTAAAAATTACATTTTTGTTATCAGAAGCGTGTATACATTCATACCCAATCGGTAAAAAAAAAATATTTTGGTATTACATACAGACACTCCATTTTTATTATATGTATAGAAGAAGATATAGATTATTATTATCTTCTATACATATAATAACAATATAAATCCAACGTGTCTGTACTTTTTTGATTTTCGTAAAAAAAATTCTTGCCTGTGTCTAGGAATAAGTAATAGAATACATTTCAATCATTTTTGAAAATGTCTGTCTGTCTGTTTGTATGAACACACATCACTGCGAAAGTACAGGGTTCACAATAAAACCGCATATAAAAATTATAAAGCATATCCTCGGGAGTAACTTAGTCTTTGTTTCATTAAAAACGGCTCACTCGATCAAAAGTTATTGTAATTTTAATTGCGCCGTGACTTAAGTATGAGAGAAAAGTAGATAAGCGAATGGACTAAATACGTTGAGATGACTTTATTAGTCATTGTTTTGTACATCAGGTTCCACGTGGACGAATACGCGGGCACAGCTAGTTATATCAATAAAATGATAGAAGTCTGTTGTTGTGCGCGAATCAGTCGAAAACCAAAACAAAGATTTCGATCACATATTTTTGGTTTTACTTCTTAGACACTTGGCAAATATCTAAAACAAAAATTATCCCTATACTTCATTTAATATAAGGTTGTTGATATTTTATTAAGAAACTACGGTTATTTATAAGCACTACGCGCTCAGCGGCGTAGTTTTCCTGCCGTTATGGAGTGGGGCAAGCGGTGCGGTGCGCATGCAAAGAATAAAAAGGACGCGAAGAAATTTTGTAGACAATTTTTTTTAAGTGTATTTTACTTTCGATTTTTTTTAATGTTTTTTCTTATTAAGATAAACAACGCTTACGTCTTTCGGGTATCAGCTAGTGTATAAATAATGATACGATATGTGTTTAAATTGTAGTGTCCTTAATTTTTTTTAATATTATATGACACAAGTAAACAGGCGGTTCACCTGATAGTGAGTGATCACCGCCGCCCATAGACACTAGCAACACCAGGGAAGTCGCAAGTGCGTTGCCAGCCTAAAACCGAACACTACAGTAGTACTACATTAATACAAAAATCTTTTAGTTTTTTAGAAAATTAAAATATTCAAATGAATTTTAAACGAATTCCAAAATAAATACATAAATTGGAGGCTGAAATATTGTTTCATCTCGCATCGGTAATATCTGTACATACATCCCGACTGCGCCCAACGAGACCAGACGCCACGTCATGCCATCAGCATCACTATACGTCTACGTATTGTAAACGCTAGAACGACTCAGTTATTTTCCACTTCGTGATGCATTGACGACTTAATTTAAGTTGTTATTGTACTCAGATGTGAGATTTTTAGAAATAGAACTGTTCTTGTTTAATATAACGTAGTCTCAGTGCTAAGAAGTTACACACTGCATAGAGACGTATGCCAAGATTACGATACAGAAGTTAAACAGACGCGGACGTTGTGGATTTAATTCCCACGCTGCCTTGGTTTATTGAACGACGTCCTCATGTTACAGTTTAATAATAGCTACTTTTATAATAATCCCACAAATCTAAGCCTTTTGATTAGATACAATTACAAGTTCTTAAATCATTGATGCTTCCCGATGTTCTGTGGTGTCATATTTGAGAACAGAATTTTCATGTTCTTTTAGTTCTTATCAGAATCATATCACACCAGCTTCTAACAACCCCAATGCAGATACATAGACCTCTTCCTGGGGGAAGGTATGGTTATATTTACCACGCTAGCTAACGACGTATTGGCAATTTATAACTCCACAGATTTTTGTATTTTCCCACGTTCTACTACAAGAACATGTCTCAGGTTCAGGTGTCTTCACGATACTTTCCTTCAAAGTCATCCGATATTGTTACCAATTTAAATTAGTAAATGTACGCAAATTCCAAAAAAATCGTTAGTAGATGTTAGTAGATGTTCGAACTTGTGGGCATCGAATTGATATTCCACCGGTTAAACCAATCGACCCACAGGACTTAGCTCTTATGCTATTGGAGATTAATACACTTTGCACCGTACCTATCCTAAATTCACATTAACTAACGTTCATTTGTTTTGAATTACGTCTAGGTCTTAATGTTACAAGACCAAGACCTCTTTTCTTCGCTGAATGGCAGGACATGACATCGTTATATCATGTTACGCAAGGCGTGTCTCTGTGCGGGTTGGTAAGGAACCCTTACTCGAAGGATCGCTACCATCATGCACATGTAGATAAATCCGTCATAGTTTGGCATACTTCCGTACCAGCTTGTATATGTCCAGCAGATGTCAGCCTTGGAAACCGGCAGTACATCAATGACCGTCTATGCATTACCTATTGATGGTACAAATAAAAAGACAAACAAAGAATATTTTTTCAAATAAAACAAAACAGTTCATGTACAATGTAATACAAACAGTAATAATTATGTATAGTGTATATTTCGTAACTACGGACGCAGCATGTTATCACCTGTGTGCTCTGTGTTATCGATGTAGCTCGTAAGTCGAACGAGGACATTGGTTACGTGGTCTCCTGTCTTGAAGCGACCGTACTTTTAACAGTTACAGTTGAATCCCCTTCGAATAATTTCGAATGTTCTCGAAGCATAATATAATAAGGCACTTTCTAGTCTTATCTAACTAGATAATTAAGTTGAGTCTGTCACTTAGTACCTTGTTTTGTGTACATCAATCGCATAATGCTATTGCAATTGCGCTTATAGCTTAGCGTGTTTATATTATTACAATATTAATTTTTTAGCTCCACTATCATTATCGTCTCGAGATCTATTGTTAGTTTTGATCATTTCGAATAAATTAATTATTTTTCATACATCGATCGGCAACGGGGATACGGAAAAATGAAAGAAACCAAAATTTTTTGTTGTTTTTTAAATGTATCGGTATATTGTACTTCTACAGCTTCGGAATCTTCTGCGTAAAGAGAATTTAAATGCAGCTGGCAGATTTTTTGTAAAAGCCTTATAGTTAAATAATTTGTTAAAGTTTTTCGGTAAGGTCTGACCGATTTTGGCAGCCCATGGTGGGCATGGTATTGTGGGGGGTCCAGAACGGTTTAACAAGTATCCGAGATCTAAATAAAGGTCCTACTGGATTAACTAACCAATAACTTATCACAGAAAAGACAGATATCGTGTTTACGAAGGCATTAGTTTTAATAAAAAAGCCGATTCGTTTACAACCTTATTTAATTTACGTGGCCGTTATAAAGGTTATAACCTATATTCATCACAATAAAAAATTTCATTTCTACCACAGGTACATACATTACTTATATATGATAATGTGTAGCAGCCGTGCAACCAATCACACTTTACAGACCAGAATATAAGAGTTTATGCATTTTTCTGGTGGCATTTTGTAGCAAAGCAAGTACCTACACAATTCATCTGATCTTAAATAATCATAGCAGTTTTTTTAATTGTTTTGTTAATTGATAGGCTGCTTCTACCAAATGATGAGATTTAATTTTTCGGGATGCCAATGCATTTAGTTATGTGCAGCCATGAACAATAATGCTTTTGCGGCAAAAGTATATACGTAATCGAACATTGCATTGTTTCTATCACTTGCTAGATTTAAAAGGAGATCATATATATACTATATTTTGTCGTGTTAAGTGTTATTAATTCTTAAATTGCCTTATAATCGTTGTACTTAGCCTATATATTATTATTTTATTAATATAGATTATATCATTATAAGAAATAGTTTCAAATATTAGAATAACGCACACATTACAATTTTTATTTCTATACACACTTAATAAGAAATATGTCAGAAACACTTTTTTTAATCGGTATTAGAGATTCAAAACCAATAAAAGGGTAATAAAATCTGGCTGTTTTTTTCTAAGTCATGAATTTGAAAAGTTGGCAAACGAATAAATGACACCTCTACAGTTTATAATCACATTATAGAGAGCGCTGCGGATATAAATTTGACAACCGCTAATCCTGTATTTTGATCCAAATGACAAATACTTTAATAATGACTCAAAATTTATAACAAAAGACATAACACGTTCTGAAATTAAAAATGAAATGTTCTAATTTTAGATTACAACAGCCACGAGATGAACGCCGAGCAAAGGCGCGTGGCACGAAGACAGCCGGACACTCGGCACGCCAATTAACGGAGACGCGTTCACACGGCAGGGCAACCGGCTAATAGTGCCAATACCCTACCCGAGCGCCACACGCACGGTTATCGTTGACATGCCTCATCGCTCGCGCTTGCTACATCCATAGTAATAGTAACGAAAACGCGTAAGTTAACGTTGTATTCGTCCCGGACAAGCGTCCATACGATTTGAAAATAGAGAAACTCAAACATTCGCCCGATTATTGGGATCGCTGTCGATGGTCGGTCAGTGCGCTGCGTCGCGTCGCTCTCGTCTCGCCTCGCACTATTTATATCAGAAAGAGAGAACGCGTTTCGACACTTCACGTATGTGTATACCTTTATTTTATTACCATTTGTAGCCGGTTTTAACCTGCAACGATTAGTAAGCGTGGTTTATTTTATTGTGGCTTATGATGACGCTACTCGCTTGAGGCAGACATTTTATATTTGAATATTGGTTCATTCATGTACACATAAAGTTTTTTTCGACTTTAACAAGTAGCTCCTATAATTATGCCATTATTCCTTTTACTGCGTTATAATGTGTTTACTATTAGTAGGTATACTTTGGCAATAATTAAGACTATGTTAGTTTACTAGTGATCTTGTTACATTAACACTTTCTACTCAAAGATAAAGATGCTGTCCTGTTTTTTGTAGATTCCTTGATGGATCGGACAGCTACGACTACTGATGAGTTGTTGATCTTTCAATGGTAGCTGTTGCTTTCAGATTGTATTGTGCTAATTAGATTCTCCAGATTTTCAGTAGGGTTTGTTCTGATGCAATTAATACATACCTTAATACTTGTTCGCTTCAAAATACAAGTCAATAGAAATGACAAAGGAGTACAAACAAGTAGGTAGGTTAAATAAAAAAAGAGTTGTGAAGGCTTTTAAAGAAATCTCGGGATATTTTTAAAACAGTATCGTGGGAGTTCGTGTACTTTGATGGCTGCCGACGAACGAGCGGTGTTCGTAAGACAATTTTTTACCACAAACTCCTACCTGCCTGTTGCTTTTATACAAAAATTAAAACTATAATATAGACCTCTTTGTGCTCCATCAAAGATACCGAACATAGGTTTTGATTCAAGTATTTTTTACGCAACGTACCTATCGTGTACGATTTGGCGAGGGTTTTTTTTATTTAGCGTAATATTCTTAACGCTACAGATGGATTAATAGTTCTTATGAAAATTGAGCTCTTATTTTGACTACACTGTTTTTTCATTGTAAAAAAACTCGTTGGTAGTAGTATATTTTAAAATTAATGTAAAAAATATAAATTACTTTTAATTACATATTTCAAAATTAGCAACGAAAGCATTTAGTAAACAAAACCTACGTAAATGATATTTAGTAAAAAAGCATGTTTAGTTAATTTACAATATCGACAAAGGATTAAAACATTTCATTTCATTTTAAGTTTACCCATGCAGTAAACGTGATGGTTCTACTGTAAAACAAAAGCACCGACAGACCGACTAATTTAATTGATCGAGTATTTGGCGGGATTCCGGACCGCGGAGTAAAAAAAGCCCCGCGGATATGTACCTGCGTGTGCGCCACCTGTGTGGTCCAATGACAAGCAGCTATCCACCACAGTAGTGATCATAGTTAACGATAAACATTAGCGCCATCTATTCATATAATACCGACGTACTAAATTTTCAAATTATTTCATTGTTAAAATACATTTTTCTTTTTGATATATCACAATTTAAGCTGATTACAAAGCATCAACTACTTTCAATAGAAATATGGAAAAGTGTATGTGCATGTCATAGATTTATTACACTGCATATTATATGATTTGCAGTATGAGTTTTCTCAATCACATTTGCTCCGTACACTCTTTACTTCTTTGTTACATTCGCTGTGTATTTTTGAAGTTATACTTCTTTTGGCGCGTTAGGGAAAAATGATTGTAAATTTTTAAGCTGCGCGCGCACATCTTCACGACAAACCGACACCCTGAAATCCTACGATACACGCGCACACCGTCACGAAAAACCGACACCCTGAAGTTAGCTATAGTCAACATTTTGTTTCTTTGTATTTGTTGTTTCTTGTATTAAAGCTCTCAATGTATTAAATACCTTTTTTTATTGTTAGTGTTGTTTTTTCTACAAAGATAAAATTTTTGAAAAGATTTTTATCTTGTTACGACAAAAAAGTATAACTTCTAACGCGTGTACATAAGTACACACACACTTTTTTTATATATATTTTTAGCTTTTATATTTTTAGTTAGGTCTAACAAATTATATTAAATGAATTCTTTTATTAATATTATTATTTCTGCTTTTTAAATATCTTGATGAGATTATGACAGAAATACGTTGCAAGTTACTTTAAAATCGATTAGTAAATTTATACCAAGTGGACAGACCAGAAAACTATTTAACAAAATGCGTTAATGGTCAAATGAATAAAAATGTACAATTAATTCAAATCACTGGTATAACCAGTAAAATTCTGTTAGTGCTTCTAGATATATTTGTTTATTCTTTAATATTTTTATACGCATACAATAATACATTTCGGAAATTATAATCTACTAGCTATTTCCCGCGACTTTGCTTGCGTTAATGTAGACTTGGGCTATGTTTTAGGAACACATGTTTTTCTGGATGAATGTTAAGCTACGTCCTTTTCTGACACGCTGATAATGTGATTGCAAAATTTTATGATGATAGTAGATAGTATATAGATAATAATTAGTGGAAACATAGCAAACAAATAAACAAACAAACGTACGTTCGAATTTATAATATCAGTTGGGAAGTCAGGATTAGACTAATACTAATTAATTTATTTACTATCAGTAAACTTATTCGCCTCTTAGACTTAGTAAGAATTTCTGAATGCAGGAATATAGGTGTTCCTAATGGGACTATATTATGTACAATGAACTGTAAGTAGTTAATAGTACTATATCACTTTGAGAAATAGGTCTAAGGTATTCTCGTATAAGGCTTACTGGTTTTTTTGAGAACGCAGCAGTTAAGAGTGAACAACTTAGACGAAAATTACTGGAACCAATCTATTAAATGTATTTTGGGTGTGACGTAATTAGGATAACTGAATCAAATAATGTAATGTAAATATTATTACCATAAGATCTACTTTGCATCATCAGTTTTCAGTATTATTCCGGGCTGTGGGCGTCTCGGCCGATGAATATACACGAACTGACCTCAAAACGAAGTAAACCGAAAGAAAGTCACTATGTTTTGTTTATTACCATATGTGGAGCTGTGGGTGCCCCCCCCCCCGGGGGCGTCCTCCCCCCCCCCCCCCCTCGCGGCAAGATTTTCCCATTTCCCGTAAAACTTAGAAAGACTGAATTTAGTAAGATACCGACATAATTAAATTCCAGAAACAATGACAAATTGGTCATCCCGTTTTTCAGGCTCAGTAAGATCAGTAATAGTATTTGAAATAATAGATCAATAAATTCCCAAGACACATTACCGATTTGCCGGATGGTAATTTCAAGCATAATATCAAGCGAGTTTTGATATCAAAAGGCTATTTATTATAGTGTGGATCAGTACGCAAAAGATAGTGGTCTGGAAGTAACAACCCTATCTCTACATCCTCCAAAAACGAATGCAACTATATTGCAGTTTTTTTTTAAATATGTACAAAGAAAAGATCTAACAATATTGCCAGTTTTTCTCGATGACTAGGTTCTATTCCAAAGCGATGGTAGTTTTAACGTTCAAAAGTACCTAGTCAATTCCTAAATTGAAATAAGATTTTTTTAAATTCTGATTTAGACATGACTAAGCATTCAGTTATGATGAGAGTTAATCCTTTTGTATGATCAAGATATCATTTACAATTGTAAGCACAGTCTTGTTCTAACACTATCCATTAAAAAAGTGCATAAATAACGTAATAAAACTATATTTCACGATTAAAAACAAACATTTTAGAAGTAGAAGACAGACGTCAGTATAAAGAATTATGTTACTATCTATATTTGGTTCTAAAATACATTATGAATGCCGCACACGAGGCAGGATGTTGATAAGATATTTGCATATCCATAGTGTAATGTATTAATAGTTAAATAACTCCAAGATTATACCTATATTCTTACAATATGATATCCCAGTAAAAGAGTACATATATTATCTATATGTCCTAATCATTATTATTAATATTATAAATATTTATGAAATTTATAATTAATGGCGGTCCCGGTGACGTTGTCCCACCCTGATAATAAAAAAAAATACTTTCCGACCGCAGGGCAACATACCAGGTTCAATTATGAATCTAAACCATTGTCAAAACCAATGGAACATATAAAAAAAATCATCAAAATCTGTTCAACCGTCTAGGAGGAGTTCAGTTACATACACACGGACAGAAGAATTATATATATAAAGATGAATGGATGTGCATGAAATGCTTAATGTACTCGTAACTAACGTATTTAAATTGATTATTATTAATACTGTAAATTGCTTTCGAATTGAACGTCTCTTTTTTTTTAGAACATATGATGAGTATAGTGGGCTAACCTTAAAAGATAGATATATGCCCTCACAGACTTCTTTGTAGATATATAAAAGGGGAATATCCGAACATACATTGTTTTGTTATATCTCAAAAGGATTATGCGGCGTTTTCGATGAAAACTCCCAGGCGGCTTGACTTTTTCCGACATCTCCAACAACTGTTGTTGTATTTCAACCAATTTACGCAGAAACTTGACAAATCACATACCAAAACTTTCCCAATGAATCTCTTTATCGATTGGTGAAAACTGCATGTAAAACCGTTCTGTAGTTTTTGAGTTTATCGCGAACAGACGGACAGACGTGGCAGGGGACTTTGTTTTATACCATGTAATGATATAATGATGATTGTAGTGCCACGTTCTGGGAGTCGTGTAATGAATAGGAATACTTTCATGACACCTCACTGTAGAACCAATATTGGCCAACACTCTATATCGTATATTTTAGGAATACAACGGCATACACCAATTTGTTGACATATTTAGTTGTTCCTTGCGTGTATTTCAATTAAAACTAATAACTTATTTGTAATTCATTGTATTTAAGCAGGCTGTGTTCACTGTTTTAAGACCACAGCCAGATTTATATTTAATATATCTTCGTTAATGTAAGGGAAATTATTGTTTGTGTGACGTCTAGTTTGTGGACCAAATAAAAAATTATACGAAAGAGAGTTTGTTTGTTTGTTTATCACACTTTAATGCTTAACTACTTTTTTGACATTATGACTAATTATGACACATGATTACAGGTACGAAACAAATTATATAAGAATAACTCCCAAAAGAAATATTATAAATATGAATGTGAATTTGTTTGTCACGCTTTCACGTTTAATTACTCAAGCGATCATAATTGAATTTTAAATTTTTTGGAAGGTGTACAATAAAGAACATAGGGTAGCGCTCATCCATCCATCCATCTAAAAATCTATTGTTCCCGAGGGATAGATTAAATCAATATTAATGCAAGTGAAGCTGTGAGCAAAAGCTAGTATTGATCTATTTTTATTTAGATTATTATCGTATTCTCTATTAGTGACCGATTAATTTTATAGCTATTTCGATATTTTGTATCTTAACATCCTAAACTAAAAAGTCCCGACATAGACCTCAATGCCTTAAAATATTCTTATGTTATTCGATACTAGATTTTTATTATACACAAGGTAATAGATATTCTTATTGTTTTTCTAACAATGTGGATTAGGACAGTACCTCCATAATATATTAAATAGATAAGTTATTAAAATTAAAAATGAAATGACTGTATATAATATCAAAGTAACAACGTTTTACCAATTGGATATGAAATTTTGAAACGGTTGGACCAATTTTGATGGGTAGACTGGTAGATTGCTGAAATTGTAAATAGTAGCGTAAACTATTTTATTTTACACTAGCTGTTACCCACGACTTTGTCCGCAGGGGAATACTCAAAATGCTTGTAACGATTTTTTTTCTTTTTATATCATAGGATGCAAACGAACAGGCTCAACTGATGTTAAGCGATCACCGCCGTCCATAGACACTAATAACACCAGGGGAGTCGCAAGTGCGTTGCCAGCCTGTGTTTGCCTCCGGCGCTCTCACTGGCCGAAGGAAATGGAACAATGCAAGCACTGTTACTTCACGTCGGTGTTTCTGTGTGTCGGGTGGTACTACCCCGGGCGAGCCGACCCATTCATGCTGAAACCAGTAATAGCTTCAGCGTGGCTCTACCACCTACAAGAACGGTTTCACGGGTCTTTAGTATGATATAATATTTAAACCTGTACGTTCAAATTATTATTAAAAACACTGTAATATAATTACTCTACAGCCCAACTATGAATTAGGCTGTAACACTTACGACTCTTGATACATGAGGAAATTCACAAATGTTGCTGGTAATGATCGTTTCAATAGCAAATCGCAAACCCACAATAAGAGTAATTGTTCCAAGATTTTCATGTTTTTCTTGTATTCCTCAAAGTGTTTATTATTTCATTACCCCATTTAGAACCGTGTAATTTTTATATACAGGTTTTATATATAGGAGTAATTTCTATATTGTACAATAAAAACAAATGTTAAATTGAAACCTTGGACGAAAAATATATAAACTGTAACGTGTTAAGTAAAATTAATAACTATGAGAGATTACGTTCAAGATATATCTAGAGTAAAAAAAAATTGATTTATATACGTTATAATATTGTTTACAAACGTAGTATTTTGGATCAACTACCAACGTTGTTGCAATCAAACGAAGTGAGCGATCAGCCTTGGTGTTACGTTTGAGATCTTGTGGCGGGCGTGACCACGATGCTCAACAAATGATATCATACCACAACCCGACGATTACGTAGTAATCAAACCACTCACTACATCATCGCGCAAGTTACCACCAAACATATCCCATCGAACAACGACGTAACCATTACGCGGCCGAAATGACTCGAAAAGAATACTCACTGTTGCAAATTCGCTATGGATTTCAAAACTTTGACAGTTTCGAGACGCGTTGCAAGGTGGCAACTATTATTAGTGGATCGCAGTCTACTGATAATTGTTGTCTAAATATTTACCGTTCTGCAAGTATATCGGTGCTTATTCCAACCTTTAACAACAGTACGCTGCCGAATACATAATAGCGAAGTTAATAACCTTTCGACGAATAATTTAAAAGTATTAAAGAAAATAAAGATAATTGTATTTTTGAACGTAGTACAGCTAAAATAAAGATAATTTATAATAAAGCTTTTGTTGTTATGATGATGATTATATTGTAATAAATCGTTAGGAGTAGCGGAGAGAGACCTAATTATTTAGTAACAATTATTATACATATTTTTATAAAATACTAAGTGATACCCGTCTGCGTCGTTTATTATCTTAAAAATATATTTTACTAGCGGGCCCGGCAGACGTTGTCCCGCCCTGATTATAAAAAAAATCCTTGACAAATTATATACCAAAACGTTCCTCATGAACCACTTTATCCACTGGTGAAAACCGCTTGAAAATCCGTTCAGTAGTTTTTGAGTTTATCGCGAACAGACAGACAGACAGACGCGGTAGGGGACTTTGCTTTATACTATGTAATTATATAGACAGGAACAAACATAAGTATCACACCGCTTGCTCCACTTTTCCACGGTAAAAAACAAATATCATTGAACGCGGAATACCTATGAAGATGATAGTTTGTTATCATTTTATTACCATTAAAGATCAAGTGGCTAAATATATAAAATTTAAAAAAAATATCGAAAACTATCCAGTAGTTTTTGCGTGATGTACGCACAACGTCAGACCTCTAAGTTCTAACACTTTATTTATATACTAGTTGTGTCCGACTCTGTCCGCGTGGTACCTAGTGTAAAAAAACAGTGACTAATATAATGACCTGAATATTAAGTCCATTTACTTATCTACTTTTCTCACGTACTTAAGTCGCGTCGTCATTAAAATTACAATAACTTTTGATAGAGTGAACCGATTTTAATGAAACAGAGACTAAATGTTACTCGAGGATATGGTTATGATTTTCTCGGTGAGGTTTTATCGTGAACGTAGTACTTTATCAGTGATGCGTATTCATACAAACAGACAGACAGACGGACATTTCTAAAAATGATTGAAATGTATTTTATTACTTACTCTGAGACAACTTCAACAATTTTTTTCACGAAAATCTCAAAAGTACAGACACGTAACATTTACATTCTTATTATATGTATAGATGAAAATATTATCAAAATTATGTAATATAGATTTTTTTTAATATGATGTCTAAAAATACTATAATACAAAATAGTAAACAACATTGTGGAACCTTTATTTTCAAACCTGAAAACACAACCTGATAGTTAAATGTCGATCGAAATTATTTTATAATAATTAATATTATCAATACATGTTTATACCTAATAATGACATCTATTCAAAATAGTGAATCTTATAGCTTTCCCAATCAGCTTTCCGATTGGAAGATGTGACTTTAACGATGCTGAATGTCATTAAATAAGGAACAGTGATAATTTTAAATTAAATACAAAATTAATTCGTTTTCTAACTATATTTTTCGACATAAACAATAAAGCATTTACCCGAATACCTACAAGAGCATTAGGAATTCAGGCAATTTTAACTATTACTTCAACAATATTCTGATATTTTTTCTGACAAAATTAGAATTGAAGTAACTCCGTGGTAACATTTTCAGATGCTTCATGAAAAAATGGATGTGTAGATTATTTGTTCTTCATAAGAAATAACTTTAATGTCGTTAATGCATGATAGTAGAACACATTTTACTGGCTGGGTTTGCTACAATTTGATTGTATTTTTTTTTAATATCATAGGAGGCAAAGGAACAGATAGTTCACCCGATGTTAAGTGATCACCACCGTCCATAGACACTAACAACACTCAGGGGAGTTGCAAGTGCGTGTCCAGCCTGTGTTTGAGGGGAAGGGGATGGCGAGAGGAGAGGGGTGGATAGGGGAGGGGAGGGGAGGGGAGGGGAGGGGATGTGGGCATCCGGCGCTCTCACAGACCGAGCGAAACGCAACAACGCAAGCACTGTTACTTCACGTCGGTTTTCTATGAGAGTGTGGTACTACCCCGAGCGAGCCGACCCATTCATGCTAAAACCAGTAATAGCTTCAGTAATTCGTTATTAATATCTGAAGTAAGAGAAGATATTAGATACAAGCATGTGTAGATAGATTACAGTATCTTAAAAAATACCTACAAACATTTAAAAAATAATAACGAGATGGCGTCATGTTCCTTTTTTTATAGGACACTTTTTTTATGAAATCTGACCAATGAAACTCTTCATAAAATCTTGTATTAACACTAAACAGGCTGGAACATAATGTAAATTACAGTAAACCATATTTTCTCATTAGCACTATGTAGGTAGGTGCTAAGAAGTCCGGAGTACATAACTTATCACGTTACCATTTAACTAATCTCTATAGTAAAAAAAAATCTATCTAAAGTAGAGAAAAAATAACGCAAATTTATTACGTAATTATTCTTACGTCACAGCGTTGAAAATATCTGAGACACACGACCATACATTCATTGAACATACGGCAAATTTAAAAGTTAATCTGAAAATGAAAGTAAAATATTATTATGTATAATAACGTTATATCTTCCTTACATAGTTATTTAAATTGGTCAAGCAAAACTCGTTTCTAAAATTTCTATTAAACATGATATATAAAATTATAATTGTACGGGTAATTAATCTTCCCTACTTAAAATATCATGAATAAACATGTAAGTTATCACAAGTCTGCTTAATATTATTACTAGTGTATTACTGAAAAAAAAAACAATGATTTTATTTAAATGCTGTCAATAACATCGTCATTTTCATTAGAATTGACTCGTGTCTAAAATGATTTAGGTTACAACAGTGGCAAAAATGTTAACTTATGACAGTCATTACTTTAAGTTAATGCTATAATTATATGTGATAAAAAAATGTGTGTGTATGTGAGTGATAAAAAAGTCGAGACCTCAATTTTGAACTCGTATGACACAAAATTTCAATAATACAATGCAATAAAAAGTAGCAAATTTTCAGATAATAATAATTTTACTCACCGATCTTATAAACCGTAAGGGTTTTATTAAAATACTAGGCTTTTGCTCGTGGCTTCGCTCGTGTTAATATTGATTTAAACCTATCCTTCGGGAACAGTATTTTTTTCCGGGCGAAAGTACCCTATGTCTCTATCTATCTATACCTCTGATAAAGTGTATACAAAATGTTATGATGCTTGTGCAGATAAAAACGAAAATATAACAAACCAACTAACATTAACATTTATATTATTTGTAAGGATTGTATTAGGAGTAACTTCTTTATACTTTCTTGGTGGTAGAGCCACGCTGAAGCTATTACTGGTTTCAGGAAAGGGCTGGCTCGCCCGGGGTAGTACCACCCGACCCACAGAAAACCGACGTGAAGTAACAGTGCTTGCATTATTGCGTTTCGTTCGGTTAGTGAGAGCGCCGGAGGGCCACCTTCCCTCACTTCCCCTCTCGTCTCCCCCTCCTCCCATTCCCCATACACAGGCTGGCAACGCACTTGCGACTCCCCTGGTATTGTTAGCGTCTATGGACGGTGGCGATCACTTCACATCAGGTGACCAACCTGTTCGTTTGCCTGCTATGAAATAAACATAAAACTTATATATTTGATTCGTATCTGAAATTATAATTAAAAATGTCGTATTCTGTGTAACCAAACGGGTCTTCTTGGGGGAATGTAACTTTTTTTTTCGATCTGACTACACTATTTCCCTATCAAGGGTTTATAGCTTCACTGGACTACGGGAAAGTAAACATCACGCTAGCTCTTATATAACGTACTCTGTCCGCCAGCCCACGACGTATTGAAGATTTCAAACCTGAAAAAATTCACAGTACTATACTTTCCCAAATACAATTTACTACTAAAGTTACTACTACTAAAGTTACAATTAAAGTTACTACAAGAATATTTTTTGGGTTCAGATTTCCTCACGACGTTTTCCTTCACCGTCAGTCTATAATATCACTTCAATAACAATAACAAATTAGTATACGAATTCCTCAAAATTCACTTGTACACGCTGGGGTTTTGCGGTTAACGAATCGATATTTCACTGATCAACACACTCGCCCAACGCGACTTGTTTAAATAAAATTAAATTACTTCAAAAAATGCCGATTTATTACTGATCAGTATCAACAGTGTGTTATATAAAACAAAATACAATAATAATACAAAATTACATAAGAACTAAAAATTGTTTCATGGACATACCTACTTCTTGAACCTACACCATTGATATATAAAAACCCAAATTGCACAGTCAACGTCTCAAATCCGTCCGCATAAAATGAGTGCACAATTGAGAATTCTTAGCTCATGTCGTGTCTCATCACTCGCGTCTTTGGACTTTTTGTACACTGCTTTGTAAAAACAACTTTAAACAATTCGTGTAAGGTTGAATTTGCAAAAACATAAGTTTACAATATAACTATAACTACTTAGGTCTATCGGTGAGTTTTTGGAGACGATTTTCAGCGTTACTTTTATTCGAGACTGTGCATCTTGGGTTTTTATATATAAAATACCGACACATAATGTTGTCAAATTGTCAATATATTGTCTTTTATACAATGTTCACCAATTTCCTCTAGTGACAGGATGTCAGTTAATTGTTTCTTTCTTCTATCACGCAGGTCTCTAATAAATTAATGCGTATTATTCGCCCGCGACTTGCACTTGCAAACATGCAAAACTTAATTACAATAGGTTTTTACATTTTAATATACATTGGCGAGTAAAACAGGTAAAAAGGTTCTGTGTCAATAAACTCTTAAGTTAACTAACTTCATATAACTTTATTTGTGCAGATATTTGATAACTTTTACGTTATCTACGAATAAAAATAACCACGTCAACGTAACCATTTGTTGTTTAAAATGTAACTGTAAATTCTCGTGATTATTGTACATTTACAAGGTTAAATAAACAAATGTTGTGAACTTTATCGCATTTATTTGAGTTTATATTACACTACAAACCATGAAACTAATTTACTTTATCATCAACTATATAGCATTGTTTTTTTCTTGGGAGTAATAAAATATTCAAATCGCGATAACATAGGAAAAGGTGTTTCATAAAATTGTAATTATTCACGAAAGTAGAGAACAAAGTGGATTATTAAATGTTGATTAATATATGTTCGAAGGGAAAACAGTATACAGTAAGTAACAGTAACAATATATAGCATAGCATGTACAAAAACATACGCAAGTAGATGTAGATATGCGTGTTACACCAACATTCGAATTTTAATATTATATAAAAACACGTGAAAATTTATTTCGATATCCCGTATTCATGAAGAATGACTTAATAAAATTATATATTTGATATATAAATAATCATATAATCTATGGAAATAATATAAATTCAAAATTAATTGATTGTGTTTCACTGCTATATTTATGTTAATGCTATAAGTTTTGTTTTAAATCATTCCATAATAATTATTTATATTAATACAACAATGTATATATTTAGCAATTTTTGATTTTATATATGTACTTATATATTTTGTTATGAGCATGTGTTTATTAAAAGTTAGTTTAGAATTATATCGTTTATATTTACATTAATGTCATTTGTATTTTCTCGTCAGATGTGAATATTATACACAAATGCATGAGTGGTTGGTTACATTTTAAAATGATTTAGCTCAATTATGAACTTGTAACGTACATATAACACGTTTTATTTTTTAAGATTTCCACTTTTTGTACACAGAGAATGAAGTTGAAATTTTGGCGTTCATAAAGATTTTTTTTTATGATGTTCATATTTTACAAGTACAAAATATGAAGATCTTGAAAAATAACTTATAATATTAGAAACGGCTAAAATTTGATTTAGATTATTTTGAAATGTAACGACACACATATCGATCGATGCACGTGAATATATCCTTACTAATATTCCTACGTCCTTACTATTATATTACACGTCCATTGATATACAAAAACCCAAGATCCACAATAATTAACGTGTCACAGCCGGCACACAAAAATGAGTGCATTATGCAGTCATTTCAAATAGTCTCTCGTCGCTTTCGTCCTTATAAAAACAACTTTAAATCATTCAGTTAAGGTTGAATTTGCAAAATCATAAGTTTATCGCATAACTGATATCATTTTTGAACTGACTACGCTATTGGCCTGAAAAGGCCTTAACAGCTTCACCGAACTACTAAGGCGAGCGCTTAAGGCACCCGATTTTGATTTCGATTTCAGATCGCATAACTATAACCACGTATGTATATTATCTGTGTGTCTTGGGTTTTTATATGTCAATGTACACATTTTATATGTCATTTTGCAAACGCGTCGTCAATGGTATAGAAAATATATAGGGTACTTTGATCCCGAAAAATGTAATCGAGCAAAGCCACTAGCAAATGATAGTAGAATATAAATTATACAAGGATAAAGATCTACAAACATTATACGAGTCGGAATAATGACTATAATAGAATGAAGGGCGCGATTTCACGTATTGGCAACAGTTGAAACTGCATAGACCGAAACGATTCGCATTAAACGCCGGAGTCGTTGTAAATGCATATTATTGCTTCCCGTGTGACATCAAAGAGTTATTGATAAACAACAAGTATGAATTATTACTATTCAGAACGTTACAGTACTGTTGATATATTTACCTAAACACGTGGCCTGTAAAATCACGTGGCCTCGGCGCATGTCACAACACAATAACGTTGTACTAAGCTCGAAATAATTGGAGTTTTAATAAATTGAAAGGACTGTATCATATTTGTTGCGATAAAACACACGAAGGTGTTAAATTATAACAAATAGTTTATTTATTTGTTTTTTTATTACAAAACTAGCTGAGCCCGCGACTTCGTCAGCGTTGAACCTTATCTAAAAATCAATGATTAATAAAGTCATCTGAATGAATAATTAACTTATCTACTTTTCTCTCGTACTCACGCCGCGTCGTTATTAAAATTACAATAACTTTTGATAGAGTGGATCGATTTTAATGAAACAGAGACTAAGTTATTCTCGAAAATATGCTTTATGATTTTCTTGGTGTGGTTTTATTGTAAATATAAGTAGACAGACAGACCGACAGACATTTCTAAAAATGATTGAAATATATTTTAACTAGCGGACACGGCAGACGCTGTCCCGCCCTGATTATAAAAAAATCCTTGATAAATTATACACCAAAACGTTCCTCATGAACCACTTTATCCAATGTTGAAAACCGCATAAACATCCGTTCAGTCATTTTTGAGTTTATCGCGAACAAACAGACAGACGCGGTAGAGAACTTTGTTTTATACTATGTAATGATAGTTATTTTTAGCCACCTGTAACAATTTTTTTCTCGAAAATCGAAAATGTACAGACACGTTAGATTTGTATTCGTATTATATGTATAGAAGAAGATAGATTTATGAATAAAAAAAAGTTGCGGCTGTCATAAGGACTGCCCACAGAAGCGAAAACTCACAACAATAAATTAACTATGTCCATTTTTGAATTTTTAAATGAATTATAGTATGAATTATTGAAATATCATAATTTGTATATTGAAATTATTAACATTAGTATGATTTTCGCATCTATTAGCGCTCCGAACAATAATTATACATATACATTTATATAGAGTTTATTAATTAATCAAATATATGGGTTCACGGTCTCAATGAAAACATAGTAAAAACAAGTAGACTTATTTATATATTCAATGAGATGAATTATTTTGTTGGTGTATTAATTTTTATTTTAAAATTATTTCAAACTTAAGCCAGTGAACTTTATATCTTCATATTATGAATACTCCAACATTTAAAAACTATTTTCTATTTTTTAATACGGTTACATATAAAAGCGTTTTTTAGTTGTTTTTTCTTATTAAACTATTATTTTTCTTATTTCAAGAGAGAATTTACGATAGTATAAAATTGAATTTGATTTAGAGTTTTCTTTGTTTATTGTGTGTTATTTTAAATATATAAATTAAAATTTTAAATGATGATAAATTTGCACGAAAAGCGTTATAAAATTAATCTTATCAATATTTGCATTGTATATTGATGAACCTGGTTTAATGATTATGGAGATGGCTATCTAAATTATTTTGAATTTTAGTCGTAAATTAGTTTTTAACTCGTTATTCGTCTATAGTATTTATTCATTTGGATAAAGTCTATATTCGGATTTTATTTGACATAAAATTATCAAATGTCATATTCAGTAGATGTTTAAAAAAAAACTTTATGTTTGTGAAGCCAATTATTAAGAATGATTGAAGAGACGTTTTGTATATTTAGTTTTTAATGAGCAATATCATCAGCATTTT
This sequence comes from Antheraea yamamai, assembly GCA_036509395.1. Classification (NCBI taxonomy): domain Eukaryota; kingdom Metazoa; phylum Arthropoda; class Insecta; order Lepidoptera; family Saturniidae; genus Antheraea; species Antheraea yamamai. The sequence goes on from AP028432.1 coordinate 12,417,337, forward strand.
AAGTGATTTAAGGAGTAAACTGTTAACCCAATGGCTTACGTTAACCACAAATTTCGGTCCGAAACAAAGCAACGTGATTAATACAGTTTCGCATCAAATAAGATGAGGCGTTAGCGATTGTAAAGGCGATACGAACACGCATTCTAATTTATTATTATGTTATAAGGATGATAATTATTAGTAACATACTCACAATATAACTGTCAGTGAACTTTATTTAGGTTTTTGGTATACTAACTTCTGCCTGCGACTTCGTCCGCTTGGAATAGTTACTTTGGGCTAGCGCTAACTTTAACTCGCGACTTCATTTACATAGAAACTGAAAATATTTTTAAATAATACGTACGTTAACCCCGATTTTGAAACCTTCTTTATTGGCGCTCCGCTCCTATTGGCGTTAGCGTTAATATAGCGTGATATATAGCCTGGCTCGATAAATTAGCCATTTAATTTTTTTTGTTTTTCTCGAACTGACTACGCTATTGACCTGGCAAGGTCTTAAAAGCTTCACCGGACTACTAAGGCGAGCGCTTAAGGTACTCAGTTGATTTTATTTGGGCAAAATACTGAAAGAATTTTTCAAATCGGACCAGTAGTTCCTGAGATTTACGCGTTCAAGTAAACAAACTCATTCCGTGTTATTACAAAAAAGTTAAATACGTATTAAATACTTGGTTTAAAAAGATTTCGTAATAAATGCACCGCGCTCGCCCGAGGCAAGTTCGCGTTATCCCTTTTCACAAGTCTAACCTAACGTAACCAAAGCAAGACAAAAGAGCAAGATGGCGAACATTCAGCGACCGCGGTGCATTTAATACGGGACCTTTTTAAAGCCAGGGTTCAATACGTATTTAACTTTTTTGTGATAATACCGTTTAGGTTTATAAAATTAGTATAAATGTTATTTCATACGGATATTTGGTTTTTTTTTTTATTTAAATATTTTAATGTTTCATTACTATCTCATTTGATATTAAACCAGTGCGGTCCAGAATGGTAAATATGCTAAACCTAGCTGACCAGGCTCTCAAATGCACCTACCGGAATACACTAACAGGTACTTGGCGATAGATTTGGTTCTTAAGGATGGTAGCGATAGCGAGATTAGTAAAAGCCCTACACCGCCAGGCTTCTAATTCGCAAGGATACCTACGTCGATCGATGCAGTATCCAAATATGCTGTCTTAATTTTATCTAAATACTTAAATAATTCCTTTTCAGAACCTCTTTGCAACTAAATATATTTTTGGTAGGTGGTAGAGCCACACTGAAGCTATTACTGGTTGCAGCATGAATGGGTCGGCTCGCCCGGGGTAGTACAACCCTCTCACAGGTAGGTGGTAGAGCCACGTTGAAGCTATTACTGGTTTCAGCATGAATGGGTCGGCTCGCCCGGAGTAGTACCACCCGACCCACAGAAAACCGACATGAAGTAACAATACTGGCATTGTTGCGTTTCATTCGGTCAGTGAGAGCGCCGGATTCCCACTTCTCCCCTCCCCAGCACTGCCCCCTTTGCCCTCCCCAAACACAGCCTGGCACCGCACTTGCGACTCCTCTATTGTAAGTGTCTATAGACGGTGGTGATCGCTTAACACCAGATGACCCACCTGTTCGTTTGCCTCCTATGATATATAAAAATATATATAATAAAATTCATTACATAATTATGCAATTTCAAAGAATACAATTTTTTCCCCTTCACTTGTTTCAGGAAATCGCTCATAGTGAGACCACGGCCGCCTCGCTGTTATGGGTTTTATACGTGTATTTAACTATTGTGCTAACCTCACCAGATGTATTGTAAACTCGTTTGCCTTATTGTGCAATCGTATATGTGAAGTACAATGACGAATGCCATTATTCGTAAACAAGATATCTGGACGAACAGAGTTGCTAAATATTACTCAATCTACTATGTGCAAAGTAATGCTGTAACAGACTTTAATTTATCACAACTGATAAGGAGATAAAAAGTGAGTCGGTATAACTGTACAGAGAAAGTTATAAAAGTAGCGGGATTAAATAAAAATTATATTTTTGTAGTAAAACTTCTTTAGGTGCTACTAGGAGGTAACTGGACGACAATGCAACGGAAGTCCGTTACGGCAATATGGCGTCACGTTTCTGTACTATCCGGTTAGATAATAATTAAACATAACCAAAAATTCTATTAAATTTAATTGATTTAATTCGTTACTTGTCATAGTTATCTGTTCGTACTTTTCTATATTTTATTTACTTTATAACAAAAAGTTGCTAATAATATTTCCTGTGTTATTTAAGTTTCAAATTAGCTGATAAATGGCACTACAAATAATGAAGCTTTCAGTTAATTTGTTACTTACTTACATTGAAACCAGATGGCAGCATGGTCGCGCGCCCATATAATCATATATAATTAAAACTATTGTATGATTTTTATTAAATATTATTTAATCTCATGTGTTTTCTTAATTTTTTAATTTGTTTCTATATTTTGTTTATTTATTGACAAAATCAAAACTATTTAAAAGGTTTTACTTCAATTGCGTGTGACGGTTACACGCACTCATTTTTTTTTATTTACCCATGAGCACACAGTAAGTCGCGCTAATTTATCGCATTTACGATACATAAAAACTTTCTAATATATTGATGTCCTGCACATGCGCAGAACACCGATTGCCCCATTTCTTCACGACAAACATATACACATTACTGAATGCGTATTACTTATGCAATGTTTGTTTCTGAAAATTTTAATAATTTTACGATACTTGAAGGTATTATGAATATTTACTTCTTAGATAAGGACTAAATGTTCTATGAATTGAAACTAAAAAAAATGATTGAAATATATTCAGTACTTTTTGAGTGGTACACGCACAACCAGATACCTCTATTATTTAATTTATGTATATAAAAAATTATAAAATATGTAAATAAATATAATATCAGAAGTCACATTTTTCTTTACACACTTAATTTATAGTTCTATCGTAAATCACGAAACGTATACGTTATTCTTGTTTTGCGAAAAAGTCAATATTGGAAAATCAAAAACCTGAAGGTCCCTCCCCTGAGGTCACCTACATACTTCGCGCGGCTGGTCAGGGCCGCGGTAAGACCTCATATCCGACGATTCGTTAACAATTCACAGGCGTTTAGCGATTTTATACTGACCTCTTAAATGTATTCTCTTGTAAAAAACATTTCTTCGATATCCTCCAAATATACTAACTTTAATTTATATCCCTTATAATAAACACTATTGGAACAAACTACGAATAAGCACAGAATAATAAACACTTAAAAATTTCAAACGCCGAGAAATCTACATAAGTACACTGGTACTACAAGAAGATATGGTAAAATAATTCTATAATAATTACACATGTGAAGTAACACACGTCAATTTAATTTTATTAGGTTTCACTATCGACCTCCCTATTTCAGTCTCAGCAAACGGCTTACACAAACGACAAGGCGAATCAATTTGTAAACAACTGCTCAAGCAAATACACGTAAAACGCACAATGTCGGTACACAAACATTACGTGAAACATTTTAAACTTTTGCCAGATTAAACAATTATTTATTATCGAAACGGAATACATTTTGAATTTACACCTGTCATGTCGTATTCTTATCAGGTTAATGAAAACAGAATAGAGATCAATTTCTACGTATGATTCCATAGTTATTTCAGATGTTTCACAACATTTTTATCTATATTATTATTTTTCTATCTTCTTCTTCTATATATATATCTGAAATTGATAACCTCCAATAAATACTTTTTAAACTAACTCCATAAAATTTAACACACCTAAGTATTCTTTCCATGGTGAAAGTTATTTACGTTATTTAATTGATTAAAATTCGCTACTAGGTGGCGCTATTATATTGATATAATTAATTTAGTTGTTACACAAATAAAATTAAATACGTACTTAGTCGCGAACACAACCGATAACATATATAAAATAAATTTAAAATAGCTTAACTATCTTTTAAAGTTTTTTTAAACAAGCATTATTAATTTAAACACTATTTTAAAGTAAATATAGTGTAGCGCTGCCGATTCGCTTTTAAACAATCTAACGACAACACCAATTGATCGGATAAACATAACGTTTTTTATTACGTCATATCATACTATCGTATGTAAATCATCGACGTATGACAACCTAGTATAATATAGATTGTGGTAATAATAATAAAACTTTATATGTATATTTATATGTATACATACAATCACTACATATATCATCACAAATGTACCCGTAGATTTCAATCCGCGATATAAAATTAACGAATGATATATAGCAGGGTTTTCAATGAAATTCACGAAGGACTCAGGTTCAATGTTGTAATTATCTCCTCGTACCTGCTAAATACTACTTAATTCTTTCTCGACTATACAGTGAACTCAATAATGATAAAATCTAGCAACTATTTGATAAATTCCCACGCTAGTTAGAGGAATGAAAAAAGTGCTCAACAAGATGATTTTTGATCCGATAATAAAATATGTAATACTAAATGACATAATTGAGATAGTTTATACCTGACACTTAATTAATTAAAATAAATTAAAATCCTTGAATTTACTTATAACACGATTGCGTATGCTGAAACGAGCGTAACTTATTGTTCAAATATCGACACCGCTGTGTCAAAGACCGATAGCTTCAATTAGTAAGCCAAAAGGCGCCATGGTAACGTTGTACGTAGGCGATAAGCGGACGCATTGTCCAGTAAACGTGGATCTCTAACACGCTTTTTTGCCAGCGTATTATCATGGGACGCGATGGGTCAAGATATTTGAGACGACGCGTAGGCGACTTCAGACTACGCCGCGCCGCGGTCACGGTCATCGCAGATAGAAGTGACCATAGCTAGTGCGAGTGCACTAAAATGTTAACCATTGCATGAAATTGAAATAATTCAATGATCACAATTTTTTTAAATGTCAGAATATAGATATATTTAGATTTGTTGCTACGATTTAAAAAATGGTAGTACTATTTCTCCAATGTCGTTTAAAATAGTCATCATATTCCAGCATCATTTGGTAATTGATGGAACAGTAAATCATTCGGAAGAATCTCAACGGTTACATTTCAAGCAAAAAACATGTCGCTTTGACCTTCTCTAACTCGAATAAAATCAGTTATATTAATTACACTGACTCTTCAGATCACAAGATATATTTTACTTATTCTTAAGAACGATGATTTAATTACAATAAAAATTACCTCGATTTAATATATGAAAAGCAACATTTTAAATACAAACCGGCTATTTTAAAATGAAAAAGCGGAGGCGCCGATGTTTTTTTATATACACGAGTGAGTTAACACCAAAACCAGTTGCTTAATAATAATGAGAGCAATTAACACCTAAATTTCAAACATCTAGAAAGACGACAATCACTTCCGCGAGGTGTGAATATCTAAAAACGTTACTGTTACTTGATCATTCGACGGTTAAATGATTAAATTTATCTTTACCAATATTATGACTAATGTGAACCTTACCAACTTATAAACTATCTCAATATTTATATTACAGCATCTATATTAATAAATATCAATTATCGTATGTATGTAAGCGCATCACTTTATAACGGCGGCGCTTCTTCGGCTATTTTTTTTTGTGGGTATATTTATTAGAACATGATTTATATGAATTAAATAAATGATATTATAGCTAAAAAGCTGTAGATACGTTACTTACATTATATTTTGACAAAACAAATGCACGATAACGCACACATACGTAAAGTAATATTGTAAAGCCACGCCACACCGTCTTTGATAAAATGTGGAAATAAGATGGCATATTAACAATATCGGTGGTGATAAAGAAATAGTTATATGTTGCTTAGATACGGGCGGATTGACAGGGCAGCCGTCAAAAATAAGCTAGCTAGCCAAATTTTAACAAATCGCTGTCGAACCGCATATGACGTATCTACAGCTTTTTAGAATATCACTGGAAAGTGTTTGAAAAATCACACGAGTTATAAAAAAAATCATATAAAGAATGAGTGACACAGAAGACAGTAGGGTGATCTATGAAAGAATTGACAGATTGACATTCATTTGTTCGGTTACTATTTCATTTCATTACATCATAATTCATTATTATGAGGTTGAGCTACATTATTCTGTTCTTTACAAATTGTTACAATCTGATTATTTGTGGCAATGTTCAATATAAATAATTGAATAACGAATAAATCATTACATGGTATAAAACAAAGTCTATCTGTCTGTTCGCGATAAACTCAAAAACTACTGAACGGAGTTTCATGCGGTTTTCACCAGTAGAAAAAGTGGTTCCTGAGGAAGGTTTATGCATATAATTTGTCAAGGTTTTTTTTTATTATCAGAGAAGGACAAAGTCCGTTGGGCGCGCTAATTTGTTTAAAAAAATGTTCACCAATTTAGGTTAATAACTCCTGCCAAAAGATTTAAAAGTAACACATATAAAGTAGAGTTTTGTATGAAAAAAACATCGGAATATATTTACAGTACGCTGCTAAAGAGTTTTGTAATTTCACTTTGTCAATTTATAGTAATCAAACTTTAAGTTAAAAAATCTGTCTACAGGCATTCTTACCTATTCAGATTATTTATTTTATATTTGTTTTTGTCACAGTTTCGTTTTTGAAATTAGCGCTCATTAAATTTAACATTAAAATGTATAGAAAACAATATAAGCACTTTTAGTATATAAATCGCTATGGTAGGTAGGTAAGTATGGTATAGTTTTACATACACTGGTTTTTTGTAACTAAAATCTTCTATATATAAATAGGCTAACTCAAAACAGTTAAGTAACTCTTTCTCCTCTATTGGTTAATTGATTTTCTTACATTTTTATTTGTTTAGTTGCTATTTTTTTTTCGAACTGACTACGCTATTGACCTAGCAAGGTCTTAACAGCTTCACCGGACCACGTTTAGTAGCTATTGATGAGCTTTAGTGGTACAATAAGAAGTTTTCGAAACTGTAATTTTTTTGCGATACCATCAATGAGTCGAAAGCCTTTATAAGTTCATAATATATAGTAGTTTGCGATTCTTACCTCTACAATATTTGTACAAAATTTAATACAGTTTTCGCCATTTAAAAAGAAAATCAAAAATAAATAAAATAATAATGTCCATATATTTACGCAAGAAGAAAACTTTGTAGCCTCTTATTATATGGTCGAACTTCTACCACTGGATGACCATTGGTGTTAATTAATTATTATGACGTCTATAATTGAATAAGCGAAGACAAAACAGATATGTATTTTTCCAGGCCTGTTTTTTTTGTACTACCATTGTTGAGTAGTTAATAGTATTACAAGTTCTTCTTCTATTTAATTTTGGCAACCAGTCTTCTAGTAGTCTATTACCGCCATTGTCAAGTGAGTATCGATATTACAAGTTTCTTGATATAATTTCAATGAACTAACAAGGTGGTGGCCATCTTGTTAGAACTTTCCTTGGAGTTTTTGTGGCATCTCAGAATTCATAATCCGTGGTATTATTTTCTATTCATTTCACTTATGCACAATAAACAAACTATATTACATAAAACACCACCAATTTTACACAATATAGAGTCAAGTAACACAAGATCATGAATAAAATATAAAATCCACTACATGACAGACCAAAATCCCACCAAAAACTCATTTTTCAGGTCTGTTTGTCAACCGATTTTCTTTACTTGTTTTTTTTATTGATGAGTTTTAGTGTTATCAATAATACTTTTTGGCCCAAGTTCATTTTCTTCCATACCATCAATGACTTATACACCAGTCACGAATCAACACGCTAACGATTACCATCTACAGTGTAAACTCTTTGTAATGTTGTTCGTTATAACGAAGAACCCTCTATAACGTAGAAATTATGTCAATTTGGTTGTTTACAACAAAACCATTTATTTACTGTCTTCCCTCCATATAAAGAAAAAAAATTCTCGGTCCCTTGAAATTCGTTATTAAGAATTTACACTGTATTATTAAATAATGTGCATATATATATATATATATATTGTTTATAATTAAATGAAGTTTGTATACAGATCTTTCCCTTTAAATCATTTAAAGAGGTTCGTAATTGATTGAACAACAATCCCATTGTGACCTCATCTGCGGGCGCGCAAGCAGAAACAATGCGCGGTTCTCACGCGGCGCCACCATCGCGTCGCGGCAATGCATCGCTCCCACACTGTTTAGTACTGATTGATTGTAACGGGGCTTGTATTACAAATTGCACTTAAATACTTCAGTGCGCTAACCAACTATGTCCTGAATTCATACCTCTTAAGAAAATTAATAAAGTTTTGTCCCCTTATAAATACTATTCTTAGATCTAAAATGTACATTTGTCGTATTTTAACACGAAAAACTCAAATATTTACTATATTTTTACATAATAGTTTTACTATATACATTAAAAAAAAACGAAATAAAAATATATATTTACCACACAGTGCAAATAAAAGTTTGTCTATCTTATTAAAAAAATATTTTTAATGAAAAGAAACAAAGTAGACCATCAGAAATACTAAATATAAAATAATTCTTAAGAAATGAAGGAAAAAATATCAATTTTGTAAGTCAACAAACATCTATAGTTAGTAAATATAAAATTAGGCAATGAACGTTAAACCAATATTCCGAAAATTAAAATATACGCTACTATAGATTTGACCCTATTAGTAAATTGGGAGCCACATTCGAATGTTCTTATAAGTATTTATACATTGCAAAAATAGATAACTGTATATAAACCCCAATATCATATGATCGACTAGTATGTAATCTAGTACAATCAATCGGTTTATTTTTCAACTGACTTGTAGGCTTCATATCTTTAACGAGTCTTTTTTTATAGAGAAAGTTTTTTATATTATTCACTTTACCACAACTCGCCATTAAGTGGCACTAGCTTAATTTTTCATGTGGATGGGGCCTGGGGGCGATGGACACGGCTATGTCCATCGCTCTGGCTGTTAAACTGCACAGGCTCATGTGGTGGAGAAGCATTGTACCAATGCGACTCCCACAGTTCGTCAAGGGGGTATCTAATTCCCACTTCACCTTGAGGGATCTACCATCTTGGCCCCTCATACTGCAGTCAGTGCCCCTACCTATACCTTTCGGTTATAGACGTAGTGTCGATAAGGCAGTTCCTGCTCACTCAGCAAAAAGGTGTAAAAAGACACCATGGGGATTTAGTCCTTGCTAATCAGACATAACCCACCCTCAGTTGCCCGGCGGGATGGATATCCGTCAAGGAGCTCCCTATGTAAAAAAACTTACTTTTTAAAGTAATTAAATGTTATAACGCGGACGAAATCGTTGTTGAAGCTGTTGCTAGCATAATACAAGTAAATAAATCTTTACTGAGGAATATACATTAAAATTACTGTTCAACATTCATCATAACAATGATGCTCATGATTACATCTCCTTTATTCGAACGGCCTACTAATTTGCAAGGCTGCGGCGAGCACGAGCCACCTTGGTTGCTAATAATTCCCAATGAACTTCACGCGTTTAAACGCCGTTTCCCACATTACACCGGTTATTTATTGCTCCTCTTTACAACGGTACTAGTGTTAGTTAAATTAATACTATTACAGTATATTCACCAGCTTGGGTGGTCTCACTATTGCATCTCACTCAATGACTATTTGTTAACATAAATCTTAATCTACATAGAACTAGTAAATTCTAGTAATGAGTAACGAATACAAATTGACGTAACACGTCTATAGATCACCATCATCAGCCTGTAAGAAACCCAGGGTAATAGGTCTCTTCCCAAAGGAAGGTATGGGCACAATCATCACGCTAGCCCACGATGTATTGGCTACTTTAAACTCCGAGAAACCCACAGTTCTATATTCTCCCAAATAAAGTTTGGTACCCAGATAGTCTAGAGCCTGAGGAAGGACATAGGCTTTTTAGTGCGAAAAAGGAATTGTAAGGGGTTGAAAGAGGGGGACGAAAAGTTGTATGGAAGTATCGTCATTTTTAGAACTAAAAGCTTGAAACTTATTTTTAGGCTGTTGATTCGATATAAGTAAATATGACATTCAAGGTTTGTAAAAGTTTTACCGTCAACGGTGTAAAATAACAATAGGAAATAGGGGATGAAAGTTTGTACGAAAATATGTAAGGTTCCGCTCCGATTAGAAAAAATATTCCAGTGTTAGATATCTCATTTATCGAGGAAAGCTTATAGCTTATATATCACACTAAGACCAATAGGAGCGGAGTAAGAATGAAGAATGTTTAAAATCGTTTTTTTTTCCTTTTGATGGCTTCGGCGACGTGTTAGTTAGTCATTATTCCACGCGGACGAACTAGCGAGCAGAAGCTAGTAAATAGTATTTACAATAACGTAATATAAATCGTTTTACATCATTATTACCAATATGATACCATTTGTACGTATTTCAGTGTATTTATTTAACTACGTGTAATATAAATGAAACCATAATGCTCTTGTTCATTTAAAAGTCCCATGCATATTTGACAGGCGTTATCACGTGTAATGGCCGTACGGTACGCGTGATAACTGATACGTGTCACAGGCTAAGTTCAAACGCACACGTGCCGATTGTCATGTTATTTACCGATAACAATACCGGTTTATCAAATAATCGATGCACTAATAGGCTGCCGGCATGCTTGCAATAAAATTGATTAAATACGTTCGATGAATGTTCTTTTCTCTCTTCACGAACGTAAGGTGTTTTTATCATGACTATTGATCATTTAGTGGCCGAAATTCGATCATATTTTTTTATTTTTTTTATTTCAATATTATTCACGTGTTCTTTACCACAACGTGTAGACGTAGATTGTAGACGTAAGGAGCGTGAAGTATGATGAATAAAAAAAATCGGGTGTAAAACAGAAGAGAAAATTCTGCTCTACTGTTTTGCCTTCGCCTATATCGATAGTCATTTGCCCGTCGAAGTTTTAGTGATCCTTATGTGTAATTCATAACATTTTAACAAATTTACTTGTATTCATAGTCTTTTGTCACGTCTTTCTATTTTCTTGCCACATCCTTTGACATTAACTACTTGATGACACAAGATTAGCTAGGGGTGCCAAAAGTTATTACACTCGACTAAATTGTATAAATGTAATAGTTTACATAACATTGAAATATGACTTTTGTGTATCAAAAAGGTAAAATTAAGGAATCTAAATGACTTTTTTGCTATTAATTATCTAAAAGAGTCATTTTATGCTTTAACTGATCATCTAGATACAAAAAAAAACTACAACATATATACTATATATCTACCGAGGGGAGCCATGCACCCTTGACCTAGTTGTCAAAATAAAATCGGCTGAGTGCCTTAAGCGCTCGCCCTAGTAGTTCGGTGAAGCTGTTAAGGCCTTGCTAGGCCAACAGCATAGTCAGTTCAAAAAAAAAACAGGCGGGTCACCTGATCTTAAGTGATCACCGCCGTCCATAGACACTACTGCGTTCCCAGCCTGTATTTGGGGAGAAGGGGATGAGAGAGATCGGGGGAGGGGAGGGGAAATGGAATGGAAGGGGTGCCTCCGGCGCTCTCACAGACCGAACGAAACGCAACAGTGGAAGCACTATTACTTCACGTCGGTTTTCTGTGAGATGGTGGTACTACCGCGGGTGAGCTGACCCATCCATGCTGAAACGAGTAATAGCTTCGGCGTGGCTCTACATAGACATAAAAATATATATATATATCGCCCAGACAACAATATACTTCGATAACATATATCCCATGCACTTTACGTACATCGGATTGTAATGTATTATACCTGTACTAGATAATATTTACTTACATGTCGTTCTGTAATTAACAAATTATATTTCCTACGAATTCCAACTAGTTCATAATAATGTAATCTTATCTTTGAGTTTTTTCTTTTATTATGGCACGATAAAATAACAGCAAGACCTTTTTTATACTTATATAGGTTTTTAGCGTTTGACCCGTTTCATCAGATGTTAAATGACAGTGTGATCAAAGATGGTAAAGATGGTAAGCATAAAGAGGGACTGACAATCTCAAAAGCAGTTGCCGAAACAAACCAACAGGTGCTTGGTGATACATTTTTAACTTGAGGACAGTATCATGTCAGGTGGACTTAGAAAAAGCCCTGCCACCATGCATATACCGGGTGAAAGGTTAGACACTCGCAATATTCTAGGATATGACAGTTCGTGGTCACGTTTAACACATAAAATAATAATATGAGAACAAATACTAATAGACAACAAAGAGAACCTTAGGTAGAGTTTATTCTAAGACTTTCAAAAATATGGACAATAACTTAAATAAACCTAGGTTGAATGAGTTTATAACTTTCGATTATAAAACTGACAATAAACCCTTTCGTTCGTTCAAACTTCGAAAAATTATCCTTTGTTAGTCGGTTGGCTTCGCTTTCACTTCACCCGACGGTCATTGACACTCTGCTTTAACATAAACGCTTAGAAGATTGAGTATAATTTCTGTACGTTTCTAGATAATTAGGTTAAATATTAAACACCTATTTTTGTTAATCGATTTAGAACGAGAATAGAGTGCAGAGTGTCCTCTATAAATATTGCTGCTGTCTAAACATTCACCTGATACAATATTAAGTGTATATAATTTAATATTTTTCACATAAAAATTATTAATCATAATCTTTCAACCGCGATACATGCTTTTTAGAAGAATAATTTGATACGTAAACCCTTGGTAACGACAATTAAAGTATCATTATGCTGTTCACAAAATATATATTTTACTACAGTTATAATAACATGAAAGCAAGAACGAAATACACGTAAATTACAAAACTTGAATGACCTTGGAGGCCTTGACTAAGTTAACTACCACCATAGTTGAAAACCTGCTGCCGAATAATTATTCGCCTATTCTGTCCACCTTATTTAAAGACCACTCTATTTCTTAAGTGTAACGTGTAATTCTTCAAGCAAATCCTCATTTAATACAACGTTTTTTTATACCAAAGGACTGTAAACAGGCAGACAACCCGTCTGATATTAAATGGTTACCGTCGCTTTGAACAACTACACTATCAAGGGCATCACTGTTTTTTTGCCGACTTTGAAGAGCGTGTTTTGTTTTTAAAATCCCCAGGTCATAATCTTGCGGGAACACCGTGTTGAGTAAGCCATTCCACAACGCTAGCGTACGTATAATAAAGCTTCTGGAGATCCTTTCAGTATGGCTATACTGCTAGGCTTTAAGGTTATGTGGATGAGCAAGCAACCAGCGGTGCGTGGTGTGAGTTTAGAACGGTGTATTTAAAACAATATCGAAACGTATATTAACAACATGAGCCTAGTAACCGAACCAATTTTTATACCTGAACGGAGAACGAAATCAGGAACTGCCAACGCAAAAGATAAGTAAGTTAGCGTACACCAATGAACTGATTAAATAAAATCAATACTGTTATATACAAAATAACTGAACGGTTTCAGTAGACGCTAGAATTCCATTAGTTACAATACGATAAATGAACGTTATCATACAATCTGTTTACTAATACTGAGTGTCGTTCAGAGGTAGGAAATAGGGAAATAGGTCAGGGAACCGTTGCAGGGCAGGTAATCACATGCGCCAGTTCGAATCAAGGCCGTGACGAGGCCTGTGTGTGACATAAACGTGATTATTAATGCATTTACAAGGCCCGTTCTTAGTGTTTGTTTAATCATTTTGTATAAAAGCAATTTAGTTATGACTGTCTTTTAATGTAGATTAATATGAGTATTTGTTGCCGAGTCAAAATTTAAAGTATAGAAGTTAGCTATTTGTATGAATTGTAGAATTCACTGTATTATAGTAAAAATCTATGTCACATGCTTCCACTTTATCAGTAGGCCTGAGAAGAAAACTCTTGGCCGCAAGCATTTCCTTTTATAGGCACGGCAAATACTGAAATCACACGAAATCTACACATACAAACAAAAGTGAAGTGTCTAATGTTTGTCCCGGCTAATATCAAAAACGGTTAAACCGATTTTAACCACACTTTCAATAGCAGATAGAGGTATTTTCAGAGTATTATCTAAATTAAGTAGCTTTTCAATTGGGGTTAAGCAATACTTATGAAACTTAACGGAAATAAATTAAAAATAGGTAGAATTATTATAGGGTTTAAATAAATTGCTACTTAAACAGAATAGGTACATAATCTTAATTAAAAAATAAAACAGCTCTCAGTTACTCCTTATAATACACGTAAATACAAGGTCGCAAAAACCAGGCAAAAAATAATAAAATAAGCATGTAAACACAGCGTGTTACAAATTAATTTTTATACATATGCTAATCTGCTGAAAGGAATTCCCTACCTATAATACCCCACAATTTTCTAAATAAAAGTTAACAGTGTCACTTATTGTAGTTTACCATTATACTAAAAAGAACGATAGATGGCACCTAATTTCGAATTTGATGTATTTCATACTTTATTAGTGCAACAAGTCAAACATATTTTCATATGTCACTGACACAGTAAACATTTTGAATTAAATTTAGAAGTTTTTTTTATATCATAGGTGGCAAACGAATAGGTGGGTCACCTGATGCTAAATGATCACCACCGTCCATAGACATTTGCAACAACAGGGGAGTCGCAAGTACGTTGCCAGCCTGTGTTTGGGGGAGGGAGGAGGGGAGGTGGGCCTCCGGTGTTCTCACTGACCGAACGAAACGCAATCATGCAAGCACTATTACTTCACGTCGGTTTTGTGTGAGAGGGTGATAGTACCCTGGGTGACCCGGCCCATTCATGCTGACACAAGTGATAGCTTCAGCGTGGCTCTACCGCCTACTGTAAGTAAGTATTTTAATGCATTATCCATCGATTTTTACATGTTAATACATAAAAAACATAATATAAACATTGTGTTTCAATTACGAGACGTATTTTGAACTGCCTATAATACTTCCGATAAACTTTTCTTTGACACAGTATGATGCCAGTCACAAATGAAAGTATAGATACAACTCCCTTGAATTATTTGTCTAAAAAAAAAAGGGTTCCATGTTTATGTGCATATTTTAAATGAATCGTTTAATTACCATGTGGTTCGCTGTTACTCTTAACGTGATCGTCTACTACCTTCGACTGAAACATTACGGAATAACAGATGGATTGTAGTCAGACATTGCCAAATAAAAGCATGATAAAAATATAATGCCTAATTAGTAGCGGCATTGTTTCGGTACAATATTTGACTTTGAAACATAATGATAACACTTATCACGATCTAGACCTGATAAGTGTATAGTTATGATTTACGAACTCTACTAATTTATAGATATATATGTACTAAAAGAGATATCTTCTGCTTTTAACATAACACGTGACTTACTTTCACGTGTATTTTAAATCAATATTATATCTCTTACAACAACAATATAACTATAATAAATCTTCAACAATAATATTTTATATGTGGATCATTTAAATTGGAATAAATTAAATAGATTTAACTCATATTATACGTGTAACTTCGCACTTGTTAAAATGGTTTAAGCGTTGCGAAAACAAAGTAGGTACTAAGTTAATTACGCGCTTGGTGAGTAGATAGATAGATATCATGACTTACCGTTTACAGTAATTTTTCTAACCAACATGTTCGTTAATTACTAAGTTAAAGCCAAATTTCAAATAGAATGCGCGCTAAATAGGCAATAACCAAGGTTACTGCTGTCGAGTACAGCAATGTAATAAAGAATCGACTATTTTCCATATTAATGGGTACGGTGGTAAATATTGGTCGATTTCGTGTTGCAACTGTACGTTACTCGATTAACAATACGCTTCATTTTAACGGGAGATTAGGCACGGAATAGAAAATAAACTTCAATATGTCCCTGCAAATAATAATTAACATAGATAATAAGTAAAAAAAGGAAACACGAACGTAGAGTGTATTGTGAGTGAATATTAATAACTTAATTATACTAGTCTTTATTTTATTTAGAAGAATTACACTTTAAAGATTTATATTTTTAACAAATAACTATAAAAGATTTCTTCATCAGTCTTATCATCTTTTTTTTTATCATAGGAGACAAACGGACAGCTGGTTCACCTGATGTTAAGTGATCACCACCGTCCATAGACACATGCAACACCAGGGGAGTCGCGAGTGCGTTGCCAACCTGATTTGGAGAGGGAGGGTTGTAAGGGAAGAGGGGTTGGGAGGTGGGCCTCCGGCGCTCTCACTGATCGACACTAATACGCATCGGTAGCTCTCAAAAGGAAAAACAGACGATTTTGAAACATTCTTCATTAGTGTTCCACTCTTATTGGGCTTAGTGTGATGATATATAGCCTTCCTCGGTAAATGAGCTATTTTTCAAATCGGACCAGTAGTTCCTGAGATTAGCGCGTATCAACCAAATAAACAAACAAACCCTCCGGCTTTATAACATTAGTATAGATATGTATTTTTGCCTAAAGTGTTCTGCGCAGCTATATTCAAACCGGTCAAAAACTTTGCCGCGGATTATCAACAATAATCAAATTTCAACATAGTAACGACAGTGCTGCTTCTTATACGTAATACAAGCATAATTTTACAAGTAAGAGATTAACATTATGGCTACAACGTAATCCGATTTTTTTCATTTTGAAGTTATCAGTTATGCCTCCTTACAAAACAAATATTAAAATAATAGCCGTGATAAAATAATAAATATATTGTAATTCAATGAACGTCTTGAACTTTCTCCCACAGTTGGATAACCAACAGTATCACATAATCAGCAGATGTCAGTATCGCCCTTCCGCATACACACAATACAATAACAGGTTTAATTATTGATTCCTTAAAATACAAAAATATAAGTTGACCCGGGTGCAGCTGATTTTATAAAGGGCGTTCCCCTTCGTTGTGTTTGGACGTTATGAGTCACAAGCGATTCATTTTAATATCTTATCTTGTTTTAACACAATAAATCTATAAATAGCAAAGATATAATATAATACGCAAATAAAGTGTTTCAATTATTTCTATATTATCAGTTGCATAAAATAGATTATAAAATAACAATGAACACATAAAACAATGGACGTTGAGAACTATAAACGCGAATACCGTTTGACAATTCACCATGAAAGTTCGCATATTTTACTGTAAATCGTCATAAGGTAATGCTATAGTGAATCAACTTTGATACCTTTCTACTATTTGCTATGAACGTTTGAAGACAGAGGATACAATATTTAATAATAATCTTCGGCAGAACCGCGGACACAGGTAGTTTTATATATCCACTAAATGACCCGGGCACGCCTTGCTGTGGCTCAGTTATTGTATATCATTATATATTGATGAGAATTCATAATTGTTGTTGATAGCATGACCAATAAACACCACTTAACTATTAAAATTATTTTTTTAATATAAAAAACTACTTTTTGTGACTTAAATATAAAAGTCATATATATGCTGCCCGTGACATTTTTGTAGGCATTATCACGCTCTACAACTTTTCTTTAGAACTCAATCATATATCTCTCATCGTTAAGGCAGCGTTCGTAAGAAACGTTTTCGTTCGACCGTTTTTTCTCCGACTTACTTTGCAAATCCGACTATCACAAAAAGTCTTTTCATTTTTCGGTTTAATATATAGCCTGTGACACTCACAAATGAAGGGGCTTTCTATTGGTAAAGAATTTTCAAAATTGGTTTAGTAGTTCCTGGTTATGATAGTTGTTGTAATTTTAATGTCGATGCGACTTAAGTACGAGAGAAAAACAGATAAGTAAATGGACTTAACGTATTAAGATGATTTTATTAATCACTGTTTTTTAAGTTTGAGTTAAAATACTTCACTATCATATTGTTGAAAAACAAAATATATAAGCAATATTGAATGTTACCAAAATTAATGTTTATTAAATAAATTTTCTTTTGAATTAATGTTATAACTATTATCAAAAACTTGTCTTTAAGAAATCGTGAAATAGAAATAATAAGCAATGTATTGTTTCACAAATATATATTTAATGAATTTTCAAACAACGCCTTACGCTTATAGCTCGTACCAACACTACACGCGACGTAACAATTACATAAAAATGGCGTTCACATCACGCCGCCCGTCGGCCGCGTTTCCTCGTCGATCGTGTAAACTTTCACGAAATCAAACAAAGAAATAGCGAAGTGGCTCATTTGCATCATTCCCACGCGGACAATAGAATGACCCAATCTGTTTGGCAACTACAAATGATATGTTACCAGAAAATCTATGGTCACGGTTCGAGTATCGTTTGTTGTATGGCCGAACAAATTGAAATTCTACTTAAGATTTATTCTCATGACTTAAGGACAAACTTAATTTAGATATATAAGTAGCATTAGCAACTAAAATCAATAGGTACTACTCGTCTCATCGTAAATAAAGAATAATCATAAGTGTTTATCGTTTTATTCTGAAACAAATTCCGATTATGAGCATCAAATGTAATAATCAGTTTTATAATCAGTTGTAGAATAATCTTTGATCAATATTTTGTTTATGTTTCTTATTTTGTATACATCCCTGATATTTAACAAACACAAGCAAATGTATTTCGATGTTGTGTGATTTGAATAATGTAATAATATATATATAATATTCATTCTACCAATTA
Organism: Antheraea yamamai; assembly: GCA_036509395.1. Taxonomy (NCBI): domain Eukaryota; kingdom Metazoa; phylum Arthropoda; class Insecta; order Lepidoptera; family Saturniidae; genus Antheraea; species Antheraea yamamai. The sequence goes on from AP028432.1 coordinate 12,436,018, forward strand.
GGTTGTATCAGGAACACAAAGTAAAACAAAGATGTTTTTAGCAAAGCAATAAAAGGAAAAGATGTTACCTACTCAATTATATGGCAAGTTACCTACTCAATTATATGGCAAATTGACCATTGTTATAGGGTACAAAAAGTGTTTCTACTCGAAATTACTGCCTCCTATATGTATTTTCACCTCATTTTCTCCATCTGTAACAACCCACGGATAACGTTGTGATCTCCACCTACAGACTTTGTTTAGATCGAAATAATGATTTGTGACATTTTGCGTGCACCAACGATCATAAATAAACAGAACGTTCTCTATTTTTGTTCGCTGACATTTGAGGATTAACTAATATGAACTTTACCCTAGACTTCATAACGAAAATAGCTCCCTAACTCCAATAAAAATATACGTAGGAACAAGATTATACTTCTTATTCATAATTTCGTATAAAAATAAACTTCTATTGCTATTATTGTTTAGATCAGTGGTTCTCGACCTTTTTTTACCAAGCGGCGCAGCAGTAACATTAATGGCATTATTACATACTTATCTGCAAATTTTCTAGTATAAAATAATAAATAAAGATATCGTATTTGTAAATCTTGCGACACACTTGACGGGTGCCTGCGACACACCAATTTGTCACGCTTTAGCGTGGCTCTACCACCTACCGTAAGTAAATATGTTAATACATAAAAACATATTATAAACATTGTATTTCAATTACGAGACGTACTTTGTCCACGTCACACAGTGGTTGAGAACCGCTGGATTAGATGATTTTATATTTAAAATATACTGGCAATCGCCCGCGACTGCGTTTGCGTTATTATGTTATATAGATGAATAACAATAGAATATAGCTTACCGTTCGTTTAGCAGCTAGTTAAAGCGGATAGCATAAAAACCTTCTCCGTTAAGAAAACTTACTCATGTCATCTTTCATGGTTATCGGTCATAAAGTGTAGGAATCTCAGATATGATATACAAACTTAAACACCCATTGTTATATGTATAAATATCTATATATAAACTAGCGGTCCTGGTAGACGTTATCCTGCCTTGATAATAAAAAAAAATCTAAAATTCAACCGCAATGCCACCTACCGGATCCAATTATAAATCTAAAACATTCTCGGATCCACTCGAACACGCACACAAAATTTCATCAAAATCGGTCCAGCCGTTTAGGAGGAGTTCAGTGACATACACACGTACAGAAGAAATTTATATATAAAGATAGGGAGAGGTGAGAGGGTTAGCTACATCTCCCACCTCTATTTCTCAACCGATTTTCTTTATCTTTTTAATATATATGGACGAACTTAAGTATTACCAATAAAACAATTCTTAGTATTGAAACTTAAAACATAATGAATTATGGTTGATTTTCGCAACTAGACGAACACTAGTATATATAAATATGGGAGGATAAAACTTTACAACACGTTTTTATCCTATATTTGTGAACGAGTTTACTTTTTTTTTATTAATTATAAGCTTTTAAAAATTAGCTTTAGTGATTATCGTCAAAAAACTAAAAATAAAAACATAGTTAAAAAATAATGAATTATGTCAAATTTCGTTTATGTGAGAAAAAGTTTCGTTATAAAATCATAAAAAACTAGATTTCGACAACAATCATTCTATTATATCTAAGAACCATTCAGTTGACCTGGTAAATACAAAAAAACCATCAAAATCCGTTAAGCCAGTTAGAAAGAAAAGAATTACGAAAACTGTTTAAAACCTATTCGCGACAGATGTAAGTACTTTCCGTGAATAGAGAGACCCATTCTAGTAGTGTAATTATTAGTAATTATAGTTGATTAAAACGAACCACCACGAAGAAATGACGATTATTAGGCTATACACTCCTGAACTTTTACTGAACGGCTTGCGGCTTCGTTGTTCTTTTTTACGTTATTTCAAACCAAGAATGAGTCTAACAGCGGTCCCAAAAACAAAATAAGGAATAACCACGCGATGACGCGAATTAAAGAAAGCACTTACAATATTTCTTAGAACGTGCCTTCATAGTGATTTATACATTTTATTAACAAACAAAAATGTTAAATGTTAATTCTCTAAAATAAAGTTTTCACACAATTCGGCTTTCACAGAACTAATTATTCCAATAAATGGTATCATTTTGGGAGTAAAATTGAATATCAAATTTATTTATTCTAAGAACAACTTTACTTTCATTGATCTTGACTAGAAATAAAAATTAATGAGAATAGCCCAAATGTTTATAATATTGATAAAGAATGAAGGTTATTTTGAAGGTGGTAGAGACACGCTTTAGCTATTATTAGTTTCAGCATGAATGGGTCGGTCGCCCGGGGTAGTACCGCCCTTTCACTGAAACACCGACGTGAAGTAACAGTGCTTGCATTGTTGCATTTCGTTCGGTCAGAGAGAGCGGCGGAGGCCCACCTCCTTTCTCCCTTTCCCTTCCCCTTCCTCCTTTCCCTACCCCTCCCCCATACACAGGCTAGCAATGCACTTGCGACTCCCCTGGTGTTGTTAGTGTCTATGAACGGTGGTGATCACTTAACATAAGGTGACCCGACCCACCTGTTCGTTTGCTTCCATTTGACATAAAAAATTTTTTAAAGAAAATTAATAAAAATGATCTCACAGAAATATGTAAGCATGTCAATAATTTAACGACATCTTTATCTCTAGATACAAACTTGCAATAATAAAACATACATATAGCCAAATTTTGAATAGTACAAGATAATGGTAGAAAATGAATCCTATGATACTACCACGGTGTCCTTTATATTATTATTTTTATTTAGATTACAATGTCTGTTTAGATCAAATCATGCAAACTGAATTAGTACCAGTACTTTTAGACCTACGACTTTGCAGTTTTTCATGTTTGTTCAGTCCTGATGATAATACACGAAAATGAAATAAAAACAAAATGGGAAATTTCAAAATGGCCGCCATACACATTGATAAAAAAAACCGATTATGCTTTTTAGTGTATTTGTATAAAAGCCAGCTTTTATAAATATATTTTTAATTCTAGATGTAATCGCAGCTCCTGACGCGTTTTAAAAAAAATGTATTAACGAATTATAAAATTGTGAGGCCATGTATAATTATAGAACTGCTCTTTAAAAACAATTATAAGTACGACGACGCGGACGTCACTTACAATATCATTTAACTTATACATTAGATATATAAATACTAACAGTGTGTGAAATCAGGTTTATGATCTGCAACATATTTGGAACCTTAACCATAACCTTGGAGAACCACCAGAACATTGGAACCACCATATAAATACCTCAGTGCTCACTTACATTGTATAAGGAACTAATGAAATAATGACTTCAAAATGTTATTATAATGATATAATTTGCCCATATTGTCAATTAGTAATACGTTTATAATCAAATATCTTTTTAGAAAGACCCCTTCTATCTTCAAAATTACTGTTAATAATTATAATGTTGAATTGAAAACAATGAATGAGCTGACGTCCTGAAATCTTGCATAAATATAAATCAAGATATGAGACTTTATATCTGTCTAAGCAGTTTTTAATATTCAACAATTTAAATAGTGCTTATTGAACTTGATACAGTATTCTTATATGTAACTATGGTTATTGAGTTACGTAGAGGAAACCGCGGGTAATAAAAAAAATCGCCGCCAAAATGTCCAAAAAAACAATATAATTAAAGTTACAGATATATGAACTTCAATTATATTTATTCTTGGGGTCCAGTACAACGCACGTCTTACGTACATATTTACAGTGAACAACATATTTTTTGCTAAATTTCATGTGGACGAAGTCGCAGGTAATAGCTAGTCTAAAATAGAATAACCTAAATTACTTCCTATAAGGTCAGCTATCTTCCAGTGAAAGTCTCTTGAAAATCGGGCCAACTGTTTTGGAGATAGCATTGCGGACGGAGCCGCGATTAACAGCTAGTCTAAATTAAAATAGATTAAGTTATTTCTTATAATGTCCACTATTCGCCGGTGAAAGTCCCATAAAAATCGGTCGAACGGTTTAGGAGATACCACTGCGGGCGAACCCACGATTAACAGCTAGCCTAAATTAAAATAGGCTAAATTACTTATTATGACGCCCTCCACGAAATCCCGTGAAAATCAGTCTAACCGTTTTGGAGATAGCATTGCGGACGAAGATGCGGTTAACATCTAGTCTAATTTAGAGTAGCCTAAGTAAGCCGCCGTATTTTCTACTATCTGCCAGTGAAATTCGCGTGAAAATCGGTCCAACTGTTTGGGAGATTACCCGGACCAAACAGACAGAAAAACTGACAAAAATTCATACACAATCAGACATTTTTTTAAATTTTGATTTACATACAAACACTTCATTTTTGTTATATGTATAGAAGATTGATTTATTTATTAGAAACACGTTGCAAATATATACATATATCATATACTATCTTAATCATATATCTATTATTATGTTTACTAATGTATGTGTAAATAAATCTAATGCTCTGAATAAGTTATTAAAAATAAACAAAGTTGGTTAACAATAAAAAATATTGAACAAGCAATAATCCACGTAGTTTACAAAATGCGAATAGTAAGTACAAAAGGCTGAGCGAGCAGGTCGCTGTGAGTCCCGTTGCGCGGGAGTCGAGTCGGACTAACGGGCTTCGGCTAATGAGAACGGAGCGGCTCAGTTATGCAGATGTTCAGCGTGCACGACTGGTGGAAGCTTACATCTAGCTCGTATATTACCTGCTTAGTACAACCAGGTAACATAATTACAGTTACATAGCTACCTGCGATTTTGTTAAATTACAACATCGAACATAGCAATCGTGAATCTCCAGTATTTCATATTTATCGTTAGACTTTTCTTTATTTACGTAGAAAATATAATGGCAGTTTAGAGATACTGTCTAGTTGTAATATTGCATGTAGATTTGGCTACCTATATGTATAGTCCTATTCCAAAAAAATATACTTCTTAAATATCTTTAAACCTTGAGATCATCAATGTGCTGATTAATTATCGTTATTTACCTTGTGTTTTTTAGCTAGTGGCATTAAAATCCATTTCTTTACATTCGTTGATCATGTTAGGTAGTGTACAAAAAGTAATAACTAGCTTTTGCCCGCGGCTTCGCTTATGTAATGAAGATTTTTCCTATCCCTCAGGAAAAGTACATTTTTTCGAGGTGAAAAGTACCCCAAGAAAGCATGACAAATAAACTCACATTCACATTTATAATATTAGTAAGTATCTTCTGGTATTTTATCCAAAGTGGTTCTTGTATCCTTTTTTTACACATAACTGGTTCCGAGGCTTCTAATATTTTATCCATTCATAATTTCAGTTAATAATAATGGACTATATAAATTATTTTGTAAAGAGGATTTCAAAAAAATATGTAGGTTTGTTTATGGCTTTATATCGCTTTATATAGCTTTATGTTGACGGATACATTTTACTCCACGTTTTTTACACCGTGATAGGTAGGTCGTATGCGGCTTGATACCTTCGCACCGGGCGCGCCACGCCGGCGTCGGCGCCGTCGAATCACCGACGCGCATCGTGAGGTAACATGTCACGTTGAACAATTCCGTCACCACCTTCACGGCTAGCTACCTCTTAACCGACCCTTTTTTCGGTTTAAGTTACATATCCACTAGTTAACCATATTATACTTCTTGGCAAAATTAGTTCGGTGCCACAGGAAAGGTAGAAAAACAATAGTTTTAGAAAAACAAAGAAAAAAAAAACGAATCTTGTAATTAAACTTTGACAATTTATAATTATCGAACACGAATGTTTATAATTTATTTGTATTTCAAATAATAAAAGTAACAGATGACGAAGATGACTTTTTTGTTTTTATATGAAACCGATATAAAGAACTTTGAATAAAATGAAATAATTGCAATTTTATTCTACGTTTTTGTGCATTTCCTAAATTTAATATAAATAGTTAAAAATACTTTTTTATTTATGATAAATTTATTCTTACTTATTATTTTAAACTACATATATTTTATTACCAAATTTCACGTTATATTAATTATTTTTTTCGAACTCACTACGCCATTGGCCTTGCAAGGTCTTAACAGCTTCACCGGATTACTATTACATTATTATTTTCCGCTTTAGTTCGTTTATTCCTATACACTGCGTTTCTAAATCTTCTAAACTTAAAGTAATTATGTACCTCTTCCAGCTTAAATCCACAAATGCTTCTTATTCATGAAACGTTGAAGATCACACAAAGCAAAACAAAGGTGGGAACAACACGTCTCCAGTTCGCCCCTCTGTGTCAATCAGGGTTGACAAATTATTCTGAAACAAATATTGAAGCAAAATGATTCTAATTAAATAAAATATTTTTACATAAAATTAAAAAGAGATCAAGAACAAAAGCAGTAGTACTTTTCACTAATATTTATACATAAAATTTCGATGTACGTAATCCTTGTACTAGGTACTAAAAGTCTTGACAGATTTAACGGCTTTTTTGTACTAAGGAGGTCACCTGGACGGTACTTATTTGGATCCGGTGAATGGCACTGTTGTCAAAATCTAAAACTATATAAAAAAATTGACCAATTTTTCTTCTGAATTTGTTATATAGCAAAAACAGTCCCAAATTTGCAATTCTGAATTTTTTAGATTCTTAATTAACGAAGATCAGCGATCATGCAAGACAGCGTATGCTTACCTGGAAAACTAGTATTTTAATAAAATTATACTAATACTGAAAACGTATTTAATCGCAACATTTATATTATTTATTATTGTATTTTATTTTATTTAACGTGTACGAAGTCGTGGGTAATTAATAGGTACAATAGAAAACAGGTTGTGCCATAAAGTCACACGATACAAGTGGTACTTTTGTATTACAAGGAATTATTTTAATTAAAAAAAAATACAATAAAAAGTCAACGTCACGCGGTGTTCCCAGGTGGTCACGCATCCAAGTACAGCCCCCGCCCGACGACGCTGCTTAACTTCGGTGATCGGACGAGAACCCGTGTTGTCAATACTCTACCCGACACGGTGCTTAACTCCACCAGTTTTCGTCACACAAAAAGGTCGCCGATCAAAATTTCAAAGTCCTCCCATAAGAAAATTCAATTCAAAAATATAAACTAATTAAACGTGAAAAGGTATTTTACTTTTTATCAATTTAATTTATATCCGAGATATTTCCCAAAGTATTTCAAACTTAATTATTATTATTCATAATTGATTCCAATATTAAGTATAAGAAGAACGCGGTTGTTACAGCAATATCAGATATTTCCTATGCCGTGAGCGTAAGATAAGTATAGAAAAGGAAACACACCGCAGAACAAAATTTGTCTACACTATTGTGACAAGACCGCTTATTCAAATAGATCAACACGATACACCAAATGTAATAGTGATAAGGTTACGTGTGTCATGTTTTGGAATAACACATTTTATTTACATCAACAATAGAGCGTCAGGATTATTGTATCAGTCTTATGATAGATACCATCTTGCTTATGCTGGTAAACTTGTCAGAGTAACTCAAAATGTCTTTTAGCCAGGATCAGCACTGGTCGCACTATACACTGGTATAGTTTATATCCAACCAATGAGAAGTTTACAGGCTGTAAGTACAGCGACCATGATATTACTTGGTGATGGTGTGGTGGAAAAGTGCCTACTGAAATAATAGTACTAATATTTTAAAATACAATTACAGCTTAAAAAACGTTACAGATGATAACACTATTAATAAAAATAATCGACGAATCGATACATGATTCATTATTAGATTACAATTATTAAATATTAGATTACAATGATTCATTATTAGGAAATAACGGACAGCCCTAATTTTAGTGTAACATGGCGAACTGATCTGCGCACGGGATCGGCGCGCAAGGAATGCTTTCAGTGACTAATCGCTCAACCATTCTCGGTTCAACGTTTACTAGTCAACTTGTCTTTCTGTATTTTGGACGAGATATTTAATTGAGCAATCGAGGAGTGGCAGTCGACAAACGGGGATTTATGTGATTGAAGTTAACTTATTTTTGTTTATATACGATGTGTGTATTTCACTAGATCCTTAATAATGTTATAAATATGATTTTGTTTGTTTATTACGTTTTCTCACCTTAACTATTTACACGTTGTTAAGTGTACAAGATAAGGATTTAGGATACCTTAAGTCCAGAGAAAATACTGTTCCCGAGGATGGGTTAAATTTACATTGACGCGGCTGAAGCCATTGATAACAGCTAGTATCGTACAAAATTTATTTATAGTTGTACAAGAGGATAACAGTTACAGTTTTAGCGTCTGACTACAAACTCGTTTAATATTAGGTGAAGATATGGCTCCAGATGATGTACGCGTGTGTAAAAAGCTGGATTTCAAGTGCACCTCCTGGAATAACGCCCAGGTGCTTAGCGACTGACTTTAAATTTGAAGATGGCAGCTAGCTATTTTATCTATGATTTGATAATGATGTTTTCGTGGGAATATACTACATTATTCCTTTTTTTAAGCAAAGGGCAGCAGACAGGCAGATGGCCCACCTAATGGTATATAGTTACCATTGCATATAGACAACTGGAACGGCATTATTATTGTACTACCAACCTTGAAGAGAGTACTTGAGTTAACTTTTGACGTATCTTGTGTCTTGAGGAATACCTTACTGGGTGACCCATTCCCCAACACTAACATAAGCAAAATTAAAGACAAAGAGAATCTTAAGGTTGTCTCCGTTTTGTTAGGTTCAAAGTGTGCGGATGAGCAGTCAGTCAACGGCTGAAGGTACGCGTTTGAAGCGGTGAAGAGGGCACCATTTCGAAAAGTTTCTAAGAACACTATCTATTATACATGCGTTAAAGCATACATGTAGGCCCAATATCTCTGCTAAGTGCTAAAGACTCTAGACCGCATGTTAATTCAGCTTCGTCTCAAGAAGAGGTACTGTTCAGTTATATGGAAGCATTTTGTATGTGTATCTTTCCAAACTGTTAACGTAAGCGCTATACATCGATCATGTTGATGTTAACACTACAGTTCGGTATTAACAAATATTCTGTCAATAATACGATAATTTACTTATAATATAAATTGAAAAGGCGGTTAAATATCGAACGTTTTATTTGTAACGGCCTTGAAAGGCGTTCAAACGCAAACACGAGTATTGGCAACCGTAACGAATGTCAAATGAATGTATAAACAATAATTGAGCCGTAGACACTCGATATATCGAGCAGATATCGGTCTAACGCCCCTACCATTTTATCGATTTTTAAAAGGTAGCAATATAACTATACGAAAATTAACATTTGGTCTGTCTTATCGAACTCAGATCTATGATGCGGATTGTCGGGAATTTGATTTTTAATTAATTCAGAAACAACATTTATGTAACCAAGCAACGATGTGATTTATAAAGTTTTGATGTAATCGTACGACGTGACTTGTCTTAAAGGTTGACATGTTTTTTTTCGTATTTTATAGCTAAAACTAAGTTGCGTAACATTTTTTTTGAATATACGTGAATCTCAGTTATTACCTAGCTTCGTAATTAATATTAATAAATTAATAATATTTGATAATTGAGGAAGAGTTTTTTATTCTCTTTATATGTGTATACAAAAATAATGTTCGTATATCAATCTAAGAATGATAAACATGAACACCATTTGACTAATCGTCAAATTATTGTATGGAGATGATTATGTACTGTCATTGTAATTCGTCACTAGATGGCGCTAGGCTAAATTGTAGCTAATATTACTAAATGTAATATTATAGTTTAATACAAACGAATTCGCTGACGGTTACTAATTTTCTTTATAAACAAATTGTACACGAATACAGTATACACGAATTTTATTACAATTTAGAAATAAAATATTTGGATTAAGAATAGTGTAAATTACAAATAAATGTATATTTTTGTAAAAAGTGACAAAAAATGATAAAAATACTGATATCTGGAGGTGCTGATATTAACATGCGATGCGTCACTGTTAATATCAGCACCTCCAGATATCAGTATTTTTATCATTTTTTACAAAAATATACATTTATTTCTAATTTACACTATTCTTAATCCAAATTTATTAAATTTTATTTTCTGTTTTTTAGTTGGATTTTTTATGAAAGCGTGTTTTTTTAGTTTTTTTAAACTATTATTTATTTTTCATTTTTTAGTTAAATTTTTTAAACTTTTTTTCGGATTATTGCATTGTCATCGACCTTTGACAGATGTGCAAAGTTTGAATTAAATCTGATCGTTCAAAGTAGGACAAAATCGAGCTCAAAGGGGTCATAAAAATTAAAAGGTTTTTTTAATAAGAAAATAATTATATCTTCCCATCTGAATGCTAACTCTTATCATCCTCTATTTGACTGTCTCATATTTAAATACCAAATCATATATAGCACAAATTTGAAATGAAGTGAAAATGGTTCACTGGTTCAGACACTATCATTATCGACGTAAACTCGAATTCTCGAAAATTAATGCGGACTTATTATTACGATAATAGTAATTATCATTGAAAGAAAATACCTTGATTAAGGTATAGCAAGTTAGTAGACATTTCTTTAATCTTCATCTGGAAAATTACTACCCTAGAGTTGAAAATCTGACACCAAACACCTACAGTTGTATTACGATATACGATTATTACGAAAAGAACAAATTATTAAGAAAAATTCATCTAAAATTCCCCAAGTTAAAATCTACACCAAACACCCAGTGAATGTCAACCGCACTTAAGAGCAGTCCAACTCTACATTTAGCAAATTTACCATTGTAGGCCATATCAATATTTAAAATTGTATAAGATTGGGGTCAAATGCAAAATAAAATTTACAAAGTATAAAAAATAACATTATTCCACATGACTGGCTTTATTTATTTGTTTTGTATACTCTTATCCACAAGTTAATGTTTCATCAAATAAAAATAATTAAAACCCAGCAGCCAGGCTGAGCAACAAATAGCTACTTAAAAAATTTAAAGCCGTTCAAATAGATTACGTACATCGAATCGCGACGTTATAAATTCAAACTAAATTAGGAAACAGATTCCGTAGTAGCGGTAATTGTCGATTGCACCGGCCGAATGGTGAAATGAAAGTAACAATCGCTTTATGAAACGTCTTGGTGGAAGGTAATCTAATCGAGCTGGTCGATATTACACAACAATGAGCTGGTCTCTAAACAACAACCACTAATCACCTGTTCCGACTGTTATCGGTAGTACTTAAATATTAACTGGATTCTACGAACCAAAATAATTATCAACAGAATCTGAATAACTAGACGGGATCAAAATAATAATAATATTTTCGGTGTACTCTCCAAAGAATGAACAAAACGGTATTCGTAGACACTCTTCCCGATTTCTTGTTACACGAACATGTTGAATAAGAAGTTTAGGGTACAATTTTGAAAGAATAGAAGTATTATGTAATGTAAAAATTAAAATTACGGAAAAACCAGCAATACCAGAGCTATTTTCTTCCCTTTATCCCATCTAAGTAGAGTCGACACAACATGTTTTATTATCCCACTCTCCTCTGACAGCTGTCATCTCAGTATTCATACCTTTTATCATATATATCATTCTTCACAAAATTCATCGATACTTTCTTTGGTCTTCCTCTTCTCTTATATCCGTCTATCTTCATACTTAAAACTTTTCTGGTTACATGAGTTTCATTACTCCTCATGGGATACTCATACCATGCTAACCCATTTTTCTTCAACTTTCTTCTTTTCTCTCTGCAACTCTTAAATTCTAGATACGATCCGTTCTGGTAATACCACAAAGTCATCTTAATTTTCACATCTGATAGATAGAATATACACAAAGACAGAAGTAGTACAACTAGTAATAACGTAATGTTGGGTTTAATTTCTGCAATTATGTAACTACAAACGATGTCGAAGAAGCGATGATTGTCTGATACCGTGCCAATTGACGTCATTTAGAATCCTTTCGGTGAATGACAACTTTATGGTGCAACCAATGTATGATGCCTTTTTCTGTTGCCCATCTGGCCAGCTACAATACTCGAGTGAAAAATCTATCGCCAAGCACCTGTAGCCGTGTCGCGGCAGTTGTAGTTCAAAGCCAGTTTTCCACGAAGCTAAGCACGTTACTACAATAAGCCATCTAGTTACTTAATAACATTTGAGATTGTGGTCATACATGAAAATCTATAAAATGTTAAAAAGCAATTGTAACACTAAACCCGTACTAACTTAATTTTCACTTGTCATCCAAATTTAATAAGCAGAGATTTAGCGACTGGAGATTTTCAAAGTGTCAGAGATGTTGTCAGATTTCACTATAAGGTACTGTGCAGTAACTTTTTTATGCTCGAATATAAAAAAAATAATTATATGTATATACCGAAAATGCAGTTCTTTGAGCCTGAATCACGTCAAACCAATTAAAAATCGATGCTGAATTTTTCGTATATAATTCTCGACTACTTACGTTTTGGATACAATTGATCCTTTGCAAAATGTTTAAAGGCCAACATAACGGCGGGAGTTAACTAGTAATCATACATATTAGTACAACTAAACGAATGATGAGTTACACTGGGCATGTTTACAAAACACAAGCCGTGAAGTGAACAATAACCGACACTACGATATCTAAGTATATTTCAAAAGAATAATCCATTATGATACATTATTATTATTACCATAAAAATATATCGACCATCTTCCGAGAATCTTTCTCATGTTTTTTTAAACTATGACTACGGTAGGAATACATTCAAAGAGATTTAAGTAACACTTTCAGTTCTTGCCGTGACAAAAACGATCGATTTAACAATAGAAAGGCATTTACTTTCTTATTATCTACAATTATGATTAGCCGTTTCAGGAGCGAGTATGAAATCGTGCAATGTATTTTTAAATAAAGCATCTTACGAACTTTCTCCGTTTGTTTTGATGTAAGAATCACCGGGCAGTGAGACGAGGCCACGTGAAACAATAACACGCGTTACCAGATACTGTCTACTGTGATGAGGAAATGATCAGTGTGACGTCCTCGTAAAAACAATTCCATAGTTTCAAAAGTGATGTGGGCGACATACTTTTGCTACCATAATTATAAAGTATTCGACGTTAGATATGATATTTTAATTTGTCTAATTCATTTTTTTTATGACTGTAATCGATTAATGAGAGCGTTGTCGTATAATCCCACAACGAGCTGCAACATTGGGTATAGAAAAATATCGTGAAGAAAGAATAGAATGGTTGTAGGATTTTATAAGCTTTCCTGACTAATAGCTATCACGCTCAGATGATAAATATGTCGCTCTACAAGAGTGTCCCAGCAGACGCTCTTCAGAGCAAATCGTTCTTTATGTTTAGTGTATTTATGATCTTACAATACATTACCATTTAACATCAAATGAGATTGTACTTTGTCATTAAAACCTATACGGTATTATTACAAAAAAGTTAAATACGTATTGAATACTTGCTTTAAAAAGGTTTCGAATTAAAAGCACCGCGGTCGCTGAATGTTCGCCATCTTGTTCTTTTGTCGTCGCTTCGGTTACGTTAGGTTAGACTTGCGAAAAGGATAACGCGAACTGGCCTCGGGCGAGCGCGGTGCATTTAATTCGAAACCTTTTTGAACCAAGTATTTAACTTTTTTTGCAATAACACTGACAGAGTTTAAAAAGTAAGTAGCGTGATATTATGACAACACTGTATCTGATGATAAGGACAGTACAATTTAAAAACAATGGCGATCAACGAAAGATCGGTAAATATCTCCACAAGTATGGTGGTTTAAGGCTAACCGCATAGAAATCTCTACCACTCCGCTATGTGAAGTATTTGACGACAAGCCTAAAGTCCAGTCTACCAACATAACCAACATTGGTCCTATCAAATTTTACTATCAAGTTCATACCTAGAGTAAGTACGTATAAGTCATTATTTAGATATGTAATTAGATTCCTTCACCCGGGAAACGATTCGAAAATATATAAACTACCAAAGGTAATACGCCCGTCTCGAAATCATTACGTAAACATTGGATTGTCAAAATGTCGCAAGCGTAGATCACGTAGGCAGCGCTTCTCGCAGCGGACGACGCAACCGGCAGACGGCTGGGAAAGCGCCATAATTCTACCAATCACACGGGAATCTAAACTATGTAATGTTTCAATAGTTCCTAGCAAAATAATTGCGATTCCTCAATCGCATAATACGCTATGGTTAACAATTCATACAGACTTGTTTACGACAGTGAAAATGGGATTGTCCTCTTCCTCAGCCTATGTGAATTCAGACACATTATGATTATAACAGTCATCAAAATCATCTGTAATTTTTTCTTAGCTCATGAGCTATATGACATGTAAATGATCTGATTATAGTAATCTTGTAAGAGGATACAAAGGAAGAATTTGATATTATATTCTTATATATAGGTACCTTACCATTGTAATTATACTAATAAATAGTATTTATTTATTTATTTATAATGTTTATTTATAATTGGGGTTTGGTCACAAATTGACCATGTCACCCCAGTGATTAACAACAAAATAAAATAGAAAAAAACCAAAATGTATGCAAACAATCAATAATTTACCGGTTTTTCATTCCAACCATAACCAGCCTGTAAAGCATTCTTGTAACAAATAGTAGGATTAACTTTTGTGGTTATATAATTACAGCATAATTTAATAAATAATTATTTAATATAATAAATAAATATAAGTTCATCACTCATAGAAACTCTTTAAGTAACTTCAAACAAACAACTTTATTTTTGTTTTGTTTAGTTTTTAAACTAATATCTTTCAATATATTCATCGAAACGCTATGCTGTATAGGACATTTTTAATCTATATTAAATGCTCAATATATTTAATTGAATATCGATTAATACTTAATATTAAAATATGTTTATCTTGGATTGCACTGTGCTTGTTGCAATAAAAAACACTGCATCTGAATATAATTGTTTATGGATTTAGATCTATGGCAATTAATCATGAGCTGCTATATAGTTATATAAAATGATTTTTTATAGTTCTATAGTTATATAAAATGATTCGATCGTGTTGTTTATTTCTATGTCCAGCGATAATTTTTATTCATTCCCTTAATATGCACAACACAGATCACCCCACATACGTGCACATACGCATAGTAAGTACACATAAAGTGGAAAGGTTTGTGCTTTTTCTCTTTACTTTTTTTAATTTGGTTTACTTAGATTAGCTAACTTAGTAAGATTCGCGACGTTTACATTCAAGGTACCAGCTCAAGCAGAGGTTCGGCCATTTTAGCGCCCTTGTTCTTGTTGCCATATGACTGAATGTAACTCGTCCAAAAAGTCCGGTGAAGCTGTAAAAGCCTGCCAATAATTTGAAAAAAGTTTTTTTTTTAAAGACAGTTACTGTACAACACACCAATCATTAATTAAAACCACGTACACACGTATCTACGGGCTCATTGGCATCCGAAAACTGCCATAACATGGACTATATAGCAAACAGTTTCAATTTAAGAATTCACAAAAAGAAGTTACGAAATAAACTAAGTTTAAATACATTGCATTAAATAACATGAAAAAAATGGTATTTATATAACAATAATAATAATAAAATGTAAACGGAATAATTTACTTTGTACCGAACAAAAGAAATGCACATAACATTTGATTGACAATTAATAACAATGATTTAAACAAAAAAATAAATAAAAAACAACGAAAGGTTGACCATCAAATGTTACACAGGCTAAGTAAATGACCGTTTCGATATTCCGTCCACGGTTGTGAGCGGATACACAAATCGATATATTTATAACCTTCACTATGACATTCGAATCCATCAAAGCTCTTCGTTTTGACCATGTACAACAACAATAATAAGGTATATAGTAATACCCCAATATGAACGGTAAATGGCCTTGTTACAGTTATAAAATGTCATACTCGTGTGTTTGAGCAACAAAAACTGGTTAGTGCTATCACATTTTCGTGTCAGTTTTTGACATGATACGCCTTTGTGGTATAAGACTAGGAATTATACTTAATTTATTATAAAATTATGTCTTTTCCATCGGAATATTAATTAACTATCAACACATTTCGAAACCCATCAGCTATGAGTTCTAGTCTTATAAAAATTAAATCTCCTTTCTTATTTAAAACTAGTTGGTACCGGTGACTTCGTACGCGTGGAATTAGTTTCGTTGTAGTGTTGTCCTTACCATTTACCGATTTCAAGTGACTTCTAATCAATTATATAACTGCTGTTTAACCACTATAAGAAAGCGTAATGATAATAAGAATACGTAGTACTTTGAAAAGTTTTCTATCTTATGATTGATGATTGACTCGGACGAACAACACTTCAATTTATTTATATCTGCAAATTGATTCCTTATATACTTATACCAATTATTTCTATGGAGTTTTTTTTAGGTATATAACAAATAAAGGACATTATCATATTTCTAAAATATTCGTTATTACAAGAAATGATATCGTTGTTAAAAATAAAAACCTAATCTCCATGAATAAATTCGTATCAATTTTTTATTGCACATGAGCACTGAATACTAAACCTACAAACTAATACGACACAGATAGACACGACAGATTCTTTAGTATTTGATATCAAAACGCAATATTAATATAATTATTTATCTAACCAGTAATAATCGAATCTTAAAATTTACTTCTTAACTAACATTAATATGCGAATAGATATGCGAATAGATATGCGAATACATATGCGAATAGATATGCGAATGTGTTTGTTTGTTACACTTTTAAACTTAACAATTCAACTACCCATCATGGAATTTTGCATACACGTTACCTATAGTAATGAAAAAGGAATGGGATACCTTTAATCCAGATTAAAAGAATTGTTCTCGAAAGATGGGTCAAGCTAAGGCTAATAATATATATAATAAGGCTAAACAATAATTTTATCCAGTGGTTTTTCGCTACTATGTTAACAATGAGCTCTTACGCATACACTTTATATGAGAACGATATCTTTGTTTAGAACTTCGTCTGCAGCGATAAAATAAACAACACGAATAAAATCAAAAGTTACAATGTCACCATAGGTTAGCAAGTAAGTGTACCAAAATCGGAGGTACAAACTGAACAATGAACACCGGTGACGCGGGACCAAAAAGAAAATTAATTTAGGTATTGGTGTCGGTCGGCGAACCCGCGATTGTGAAACGCTGAGCGATTGCGCTGAGTACTGTTTGTGTAATACACCGGCACAAGGCACAATGCTCGGCCGAATGTACTGGCCCTCGAAAATATTCACTTATGATGAAACCTGCCTTCAATAACTGTTTCTGTCATGGGAATCAGCAGAAGCCTACTTCAATGGTATCATTAAAACCTCTTTTTTTTTAAATGCATCAGGTTTTACAGGCGCAAACCGCCAAAATCATTTTTTTTTATTTAATCGTATTTCTAAATAACGTATTCTTTATTTTATTATTGTCGATTGATCGATTACTCTATTTGCCACTGCGTGTTTCAGTTTACGTGGAACAACGCAGCAAAATTTGTTACTCTTTAGCACCAGCCTGGGAGCACGTAACATAATACAATTTTTCAATATATTATATGTTACTATATGTTAACATTAACAAAAAGCAATTGTTCGAAAATATATGGTAATACGTTTGGCTAACATTGACAAAAACCGCAATGCACGGCACACGAACGTTGTTGGTAATTGGAAGATGAGATCTGGTGTGGAACGTGGCCCGAGGCGGCATGAATGAAAGCCGCTCACTGACAACGCACTGCAGTCTCCACGAACCCTCCACTGATCCTATAAATAACGTATTAAAAACTTTTGGAAAATTTACATCGCTTGCTAATATAAACTTCTGTTCGATCTACACGCAATCAAACTAGCAATGGATTTTTAAATACAGAAACTATCGCTCGTTATATCAACAACCCGTAGACCTATAAGGATATCGACATCAGTCGAACGAGTTTTTCCAGTTCGTATCATCGCAATATGACGGTTATTATTGAAACGAGAGCCACGATCGCGACAGGTAACTGAAGCATTTATCAGGGAAATATTTACATTTGACTCGTGTTATCTCTTGTTTCTACTACACACGATTTAGGGGAGATTAGACGTATAGCGTAATCACTAGTTGACTCTAGAATTACTAATGATTATTTAGGTTTAAATATTCTGTGTAACATATTAGCAAACGCCCGCGACTTGTACCGTATATTAAGAACTAGCGGGCCCGGCAGACGTTGTCCCAGCCCTGATCATGAAAAAATCCGGGACAAATTATATACCAACACGTTCCTCGTGAATCACTTTATCCACTGGTGAAAACTGCATAAAGATCCGTTCAGTAGTTTTTGAGTTCATCGTGAACAGACAGACAGACAGACGCGGTAGGGGACTTTGTTTTATACTATGTAATGATACGAATTTTAAGCAATAGAATATAGATCAGCGCCATCTAGTGGCGACTTATATAAAAATACTTAGATGTGTTATGTTTATTGATGTATAGAATTTCGTTTATTAACGAATTATAAAACAAATATGCCAAAAATCTTTGAAGTTGTTTCTGAAGAAATACTCTAACATTTACATTTATAATACGCAGATAGAAGTCATGGATGTCCTAGTAAAAAATAAAATGGCAAACGCAGCGTGACCGCAAGAATAGTTGAATATTTAATAGATTACAAAAATATTTTTTAGAAAGTTCATTGTCGTAAATGTAAGTCCATTTGATTGTATCTCAGTGAACCATACCACTTACGGTACATACTCGTATATGTGGCCCACTCGTGGGCAGAGAAATTTGGTAACACAAATATTAAGTCGCAACCAGTTCACAACAATTGAAACGGCGATTTGTAAGATGTCGTCCAATCCGTCACGCGTCTCGGCAGCGCAACCTCTACCAATCTATTTCTTCTGTTATAATAATTTATCATTACGCTTGCATATGTACTGGTGGGTAAGTAGATACTGTATTCATTTTACCATTTAAATGTATGCACTTTAAAATTTCTTATTTCAAATAGGATTATTTCCATAAGTTTTTCTTTCAACGGCGGACTTCTTATTTGTCAGCTATGGTACGAACAACACTCATATAAAAAGTTGTAGTTTAAAAAAAAATTATAACCGCTTGATGACTTTTAATAGGGAAAATGAAATTATAGAAAGTATAATATGTATGAATACTGTATTTCAGTGGCTTTAGGATGTGCGGGAAGAAATTTGATATCGGAATCTTAAAAAAAAACCTCTAAAAGTTTCTACAAGATTTGGAGGTCTTCCAATCCATTTTTATAATCAAGTGCCAAAAAGAGGTAATATGCCTTACTATGTGCCGACACGAGTCTCTGACAGTTTAAACCGCCACTGGAGCGTATATAATCATATTATTAAAATATACATTGAAGATCATAAATACAATATGAACTTATTTATCCACGCTAATCCAAGTTCTAATTTTAGATAGGACCGTGTGTAGGTAGGCTTACAGTGAACGTTGGAGTCAGTGGGAGCGTAGCGTGGGCTCGTAGCCGTCGTAGCAGTCTCGTAGGGCCGTGACGTCATACTGTGTATCTTATACTACTACGAATTAAGTTGATCAAATGTAATAACTACAATAATTATTACAAATATCACTTTGCAATGACAACAATTATATTGTAATTAATATGATTGATAGTATAAATTACTTATTTTAATTTGTATGTACAATTTATTTCATAAAAAATTGGTCACTTGAAATGAGTAATTTAATTGGTTAGTTAAATATATAGTAATTATCAATTTTGCAAGTAACGTTAGCGTCATAAAATTTGCTCTTCCTTTACATTAAAGTAATAGTACATCTGAAATTTATTAAAAGATAAATATATTTTGCATGGACTTCTGAGGGTTAGTTTAGCCATCATAAAACTACATATAAACTATATTCAACATAATTTATCAGTATTAATGTGTATTTTAAACTTCTATTATATCAATCATTTCTTATAAGAAGGTACACTTTTAATTTAAAATTAATCAAGAACCAGTAACTAAGTCGCTTTTCGCGCCTCTCTGCCTGTCCCCTTAATTCTTATACTCAACGGATTTTTCCTATCACTGAGAGGATTTCTTACAGAAGGTTTTTATATAATACTCGCATTTTTTATTTCTATGGAAAAAAAGTCGATGAATTTTAAGCAAATCGTACAAATTTAAGCGCTTAAGCTGGTAACTGGTTAAAGCTTATCAGATAATGTACATTAAAACGTAATTTTATATTTAAAAAATACCTACAGAAAAGTCTATGATCGTCCATACGTAACTTATGTTACTTGGTTAACTCATATTAGGCATTTTTATCTTTTGTATACTATTAAAAACCAATAGATTATTTACGACGAAACGAATATCGTAGAATGTATAGCAGATTCATCATTACGCGCAATAACAGAAAACAGGATGTGTCATGTCACCCAAGTACTGACTGCGCCCGACGTTGCATAACTTCGGTGATCGGACGAGAACCGGTGTCTTCAACACTCTACCCGACACATTGTTTACCTTCAGAACTTTTCGTCATACAAAAATGTTGCCAATCAGAATTACAAAGCCGGATACAAAATACATGTATGAGTTCGTGAGGTACACGTTCTTGGTACACATTTATATCTTACTAATTCCTATACGTATGAATAGCTAGCTTAGTTTAACTTAGCTTAGTTAGATTCGCGATGTTGCGTAACAAGGCAACAGCCCAAGCCGATGTGTGCCGTGCACCCTTGAGACGGTTGTCAGATAAAATGGGCTGAGTGCCGCAAGCGCTCGTCTTAGTAGTCCGGTGAAGCTGTCAAGGCCTGTTAGGCCAATAGCGTAGCCAGTTTTAAAAAAAATCAAAACCCTGCTTTAAGAAGTTTCACTTGAATAAGTTGTTTGTGTAAAAGGTACTTATGGAGCTGCTTTGACTTAGATTTTCTTTATCGAAACACCACAAACTGAATACCTGGACGCTTATGATACCACATTAGTCCATGCCACCCGAGTGAAGCTGGCGCAAGTATTTAGTTATAAATATTTATAACTTCAGAATAGCTCAAAACGAAATAAAAAAACATCTCGTCACCTTGGATCGTAATTATAAAGTCTGCATAATATCATTATAAAATAATAATTCAGGTAATAAATTAACTGTAAGAATAAAATGTAATAAATATGTGAATTCCCAAACCTGTGCTGTTGTGTTTTTATGGCAAAGTAATAAAATAAAAGCAGATTTATACATATGTAATTAAAGTAATTCTATTTACCGATTGTAGAATAAATTTCGATGTTCGAAAAAAAAAAAGAATTACAATGGTAAATTTTGAAAGGAGTTATAAAGGAATGTGTGGTAGTGACTTTAATCTTCCCGTATACTAGCCCTGTGAAGATGAAATTAGAAAATAAGGGGTAAATTCATTTATTAGTAATTTAGCCAATAGTACACGTCTTATGTTCACCATATAACATAATGTAGTAAGTAGCAATGTAAACTTAGAGGGAGCTTACATGCTTGGTTACAGATTTTCAACTAGAATGTGATTGCAATCCAGGCTTGCAGCTCATAGTATACTTTACATTGCACGTCACACATGCACACACGCACGCACGTGATGTGGAAGAGTTTTTTTTCCTTTATTGGTTAGTCAAATTTAGTCAAAATTGCCAGATCAGAAATGCATGTCCGCGTTCATTGGGCACATATGAAGGGACGCATATGTATCGCAACAACGTTATGTAGAGTTTAGTTTGATACGCGATATTGCACGCAAGGCAACAGCCCAAGGCGAGTTCCGGTCACTTTGGCACTCATACACTAGTTGCCGTTTCGGCTAACTTAAGTGCTCACCAAAAGCGTGCAGAAGCTGTAAACGGCCTTCAGACTAGCAGCAGATAGTTAGTTAGAAAAAACTCCCAATGTCCCCGGCTCATTATAGGATTTTAGCCTATGCCAATTAAGGCGTTGTCCTTACCACTTCGCTGGTAGTAGCTTCAAATATGCAGTATCAATACCACATAAAGGTTAATGTAATTGTACGAAACGAATATATACGTATTCACATTACACATAAACAATTCTCACAAGAAATTGACATATTCGATAAATTGTTTTTCTCGAAAGCGTTTTTATTTATGACCACAAAAAGCAGTAAAGAAGCGAGCAAGTGCGCGCTTTATTAACCTCTCTTATACGAACGCCATTGCATTCCGGTTTCTGAAACCTGTCTCAACGGGTGAAATCACACGCTCTCGAGTAAAAGAGCATTGGTCCGTGCTGTATTGTCTCATATTATATTAACATATCAAATCGGCCGTGTAATACTTGTTTGTATCGGAGTAAAAATCGCAGTGTACCGAGTTGAGTGGGCGCGATCTATGTAAATGCCTACACGCTCCGTATGCTTTCGAGATACTATCAAAGATGATGCCGGTTCACTTCGTACAGAGATGACATTCATTAACCTCTTTCGTTTCTGTAATGATTTTGCGTTATATTATCTCGTTTATACAGAAATAAATATGACATTTTATGTATTTATTTATTTGTTCTTATAAATTTGAAACCCAAGAACCACATTTAATTCAGCGTAGGTTTTTTTATCTGTAATAAAACTTATTTCTGTAAAAATACTTAATTAATTATTACACTACTTTTAAGTATCAAAATCCTATATTTTAATTTATTTTTTTTAAATTACTGTAAACATCTTTATCTGTATAGTAATTGTACGGTTTTATATATATTTTGTGAAGGAGCAGGACGAAGTGACTTTACTTTGTGAAAACAAGGGCGATCATAAAGAGATGTAAAATTCATCGGCATTGGTCGTAGTCGTCAGCATTCTCTTAACAGATGGATGTGCACTGGCGGAGTCCGAAATGAAATAAATCAAATAGTTATTATACAAAATTTTCGATGTTTTTAAGTTGTTACTTTAGGGCCATGACATTATTAGAAGGTGAAAAGCGTAGCGAAATCCGTGATTATTCTAAAATAAATATTAGTTGTCAGTGTCTACGACCTTTATGACGTCACCAGGTATTAGATTTAATCTGAGCAAATCGAAAAAATAGAATATACGCAAACAGATATAAAATCTAAATGTGTCATTTCTGTTCCACCTTTGTTTTTCGATGTCAGTGAATAACGATCACAGTCGACAATAAACACACGCGTCGAACGTTCACAGCACACATACAGACACTCATACTCGTTATCTATAAATACATATGCAAATGTATGCGTAAGATACGCGGATTCACTCATCCGGACGATGGATTATTTGTACTTTTCTACTTTTTGCGTACACGTTTGTTAGTTTACATAAACACGATTAATAACTTAAGTCAAGACTAACTGGCATATTATGAAGGTTATTATTACTCTTCTTATCATTTAATTGAGATTTAATCCAGTATGAGTGCATAAATTACTATTCCATAGTTAATTTCTTTGTTTTACGCTAGTGGAATGTAAAATGATCGATAAAAAAAAATTGAATCTAAAAGCAATATATGTTTACAATAATAACAGTTTCTATTTTTCCGTGTACACCAACGCATTAAAAAAACATGTTACTTTTAACATTTAGAACGCCCAAC
The DNA here is from genome assembly GCA_036509395.1 of Antheraea yamamai. Lineage (NCBI taxonomy): Eukaryota > Metazoa > Arthropoda > Insecta > Lepidoptera > Saturniidae > Antheraea > Antheraea yamamai. The sequence goes on from AP028432.1 coordinate 12,459,733, forward strand.
CACAGCATCTGTGTCCAAAATTGTATATCAGTCTCGCCTGTGCTAATTAGTATTTATATAACGCTATCACTGTCAAGTATAAGTGGTGTATATACAAATATGCAGAGAACACTTAGCGGTTAGATCTCAAGAAAATATACACACTTGCAAAGTTATTTAAAATACGTGCGGTCTGTATACGACGAAATGCTAATTTGTGATAATAAATATTTATTCGTCCTTAACAGTATTATTCTGTATAATCTATAGAAGTTGAACACGATTACAAAACTCAAAATTGCCTTTTTTGTAATATCTTAATATTTTATATAAATATTATAAGCTACGTAAATAAATCGTTCACAAATTACAGTGTCTAAGGAAGTATTTATGACATTTGCTTAAATTAAAAACACGTTACTACTTGTTAGCGTAAAGTTGCTTACTGCATTTTTTATGTTCGATAATAGTTCATTCTACCATTCGTCGTATGGAATCTGTAACGAATGTGGCTTGTACTGACGAATAAAGCTTCGCGATTTAAGTAACGATTAGTCAGCGCTTAAGCAGGGCACAATTGTGACCGACAAGACCATTTACTATAATAGATTTATTGGCAATAAAAAGTTAATGAGTACGCTTCAGCAGCAAGTCTTGTGAATTAATATACCTGGGGGCGGTCCATACATAAAATTAACATAAAACATCTTAATGCAAGTATATAAATTGTTAGAGAATTAATTTATTAACAGTTTCTGTTGGCTGTTGATATGATTAATGACTTTATCATAAACTGCGTGTGCCTCGGTAATTGAATATACTATTAAGTAGGAAACAGTGTGTTGAAAGTATCATTTTGTTCCAAAGCAAATAGATGAAATATAACCCGCGGAAGCGAGCGACTCTAGTTCAAGTAAACGTTGAATTGTCGAAACGGAAATGTTCGAAACGAGATCACGCATACAATCGGTACCCGACTGGTATTCGGTAACTGAGTATAAACAATCAAAGCGAAGCCGCGGCAGTGTAACTGTGAAACGGGCGGGCATTTGTCGAGCTTGCCGTGTCAATAAACTTGATTCGAAAGTGGAAGACGCTCCGACTTACATAAGCAGGCAACAATGTGAGTTGTGCCGAAGAATACTCATAGAGCAACGTGCTTGCATCATGGCAGATATGTCACCGCTTCGCAATTGATTCAATTTATGTAATGTGTGTGGGCAAATTATTGCAACGTACAAGACTTCAATAGAAATGTTATTAACGATTTATTTGTACATTGAAAATATATGATAAATAATACACATATGTAGGTAGCTTCATAACAGTAATCTTATTAAATAATAATTACGTCATTAGATTAAAGAAACAAAGATAATTATTAATCTGTAATAAGTAATATTCATATGACATTTTACTACAACATGTATTAAATGTAGCCAATAGTCCGCATAACACGAATGGCTCATGAATTTTTCGTTTCCTCATTTTAATATTACTGATAAGATAAACGTGACGCATCGTAACGGACAAATTCCTATTATACCATAATAATCCTGTTATAGAATAATTAAATTTAAAAGCATAATCGTAAAACAAATATATACTAATTATTTCATTTTTAGCAATGATAACTTAACATAACTCGAACGACGCAGCGTCGAAATACGTGAATTCAAATTCTGAGATGAAAGATCCTGTAGAGGATATATGACTCGTAAAATAGATCTCCAATAAATCTACATAGCCATTGAGTGTGAATAATGAATATGCTCCATACTATGAGAGTATTATTATAAATATAGCCTATCTGAGTGTAAATAATCTGTGATAGATTTACAGAATATACGTCTCGACACGGCCACGACTCTCAGCGTCAGTCCAGTTATTTGCAAAACCGCTATTTATAGCAATCTCATAAACAAGATATTAGACACACATAGATCAATTTGATCTTGATTTTTTATTCTCATGCTGCAAGCATTTTAGATGGAAAATAAATTTAATACAAAGTCTCTTTGTAACTAATTATACCAAACATAAAGGTAAAGATTATATCTTGTGACAAATCGACATAAATCAATTTCCATAAGACTATAGAGCATAAACAACAGAAACGGATTGATGAAATTATTTAAATAACAATATAAAAAATTACGTCTTTACCACATTTAGAAGATAAATACAGGGATACTGACACAATATACTGTATTATTAGTTCAGACAATCTAGTCAAACCTAGTCAATCAAATCGGATCCTCCGGTATGTTTAAGTACTTGAACCGCTTCTAAAGATATATATAATCTTTTCAAAAATTTTGAAAATATTTAACTGGTATATCAAAAAAACAGATTGCATACATATATTTCTTTTGTATACTTGTAACTTTAATCTAATAAATTACTATTATATTATACGTCTATATTAGCTTGGTCATTATGACTCACGACGACAGATTGTCGTGATAATTACTAAGTACGTATTATTATTCTATTTTAAGCTACCATAGATAATGTAAATAAAATTAATAAATAATTAAAGAAACAATCCTGTATCAAATTTACGTAAACAACAAAATGAAAAAACTTGAGCGCGACTACGGGTCAATAACTAGACAAAGGCTTGAGTAAGATTGTAGTCGCTTCTCCGATTGGCCTCAAATACTTTACGGTGAGTTTATTAATTAAGGCGCCCGACCTTGCGGGCCGCACATCAAGGAGGTCGGTTGAGTGCACGACAGAGACGACGATATTCCCTCGCACCCTCGCGGAATACCCGCCCGCGTCGTGCGCGCGACCGCCCGAGTACCGCCGACGCGATGCGACGCGCGCCATTTCGTCCGTCTGACGTCTCCTCATTGACCTTCCCTTATCTACTCTAGGATTGTTTCGCCTTATCAACAGTTCTACCAACGCCGCGGGCCGAACAATGCCCTAGTTTCTCTTACCTTACACTTAATCTCCATGCTGTTTATATTATTTTATTAACGTATACATTAAAATTTTTATTTCAGTTAAATGCAAATAAATGGTCATAAATCACTTTGAAATCCAATCAATTTTTCCTATAAGGTATTCGATCGCAGAGCAATTATAACCACTAAGAGGTGAATCCACAGTAAGTCGGGTATACTATCAACCATCAGGTACATGACGTATAATACAAACACAAAGATAGTCTTGCACCGATCGAGTAGCCAAGAACAATCGGCGGCGTAGTGCGAGTCGAGAGATCACACGAAACCGCACCTTACGCTCATTGTCAAACCGATTACAATAAACAAACAGGGCAGACGCGGTTGGAATCTTGTCAAACAGGCGAGTTCGAGCGTTGACTTATTGCCGGTAAGGCATTTCTAAGAGCGATACGTCCGAGGTAAAATATTTTTTAAGTCAATTGATATACGGTTGACATTATAATATGAAAGGTGGATCGCGCAGGTAAAACACGGGCACGGTCGTTCTCGCACACAACCGTACCGTCATGCCGCGGTGTCATAAATAAAAGATTCCTACAGAAACAATTGTTGCGTAGAGGTGAGCCGAGGCCTCGGTGAATGTGGTGGACTGTCGACTAATCGCGTCGAGTCGATCGCGAAAGTAGGTGACCGCCCGTGATTGACGTTCTTGCGAAACCCCGTTCGATGACATTTAGAGTGGACTTACTATGAGTTTAACCAACGATAATTATTAATATTTACTTAAGAATATAATTAATAACTGATACCGCAAATTACAATACAAAGCGGGAAATATCTTCCTTCAACTTTTTAATAATGGCGTTACGCAGATACGAATTCTGTCAATGTCAAGCAGGAAATATCAGAATCAGGTACTTTTTTAAATATGTCAAGTCAGTGGTCTAATAATAAAGACGACGGTGTCTATATAATGTCAACAACGACGTTTTTTTTATGTTTTTTTAAGTATTAAGTGATTAGAATTACCTTTTCAAAATCCTTAAAGTTGTTAATAATATAACCTTGTCACACAAGAAAAGGTTACTATAGTATTCAGCATGTATGTCTTAGGTAATGTTATTAACTTTTAGCAAATGACATAAAATAATGTCCTGTGAAATTCACTGCCTTTATAATGCTTATTATTTCAAAGTTATTATTTATCTACTCTATTACAAAATATTTCCATGCCTATATATATTTAAAAAACAGTCACGAGTAGAGACATAAAACATGGCTTAGACAGAAATATCGAGACATCGATACATAATAATAGGTTTTTATTAATGCAAAAAGTAATTATTATAGATAAATATTTATTGTCATACAACTTAAACTCCACGGAACCACTGTTCTGAGATAACACCGCTCTACTTAACCTCGCCACACAGACGCGTAAACGTGAAACAATACGGTACAATCATACCACTTTATTTAAGCCTTTACAAACATTATAATATATGCGAAAATGAACCTTATTTACACGGAATACAACTAAATAAGAGTTCACACGATTGTAATAAATAATTTACGCTACTTGCGCGTACTCGCACAAGCATATTCGGTATCCATGTTCCTAAATAAGCAGTAGATGATGCTAGTGTGCGAGAATACCAGGGAAATTTATAATGCTATACATCGTTCTACTGTAATTCACAGTTTTGTAGCATTTTAAAAAGCAAACAATTGTGTATGAGATTATCATTAATTTTGTTGATTTTACTTAGACGCGGTGTCGTTGTCGCGACTCAGGAAGCGGTAGTCTGTGTTAGAGGTATTGTGTAGGTAAATAATAATATCATACGATTGTAAACGTAATTTTTATCTGTTACTCTTCCTCCTTCTATGTACGAATGATATCTGTATTATTATATAAGTATTTTTAGTTATTTTCACTCTTTGATAAAACAATAAAATGTATATAAAAACATTTAATTAATAAATACTCAACAACACTAAAATATCCCTATTAAATATTTTGTGGTCCAATCACCTAATAAACAGGGTCGCAGAATGTTTACGGATATGTTCCTACATACTTGACACAAATTTCATTTGATTACGTAAATTAAAAATAATTCCGCTGATCGAAGTAAAAATACATTACACTCTTACGATATAGAGAAATTTTGTATTACATAAACAAGCATTGATCACGCTCACTACATACAATTAACAAGCCAAAGACAATAAAAAAAATTACAATGCCCATCAAACCGTTAATTTCCAACACTTACCAAAGCACTTATAAGTATTTAAAATATACAAGTCAATAAAACAGTGAGGAAAGTAGCGAGGAACATTCATAAATTCATATCAAATTGAAAGTTTAAGCAAATGAACACGGACTGGCCGGTGCTTTCTAGAAATTATAATGCACGTTAGTACAACCACAGAGTATATGTACATGCTTATAGACGAACACAGAGATCATTCGGTGTTATATCCATACCATAAGCATAAAGCGGAGCGGCGCGACCTGGCTTGCCATTTGTACTTAGTAGAGCGAGCACGCCCACCTACCGAACATTATCATAATCATGTAAAAATGTTCTGTTCTGTGGATATGACATTAGCGATTGCCAACCTATCTTAACCCTTAATTGTATAGCTTCACTATGATTTTTGGTGATAAAACATTTTTAAGAATGATAAGATCGTAGATTAGCTTTTGCTGGCATTAATATAAATTTGACCTATCCCTCGCGCATACTATTTTTTCTGGATGAAATGTACTTGATGTCCTTTTCTTATACCCTTAATGACGTATATGCAAAATTTCATGCCGATCGGTTGAGTAGTTAAACCGTAAAAAAACTCACTTCCGTATTTATAATATTAGTTTAGCTAATCAGTGCATCTACATGTTTAAAAACTCATTTCAAAATCAAATAAACCGACCGTAATTATTATTTATAATCTTACTTACAAAGTTTTTCTGTACAATCTGGTAATATGTTTACATACTGCTACTACTAAAACATTTCTACAGTTTATTAAATCCAGTCTCTTCTATAAAGTATGCGAGTACCTTCATTATATAGTAAAGTGTCACAGAGAATACGTTGTGATATGTATAATTGGACAATTGTATTTGCAACTCATTAGCAATATTTTTGTTAATATTAAATCCCATCAAAAACATAAATGTGAAATGAGAGCCAATTTCAATATTATAACGTATGCCTTGATTGTTAACTACAACGACAAAAGAAGTGAGATCTAAATGGGTGCCAAGTTCAATGGTCAGTCCTGAAATGTATTTATAACAACATAAAATATGTTATAACAACTTAAAATATAATTTCTGCCTATAACTTGGGATAATATTGTAGCCCAAGGTCTGACTTGGCTAATAGTCATAGGCTAATACTTCTAATAGAATAAATTAATTTAAAAATTATTATAAAATGATAAAAAAATACAAGTTTGGGGCCATTCAAGTATTACGTAAGCAGAATTTTTGTAATATCTGGCCGCCACCTCCCCCTGGTCAGCAAAAGTAAGCAATGTTCTTAACCCTCCCCCCCATAATTACGTAAACATTTATATAAGTATATTCAAATCTGTTCTAAGACAGTAAATAAATATTGCTGACGTAATCACCATCCAGACCCCCCAACTCCTATGTCAGAAAAAGTTAGCAAATAAAGGACCCCCCCTCCCCCATCAGTGCTGATGTAATACTTGAATGACCCCTTTCTAAATTTTAAAATTATAAAGTTAAAAATACTAGTTACTAATTTTTTCCTTTGTGTTCACCCAACTACCTATCTGGATGACAAATTTGAACTTTCTAGGTCATCTGGAACTAGCTTAGATTTTAGGTCAATCAGTGATAATAATGACGATTTTTGGACGTTAATATTTCAATAATTATTTGATTTGTGTTTATAAAATTTAGAGAACATATATATCTCGAAAGTCTCAATACATGGGCCGAATTTGACATGTTTATGTGAAATAGTTTTTGAGATATGAAGGGGTGAAAAGTGGTTCCAAATGGTTCGTGTAATATTACACACGGTTGCGCGCGCTCGCCCGTAGCTTGAACTTGGTTTGATACGCTACCGCGTGAATAGATATAGTTAGGAGCTAAATAGCTAAGAACTGCTGCAAAAATTCCATGCGTTAATTAGGGTCTAAAAATTCAAAATACTTATATATAAAAAAATATATGCGGAAAGATTGATTAATGAAATTATGTAACAACTAAATATCTTATTAATTTTTATAAGGTACCTACTTCTGAGAAATTTCACTTAATACTTACAATGCAGTAAGCGGGATGTTCATAGTAACAACACACGGACGCCACTTTTATTACAAAATACCAACACCCACGCCTCTCGAATAGTAATATACTTGAATTAATTACTAATCACGTCTAAAGCACCCACACGATAACGAAACTACGGACATAATTAAATAATAATGTCTTTTGAAAGAAACAAATAGGGGACATTAGTAGGGATTATCATGCTCAAAGAAGTATACCCCACCCACGACTACCGGAACATTCTAAACGAAAAAATAAAACCTTAGCTTGAAAGAGCAAATGTTATGAAAAATCACTAACAATGAAATAATTTGACACAACATTGACACAATGAAACGGATTTAGATGTCTGTATGGTTTATTAACTTAACTACGACCCGTGGTAAGTATAGTCCAAGAACAGCGACTACCGTAACAAGGGCTATAAATATAAAAAGAAAGTATACACACAGATAAATGTATATATGTACATTATTTTTAACAAAAGGCAATGACAACTTGGTAGTCTCGTCAAACTACATAAGTTCGAATCCTGTAACGAGAATTTAATCCTTTCGTTGAAGGAAAATATTGCAAGGTAATCCTTGTATACTGGCCTGTCTATTGCTAATGGACGCCTGGCAAGTTCGAGCAGCCATATCTCAGAGACAGTGGTCCATGTATTTAGCGTTTTTCTACGCCAAGCCACATCTTCACTTATCTACAGATTAAACGCTAAGACCTATTAAGAATCAAAAATATGAAACGAATATATGACATTTTTTACGACATCTCTAATGATAGTCATGTTATATTCTGATGTACTTAGTTTCTTACATGCTAAAAAAATTGTGTGTAGTCCAGTGTGTAGAAAAGAAACTTTTAAAAAGAGAGCGAGAAGAGCGTATATCTCACTGTTCTCCAATACCCGAAGGCAAGCGAGACACTGCTCCCACTCTACTCGACACAGTGTTTACTCGCACCACTTTTCGACACACAAAAATCTTGCGGATCAGAATTTCAAAGCCATTCCATAAGACGTTTCACTTCAATAGATAAGTCATGAATTTATTAATACATATAACTCTGTCTCATATAGCATTGACCATCCATAAAGCTCTGAAAGCGAAGGTGGAACAAACATAATGCGATGAGAGCAATAAGAATGCGTTCACAGAACTCGTTTACAATATAATCGCGATAACAAAAAAAAAACTGCACGTGTACACGTGTTTACCGTGAAAACAGTTCATAAACAATAGATGGATTGTTACGTAAACTAACCGCAGAGCCACTGAAAGGAAAATGTAACGTAATAAAAACTACGTGCGATAACGTAATCTCTACTGCAAAGCCTAAATCATTCTATAGATGAAAAGTATGTTTAGAAATATTCAAGTGAGAACATAAAAATCAAAGAATAAAAATACATTTATTACAGTATTCTTTTTTTTATGTCAAAAGGCGGCAAACGAACAGGAGGGTCACCTGATGTTAAGTGATCACCACCGTCCATAGACACTAGCAACACCAGGGGAGTCACAAGTGCGTTGCCAGCCTGTGTATGTGGGATGGGGTAGAGAAAGGAGAAAGGGGAATGGAAAGGAAGAAAGGAGGTGGGCCTCCGGCGCTCTCACTGACCGAACGAAACGCAACAATGCAAGCACTGTTACTTTACGTCGGTGTTCTGTAAGAGGGTGGTACTACCCCGGATGAGCCGATTCATTCATGCTGAAACTACTATTAGCTACAGCGTGGTTCTACCACCTTCATACTTGTTATAGTGCTATCTGGATCAATTAAAATTTAGGTTGATGTATTCAGTTTCGAGCTTCTTAGACTGTGTTTTCGCAATTATGAAAAATTGTTTTCCTTTCAATAATACAAGTGTGTATGTAATCAAAACAGTAGGTACATTATAACATAACAACGTAAAAGGTATTTTTTTTCAATATGGGTTTAGTATGAGAGCATTCATATTGTTACACCGACATAAATTAATGTTTCTAAAACTTACTACAGCTAATTCATAATTCGTAAATGCTGGAATTGGAAACGATGACCACTTACCAAGTAAATAATTGTAAAATCACCGCTAAGCATCAAATACTTTAATATATTCATAGTAGATAATCATTACGACCTAAACAAATAAGAAGGAATCTACAATATATCTTGGTGTCAACATCATACAATGTAACAGTTCACTAATCTGTGTATGTGCTGTAATGGAGTTATTGTTCCCTCTCATACCATACAATAAACGCATTAATTGATAAAACAAATAAATTAGAAACATAAAAACTTTCCAGAGAAAACATAATTTTATATCACATATATATAGAACGGCGTATTTCTGGAATCATTTCTACCTTTCTTGTATACATTTTTGTAATAAGCACTGCAACTTTAAGCATTTACTTCGTAATAAAAGAGTTACAAAATCTGTATAAAATACAGCTGCGGCAATACTGTCACCACAGATATTTTTCTGTCGCGAAGGATAAGTGTTCGCACTACTGGTTAGTTAGCAACAAGCATCAATGTACGAGACGATATAAATCAGTCGGTGACCTATCTTTGTCTGACTGTCCTTTTAAACAAAGCCCTCCTCCCCGTCTTCTTACATATCATAATTATTTAGATCTGTTGGTTACGTTACATCTATTAGCATCAACTCACGATCAATGTGATCTATTGACAAAACTGGCACTAGTTTAGGCTCCGGTTTTTCTGAGGTGGTTCAAAATAGCTATAGACTGCAGTGATCACTTTATATCAGATTACTATGCGGAGGGATTTTTAAAGGGATTTTCTTCCTCGCAGCCCAGTGGGCGAAAGCAAGGCTTTCGATCCGAGTTTGAGTGGATGAACACGCTCCTGGGTTCACAAGATATTCCACAGGGAACGGAAAGAAACAAGTCTCTACCCATCACTCATGCACGTCGAGTTCGCTCGCGCTTTATCTCATGTGCTCTCTGAAATCATAGTACTATTGGGATGAGCGGCCTCTGCCAAGGTATCAGTTCGTAGTGATTGAATCAGATCAGAGTACACCACATGGAGGTTCCTTAACATCGTACGCCAGCCTATGTTACAATGCATTCTAATAACGAAAAAATATCATACAATAAAGGGGGCGTTCATAAATTACGTGAGATGTTTAAGGGGGGAGGGGGTCGAGTCAAATCTCATCTAATCTTAAGTTGGAGAGAGGGGGGGTCTCGGCAAATATCACGCAATTTTTTTTCTGATTGAAACAAAAAAAAAATACTGTTTTGATTAAGATTATTCACTAATTCGTTCGAAGGAAAATAATTTCATTTTTTTTACAATAACAATCCAACGTGTTTACGTAAGAAATCCACATTTTGAAAAATCTCACGTGAGATTGGGGGATGGGGGAGGGGGTTGAATAAAATCTCACGACATCTCACCAGGGGGGGAGGGAGGGACAGAAAATTTTAAAAAAACACCTCACGTAATTTGTGGACGCCCCCAAAGCAGATGGACCAATGATTAAACATAAATTGTTCTGACTTTCTTGGCAGAAAATCGTCATCATTTTGTGTCCTTGTACACTATTAAATTAGATTAATTTAAACAAATTGTTCTGTTGTTAACACAACTATTTGATTTCTTAACTTTTCTTGGTCTGTTTCTGTATTACTTTTGGTAAACATATATGCTTAATTAGGTTCTTGTTTGGATACGTTATGAGATAATGGTGACATTTTCATAAGGCATTAATTACTCGTATTCTATACTTGTTTCATTACACAACAAACGATCATGTCCTCAACTTTAATACTTCTGTAATATTGTTGCAAATTGTTGCCATTTACGTCATAATTTGAGGGACCAGTGATGTGACTTAGTGACACGTGATATGTCAATGCAACGCTATAATGGATATCGTAACTTGTAATTATTAACAGCAATTAAAGTTTCACACGTGTTGAATTGTGCCGGCAATTTGTGTAGTATGTTTCTGTAAAGGCATGACTTTTAATCGTTTGTCTAATTAATATGAAGTACTTAATATCACGTGAGTTTATGATACGAATTGAATTCTAATACGGTATGTGATATTTAAAGAATAAATATATTCACATTGGATAGGTTTATAGTTTAGATAATTAAAAACATATTTCTTAACAAGTTGTGCGTTATTACAGAAAACCTTATTCATTTTTGTGATGTCACTCTTTGTAATACTAGAAGAAATAATTATATAAAAATTTTAATTTATAAAAAACTAGCTTTTGCTCGCGGCATCGATTGGTTGAGTAGTTGGTGCTAAAGTGTAACAAACAAACAAACTTTCATTTGCATTTATAATAAGTAAGGAATAGTATGATCGAGTATTATTAATCATATCTACCTTTAAGAATACATCACAATTTGAGACGTAATCAATTTAAAATATATTATAAAATCTCAGAAGTCTTTTTTTGTATAGATACTTTAACAATTTGGAATGTTTAAATTAAGACATTAGTAGTAGATACCTATAAGAACAAAAATGTAAATTATCAACTTTAGAACAAGAATTATCCGAACATTGTTCTGAATGTTGTGATATTCATTTTTTGTCGCGATCACCTTCACGTAGACACCTAGACTTGTGGATGTCTTAAACCGACATATAGCTACAATTTTGTTGAATAATTTAGCATAAACGCGTGACAAAGCAAAATGATCATACAAAAAATCTCTAAAGTAGTCGTTACATAACAAGCTATGATTACGACATCGGTTTGTCAGATAGCATTTACTTCATAATAATACTAAGAAACGGAAATAACATAGTATAAGATACTTTAATTTTTAATTGAGAATAATTGTTTATTTTTAAAAGATAATGTCATCATAATGTTGCAGCGTGAGGAGTCCAAAGTAGTCCTTGGGTCTTGTGAACACAGGGTATGTTTAAGGAGCCTATACCGACTTTGATAAACACTTACTCTACTGCCGGCATTACACTCCTAGCCGTGTCAAATTTGGTAAAAACCTACTAAGGCCCGTTTAGATATTCTTTTCAATAAAAAAAGTGTGTGTGTACTTAGGTACACGCGTTAGAAGTTATACTTCTTTGGCATAACATGATAAAAATCTATCAAAAATTTTATCTTTCGCCTTACTCTACGTTTGTAGAAAAAACGACACTAACAATAGAAAAAAGGTTTTTAATACATTGAAAGTTTTAATACAAAGAAACAAAATATTGACTACAGCTAAACTTCAGTGTGCGCGCGCATCGTAATAACTTCAGGGTGTCGGTTTTTCGTGACGCGTCAAAAGAAGTATAACTTCAAAACTTTAATGAGGAGGTATTTAACTACTATATACTTCACTTTTACTTCTACTCCATATAAAGTACCCAAATAATAATTTTTGAATAATTCCTTTATAAGAGATGGTAATATTTATTATTTAGTCTTTGATGATGTTCGATTTCCATGTTACAGTGAGTTATATCGGTGGTACACGTTTGAACTCTCTGGAATATTAAATTTGCCCGGAGTAGTTGTCAAAATATCAACCTTTACTAAGAACTTGTAATATTTTTCATACATGCCCTATAAAAGTCCAGTCGACAACCAGGATTGAAAAGGTCTTGTTTTTGAGTTTACACTTACTTAAGCCCACTTTTATTCCGAAGAAGTATCCGAACAATAATCTACTTGTAATTGGATTTGAAGGGACTTAAATCTACAATAGATACCATCTCTGAATGTTTCTCATGAGTTCAAGTAAACCTGCACCTGCACGTACGTAAAGATGAGATGGTTCTGACGACTATTTTCATAATAATGCTTAGAAATATATTTGTAGAGAAAATATATTTTCTCTAGTCATAATAAGATTACCTTTACCCAAAACTAACAAGCATTTTTTATTCTCCGACCAAAGGGTTGATGAATGAAGACCGTAGAATTTTAGCCGGATAACGTCCACCATAACTGTCTACCACCCAGCATATGATTGGTATCCAATAAAACAAATATTTAACCAGGTAAAAAAATGAACTCTGCCGTAGAATATTTTTACGAATGTATTCCTAAGAATTATACATAAACTGGACGTATACTACTAGTAGTATGGAAAACAATAATTAAATTATTTTAAAGAATATAAATTATTATTACAAGCAACTGTCAGTGTAAGATTAGAAATCAGAATGATTTACGTGTACTGATTTATATAAACAAAAGAATACAGAGTTCCAATTGTTACTATTCCAACGTGTTAAGGATTAATTGGCCACCCAGAAAGAGAAGGCTTCCGCATTCATTTTTATGTTCGTAATTCCTCAAACTTAACGACTAACGTCAATTGAGTACTATTTCGAACATTTCATTAAAAAAGACAGAAACTTTAGTTGAACTATAACAATATTTAAAATTCTATATCTTATTTTTATCTTATTACTTAACTAAGATCCATACTATCTAACGCTGTTATCATATCTATCTTGTACTATCTCTTTCACTTCGCTCAATATGTTCTGCTGTGATTCCATCAAACCTATTATATCAACCATTGGATTGTTCACGTAGCTTATTACTGTTATAATGAACTATGTATTTCCAATATTAATATTCTGTATTAAATAATATGGCTATAAACGAACTAAACAAAATTGAAAAACATAAGAAAAAAAACTCTTTCGCTGAATGTGTACTTATGTTATGTGTGCACGTCTATGAGATGCAGAGTGGTGTCTGCAAAAACTAGTGTGTGCAGTTTTAATTTACTACGCTAGCAGCATGCTCGAGGGCTCCGCTCCGGGGGACCGGACCCATGTTTGAGACGGTGCTGAGGGGGCCATGGCGAGTGTGCGGGAGCGAAATTCACCGCAAGAGCACAACGGCCTAATATGTGGTTACGCGTACATGGGTGCGAGTATGCTCTATTAGAAGAATCAGAGGACTTATTTAAGGCGTTATCTTCTGCTTATTATAATGAATTTTGACCCACTGCATTTCACAATAACAAATTATATGCACATATTTTATTTCATTTACGTTTAACAGAGAGGTAAAACTATGAACAACAACTTTAAATTATATTTTCATGGTCAAATACGCTGTCCCTTCAAAATAGTTGGTACATAACAATTCAAGCAAAGGTCAGGTCAGCGTTGTTCGTGAATAGAGGTAAATTACAAAATTATTTGCATTCTCTCGTTTTACACCTATTTATTTTTAGTAAAGTAAATCACTGGAACGGTGATTCGATTATAATAAATGTAATATAGATAGTTAGAATTCACAGATATACTGTGATACAATACGAAATGACGTCAACGCTGGGAAGCTAAGATATCATAGGCATGGCAGCGGCTCGAATCGATATCAGTTTGATTTGAGCGTCTTTTGGGTTTGGCATCGAGTACACCATAAACCACTTACGTAAATATGTATAACTAGTAGCCACCAGCGATATCACACGCGTTATGTATAATATAACATTTAATAGAAACAGAGGAAAATTAGAATCGCATCAGTAGTTTCAGACATAACTACCTATATCCAAACTTACACTTTACCTCCTTATAATGTTAGTAGTCGGGGTTACGTTGAGGGGGCAGCTATAAAAGTATGACATCATCCTATGTTGACTTCATCTTAATCATTTAATCGATCGGACAGTCAAGACCAATGAAGTATAAATAATTAAAGCGTTTACTTTTAACAACAGATACAGTAACACACTACTGAATGTAGTTACGATTACGCCATTATCTTTAGAGTGAATGCACGAAAATGATCCCCACTCTGTTTTCGAGTTGACTATACGCTGTTGCCCTGACAAGCCTTCAAAGCTTTATCGAGCATATTTGGACGAGTGCTTAAGCCCGACGGTCCCCACTCCTTGTGAACTAGGCTTTTTATAGCTTTTGCTCTGACATATATAATTATTTTGGTAATTTTTGATATTATCAAAACGTATGTAAAAGGTATGGGGTAAAAGAGCACTTGCCCGAGATAACGGCAAATATAATATCATGTTGAAATCCGTTGGTATGACTCAATTCGTAGTGTCTCTATTTTGGATAAGCCTGTGAATTTCACGACTGTGACGCAGGGTTATGACGGCGACTGTCGATAAGACCTCGTGGTCACCACCGTTTTGCGTCATACAGTGCCTTCGTCGATGTAGGTATATTGAAAATCAGTTAGTTATTATTTATGGCAGCCATATATTAGTAATTTTAATTACAAATTTGAACTAAGTAAATAGGAGGAAAATTTTAGAATAACAGCATTTATTAAACCGACTAGAAGTCAACTATATCATTCATACAATTTAGATTATAATACCCCAAATCGTCATTTTCACTCTTGTAGACATACTCGTGTTACGGTCTATTCTTTATATTTCTTTTTGCAATATAAATTTTAGGTACATTTTATTTATCATTTATGAAGGTACAGATGAAATCTAGTATATAAATGTAACTACAATAGTTAAAGGATATCTACTGATGTGTCTGTGTAAAATTAATTACCCTATAAGGGCAGAAAAGAGATTCGCACAGTAGCATTTTGATGTCATAACGACAGTGACTCAATTGAAAAACGAAAGCGAGTGTGCTTTAATTACTGACTACCATATACAGAGAGAGATAATCGTACCAGGAAATAATAAAGAATTCATAAATATAATAAACTACATATTATAAAACAAAGTCATCTACCACGTCTGTCTGTCTCTCTGTTAGCGATAAGCTCAAAAACTACTGAACGGATTTTCATGCGGTTTTCACCGGTAGCTAGAGTGGAAGAGGAAGGTTTAGCTATATAATTTGTTAAGGTTTTTTTTATAATCCGGTCGGGATGACGTCCTCCGGGCCTTCTAATAAAGTTATAAAATATGAGATGAGCACAGATATGTAATGAATGTAAAATATTGATTGTAGACAATATACATACCGAACAACTGTATGATAAAAAAAACTAACTGAATAAAACTACTTCAACGTATAAAAAAGTACATGATGAATATATAATATTATATATTGTTCACATTCTTTATTTTATTCGGAACACTTTTTATCTAATTCCTTTATATATATAAAGTTTATAGAAAATTATATATAATTATATATTAAAATATAATATAAAAAAACCCTTTTTTTTTTTTTTTTTTTTTTTTTTTTTTTTTTTTTTTTTTTTATTTTAAATCCCCCCTGGGTATGGAATTCCCCCTTATATATTCATCATGTACTTTTTTATACGTTGAACTTTTTCTTATCATACTATATTATATGTACATATTATATACATATATTTATGTGCATATTAATCTTTATTTGGCAACAAAATAGTAATAAAAAAAATTTCGCACATAAAGGAATTAGATAAAAATTGTTCCGAATAAAATAAAGAATGTGAACAATAAATAGAATTGACATTAGAGTTCCAAGCAAACAAGCACTCTAAACTATATACCAAAGGAAATGTTGTAAAAATTGACTTATAAACTTTAGACATCATTTTTAATATAACAAACAATATATTTACTGAATTACGTTACTTTTACATATGATTTCCTTAATCGAAATAACAAGAAAACAAAATCATAAAAAATCAACAAATATCGTATGATAACGTAATTGTATTGCATATTGTAGTTCTTTTTTCTAATAAAAACACTCAATTTTCAAATTTTGATTAAATTAATCGATTACAAAACAAAGCTATCTTACTTATGGTAATTAATAATCATGAAGTTAGTTTATCAAAAAGATGTGTATGTGAAAATCCATTACACTGCGAGAACATTTTGTTTATCACAATCATCTTTTAACTTAACCCACACTCTGCGACCGACAACGAAGGCTAACAGAAATGGTGCGAGTTGGACTGGTGTCACAGGTTCTACTTGGTCGCGTGCTAGCGTCTCTTGAAGCTAACCCTTCGACACCTCAATTCCAACGAAAAACTGGTAATTATTTACCAGTTATGACCGATGATAGCATGTCATTAATTGATCTTTGTTAACTTTTTTTAAACTTTGATTTCTATTAATTTTTTGACTATATTATGAACAAGCACGAACTTACAGCTATATTCAGAGCCGGCAAAAATATCGACGAGGGTTATAGTAGTTCTAGTAACTTATCTGTACTTAACATACATAATTATATACTGTGTCAGCTACAACTGAGCTTTTAAATTTTAATTAACAAGTTAAGTCAAGCTAGTACACAATATTTGAGAACAGAAAAGATATTTATTCTTATATCTAGGTTTGTAGAAAATAAACCATTACAATTTATCACATAACCTGGCAGTTTGCATTAAAATAAGTGTTTACACAAAAAAGAACAAGAATGTAAACAAAAACATTAGGTTACATAATTCAACGAATCAGCAGAACTAAATAGTGAAACAAGTTAGCGACTAAATTGTAATAACATGACGATAATACCGTTTTTTTTTATCATGAAAGGATTTTTTTTCAGATAACTTCCGTCTCGACAAATAACAAGTTATATAAAATGTTTACTCAAATCACAGAGGCGATATCAACTCCTTTATTCATTGCATATGTTAATTATTATAAAAATCACTTTAACAATTAAAATGTAAATTAACTCGCACTTAAAATTTATATCAACTTATTCAATTTGCTTGGATCTAAAACATAATTTCAATGTTATTGTCTTGAAAGCGATACGTCTATTATTAATTCTAAGTACGTACTAAACATAAATAGTTCCTTAGAACGGCTCGGATTAATGGGTATGAAGTAATTGATTGTGAGAATGATCGGACAATAATCAGCAGAGGTAGGACAGTGGACATTGTCGAGGCGGCCGCGGCCTCGCTTCGCGAATCGTCTGCTTTATGCTTAATCGGGTCGAGCGTTCAATGTCACTAACGACTCCTATGTTGCAAGTAATAGACGTCCGCGTCAGTTATAGCGATTTTCCGTAGAGTGCTCGCCAAACTTTTTGACCGCCCTGAGTTTAGTTGCGCAAAACACAATTTTAGTTACAAATATGTATAACATCGAGACAACTTAAGGATAAACAAATGCCTATTTTCAATCCTATATTATTATATAAACTTTCTTTTTATCAATATTTGACTATATTATGTGCAAGTGCGAACCTACAGCTATATTCAGAACAGACAAAAATATTGATGAAGACTATAGTAGTAATTGTAGTAACTTACCTGTACTTAACATATATACCGTGTCAGCTACAACTGAATTTTTAAATTTCAATGTTAAATGTTTCGGTGTTTTATTCTATATTTCATAATACACTAGCGGACCTGGCAGACGTTGTATTATCCTGGAAATACAAATAAAACATCTTGGAATCAGATCGAAGCGCCACCTACATGATCCAATTATAAATCTAAATCATTCATAATGTTTGAGCAAGTCAAACAAAGTTTATCGAGGAGTTCAGTGACAAACACACGTATGGAAGAATTATGTATATAAAGAGTTATCTTTAAAAAAATGTTATTACATATATAGCGTTTTATATTTGGAAGATATTTCCATATTCTGAACATTCGTATTTTTTTACATATTATGTTACAAAAAAACATAGTATTCTTGTTTTTAACTTCAAATGAGTTAGTTACATAGAAATAAAACATATTCTACAAAATTGTAGACTTAACAAATATGTAAAATTGTACAGGCTGTGATATAACCATGAAACCGCTACAGTTTGACACGTACACCGATGGAGAACCGGCAAAGCTGCAAGGTACTGTGACGTTGAACACAAGACCAAGATCGCTTCCTCAGATACTATCTATAAACGCTACTTAAAGACGCTTAAGCAAACGATGACGTCAACATATAAAAAAATAACCAAACTATTGTTCTCGGGTGTGAATAATTTTGTTGAATAAGATATTATAATTATATATTTTAAAACAGGTTTCGTTATTTTGTTGAAATTTTCGAAGCAGGCGGAACATATACAATGTATAAAAACAAATTTTTATTTTATTTGTATTAACAAAACCGAATTATGAGAGATGTGAAATATTGTAATTTAATTTTTGGCCTTGTTCTTTGTACATACTTAATTAATTATATTCGCAATGATAATAATATCATTGACTATTTTTCTAAATTTACAGACATTGGAGACGCTGCTAAGTTTCAGTTTCTCTTTTATAATGGTTGATTTTTATATAAATTTTAGATATATTCGAAAATATAATTCACTGCCACCATTCATCCGCCAAAGAACACTACTGTATTTGCTTATGACCCCATGCAAATTGTAAATTTTTTATAAATGACTAGCTGTTACCCGCGGCTCCGCACGCGCTTTTTAAAAATGTATTAAAGAAATGTAAAATTGTGAGTGGGTGTGTACATTACAGAAACGCTTTTTCAAAAACATTTGTAACTACGATACGAACGCCATCTACTGTAACATGTAACGTGTACATTAGATATATGAATACTAATAGTATATCGAATGGGATGGGATTTATCATCAGCAACATAATTGGAACTTCAACCTACTATATACCAAACTCAGTGCTCACTAACACTATATAAGAAAGTAATGAAAATTATAAGCTATACATTATCGAACAATTTGTGTTAAATTGTTTATTATATAGATATAACATGCCCATATTGTCAATATAATTGTGTTATTCTTATACGTTGCTATAATCACTGAGTTATGTAGATGCAAACGCGGTAAATAAAACAAAATTGCCACCAAATTGACCAAAATGATAATATAATTCAAATTACATACATTTATTCTTGGAGTCCAGTACAGCGCACGTCTCACGCGCTTGTTTACATTAAACAAATTATTTTTGATCAATTTCACGCGAAAGAATGCATACGTAACAGTTCATCACTACATAGTGTAAAACAAAGTCCTCTGATCTGTCTGTTTATCTGTTCGCGATAAAGTCAAAAACTACAGAACGGATTTTCATGCTGTTTTCACCAGTAGGTAGAACGGGTCATGGGGAAGGTTTATGTATAATTTGTCAAGGTTTTCTTTTTATTATCAGGGCGAGACAACGTCTGCCGAGCCCACTACCTTAAAATAAAATAGCTCATTAGTTAGATGTCTGCCAGTGAAAGTCCCGTGAAAATTAATTCAAGCATTTCGGATATTCCACTGCGGCTGAAAAAAACCTAAATTACTTTTTATGAGGTCTGCAATCTACCAGTGAATATCCCGTGAAAATTGGTCCAACCATTTTGGAAATAGCAATGCGGACGAAGCCGCGGACAAATAAAATAGAATATATCAACCGCTACAATTTCAGCTATCTGGCAGTAAAAAGTAAAATTCCCGTTAAAATAGGTCCAGCCGTTTTGGAGATTACCCGAAACAAACAAACAAACAGACAAAATGTAATATTCTAAAAATATAGACAAAGTATAAAAAAAATTTTTTTTGGTCATTTGTAGCCATATATATCCATTCATCAAAAAGTTGTTATTTTAATTGTACATACACAAACTTTATTTTTATAATACGTAATAGAGAACAAATAAAAAATTGGAAATAAAAGTAGTATAAACTTTTTGAATAGGAAAACAAAATAAACTTTGAAAATGTTTGCGATAAAAACTTACCACGATACCATGGCAACGCATATAACACTAACGCTAACGAAATCTCTCAAAAGGAAAAAAGTGCCCGATTTTGAAACATTTTTCATTGGTGCTCTGCTTCTATTAGTCTTAGCGTGATGATATATAGCCTAAAGCCTTCCTCGATAAATGAGCCATCTAAAACCGAAAGATTTTCTCAAATCGGATTGGTAGTTCCTGAGATCATAGCGTTCAACCAAACAAACAAACAAACAAACAAACTCTTCAGCTTTATATATTAGTATAGATAGTATAGATTTAAATAAAATGATAATAACATAATTAGAGTAATAAATAAAATATATAAATTATTAATTCACTTTCAATGATAATTCTTACGTATGTGTACATATTTGTAATTGTTATTATTTCATTGTAGTTACAATTGGTTCTATTTCAAAACGCTTGACAAATGACTTCTGACGTCACCGACGCTTAGCCATTTTCCTGTTCTATTAGATAACAATCTACGTTTGTCATTACATACGAGTGTGATGTTATAATGGAAAATTTAACATTGAAATGAACTAGAATGATTAAAAAATAACAGAACGTACAGTCCTTGTCAATTTTTTGGACCGTTCTGAATATAGCCGTATGTTCGGCCTTGTACATAATATCGTCAAAAAAGTAGTATGGAATAAAGTTAAAATAGGAATAGGAGGAATTTTATATGTATTAGGGTGGAGTGAAAAAAACATTTTTTTTTTCTTAGCCTGGCGGTCAAATTTGTAGCTTATAAAAAACAAAAATTTTTGAAAAAAAAAAAAAAAATTTTACTCAACATCTTGAGCCAGCCCACTCATTTTTAAAACTAATTACGAGTAAAAATATTTGGTTGCAAAAAAAAAATTTTTGAAGGCGTTCTAGAAACTTCAGAGTATCCTCTTTTATGCCAATTAAAAATCACAAGTTAAAAAAAAAATTGTGACTATTGTTTTAATTTAAAAAAAAAATCCCAAAAAGTACCATTCCTCTTTAGGGCACTAGAATAAAATTTGAGTTGGAAATGATCATAATTGCCAGTTCTTAGATGTTTTAAGAGATTCAAAGACAAAAAAAATTTTTTTTTTTGCAACCAAATATTTTTACTCGTAATTAATTTTAAAAATGAGTGGGCTGGCTCAAGATGTTGAGTAAAATTTTTTTTTTTTTTCAAAAATTTTTGTTTTTTATAAGCTATAAATTTGACCCCCAGGCTAAGAAAAAAAAAAATTGTTTTTTTCACTCCACCCTAATATGTATCTAAAATTGTCATTTATTCATCCTTACGTTGCCTTGATATTATACTTATAATGTAATACGTATTTGTATCTAAATTTGTATTCTGCGTAGCTTTATTCATAGCGGTCAAAAAGTTTGGCGCGAACTGTATTGTACTCGAAATCTGTCAATTTATGTTTATGTCTATAAATGTAATTGAAGTGTTTGTTTAACAGTTTTTTTATTAAATGGATATGATAGATAACATAAAAGCGATGTTATTTTTTTATCTCTCCATGTTTGTTTCGGCCAATTCCGAAACGGTTGAACCGATTCTGTCGGGATTTTCACTGGCAGATAGCTGATATTATAAGAAGTAGCTTAGGTTACTTTTGTTTCAGAAATAAAATTAGGGTCCTCGGAAATATAATACATTAAAAAAACTCCAAATAACTATACATACTAATATTTATAATCGGCTGAACGGTACAGAAACTTATATGCTATAGCGTCACATAGTGGCGAGTTTTGGTAAAATGGCGCATAAACAACTTCTCCATGAAAAAAAAAATACCAACTTGGATGTACCAACTTTTATGGGATTGTCAAACGGTATTTGACTTTATTAATTTTAAATATATATATATTACATCCATTTTATTTATTTATTTTATATATGTAGGTACCATTCATTTTGTAGAAATCCAAATAAAATTAGGTACTTATCAACTGTTTGCATAAATTATATTAACTCTAATAAAGTAACATTAATTCTTTAAAAGAATTTCCAGGCATCCTGTAATGACAAATCGGATTAATTAACATCACGTATTAAGGTATATTTAATATTTGTAATCAACTCCCGCTATTGATACAATTACAAAATCGCATGTCTTGTTTGTGCGGTTACCAACTAAGGAGGTAGTTTTATAGGTGCGTCTCAGACACACGTGTCAAATTACTCTCAATATTGCACATAAGCGCCTAGAATTAGTCGGCATACCGTGCATCATAATAAATCAACGCTTCTAGTGTATTGAGGACAAATCCGACCTAAGAAAGGTAAATGCCTCAATGCTAGGTTGTAAGCGAGCGCCAGAGGTCGACCATTCTAACGCGGCGGCCCCGAAACTTCTAGCATTTATTTACTAACGTACTAATGTTTGTCTCTTTATGTTTATTCATTATTTATATTAAAAACAATATTATTTTTGTATACGGATACTAAATTGGACTCAGTGGTGATGGAAGTACAATTAAAAATATCCGCAGAAAAAATACATAAGAATAATTGCGTAAAATGTGTTTTTTTGTAATAAGTTAAGCAACTAAGAAATAGGATACAATAAGTTTAAGCACCAATATATATTTATATCTCTCTCTATCAATAATTACCCTGTGGAATTATTGGACTGTATTTTGAAATTTAATGAAAGATGCTTCCTGGTTATACGATTATAATATTAAAACAATTAAAATACTACAGAACTGAAGATTGGTGTAGGCACAGACACAAAGAAAATTATTGCCATAGAATACGCAATATATGTTGTTTATCATAGACTAAATATACTTATATCATAAAGCATTACAAACCTATGTCAACATTATATTTATTAATCGCCAATATCTTCTAAAATGAAGTGAAAATATTTTACATCCATAAATTGATTAACATTTTATATTAATGTACTAAATACCCTTGACAATTATTGCTTAATTGTGTTCATTTTAAGCAACGATTATGTCGTTTATACACATACTATTTTCAGCATTAATCATATTATACTTAACTAGCGGTCCCGGCGGACGTTCTCCTGCCTTGTTAATAAAAAAAATCTAAAATTCAACCACACAGCCACCTACCGGGTCCAATTGTGAATGTAGACCATTCTCGGATCTACTGGAATACGCACACAAAGTTTCATCAAAATCGGTCCAGCCGTTTAGGAGGAGTTCAGTGACATACACACGTACAGAAGAAATTTATATATATAAAGATTTGCAATCTCTATCAAATTCCGTAAATTATTTAGAACTTTTCTTCACTCTTACGTATTCTTTATTTAGTGTATACATAGTTAACATGACAGCACTTTAAATTTAGTAGATGATACGTCGTAGGTAAAACATGGTGAATTAATTTAGCATGAATGCGTATATTCTCAATAGTATTATAAACTTCTCTAAAAACTGTTATAACATAACCATAGTAGTAACCTCCAAATTAATAACGTTGTATTAAAAAAAAAACGTTTCTTATAGTCTTCAAATCGCCACATAAGCTGTAAAACAAACCGGTCAAAACTTAATTTTCATAATCATAATATTTGTCAATGTTTGTTTTTAAATTTAAGACAACCTTATTAACTATTAATATATATACAAGAACAAGATTTAGCGGCAAATGTGTAGTATCAATAAAATTAACAGCATTCATTTTCTGATAGATATAACCGTATTTACGACAATTCGAGCGCGTTACATTCCGATTGCGAAATTTCGACGGTTATGTTTAAATGAGCGAGTGCAGAGAGCCTACCGCGAATAGCAGTCTCGACCCAGATAGCTGTAAACGACATGCGACTCACATTTTTATGCTGTTTTAGGTATAGTTAATAGTTAATGCTTAGCTGCGAATAATAAAAATGCGCCGTTAGATCTATCCACCTGCTTAAAAACTGAATCAAAATATAAATAGTTATCGAATGACAGAATCATATGACGCTCTTCTCCATATTTGACAGTCTCAATATAAACAGTTGATGTAATTATTTTAGTCAAAATATGAATGACTAGCTGTCCCCCGCGGCTCCGTACGCGTTTATTTAAATGTATTAAATAACTATGGTGTCATAGTTACAAATGTTTTTGAAAAAGCATTTCTGTAATGTACACACCTACTTACAATTTTACATTACGCCATCTACTATAACATGTCACGTTTACATTAGATATGTGAATACGAATAGTATATCGAATGGGATGGGATTTATCATCAGCAACATACCTGGAAATTTAACCTACTATATACCACCCTCAGTGCTCATTAACACTATATAAGAAAGTAATGAAAATTTTAAACTATACATTATCGAAAAATATGTGTTAAATTTTTTATTATATATACATAACATGCCCATAATGTCGATATAATTGTATTATTCTTATACGTTGCGTTGAGTTATGTAGATGCAAACGCGGTAAATAAAACAAAATGGCCGCCAAATTGACCAAAATGGTAATATAATTCAAATTACATACATTTATTCTTGGAGTCCAGTACAGCGCACGTCTCACGTACTTGTTTACAGTAAACAAACTATTTTTAATAAATTCACACGAACGAATGCACAGGTAATAGTTCATTACTTCATAGTGTAAAACAAAGTCCTCTGGTCTGTCTGTTTGTCTGTTCGCGATAAAGTCAAAAACTACAGATCGGATTTTCATGCCGTTTTCACCAGTAGATAGAATGATTCATGGGAAAGGTTTAAGTATAATTTTTCAAGGTTTTCTTTTTATTATCGGAGCGGGACAACGTCTTCCGAGCTCGCTAGTTATCTGCCCGTAAGAGTCCCGTGAAAGTCGGTCCAACCGATTAGGAGATAGTATAATATTGGTTGTATAATAAGAAAGGAATATTATAAGGCGAGTTATCTGCCAGTGAAAACCCCGTGAAAATCAGTTCAAACATTACGGATATTTCACTGCGGCCGAAGGCGAATAAAAAAAAATCTAAATTACTTTTTATGAGGTCTGCTATCTACCAGTGAACACCCCGTGAAAATCGGTCCAACCATTGTGGAAATAGCAATGCGGACATAGCCGCGGACAAATAAAGTACAATACGTCAACCGCTATAATTTCGGCTATCTGCCAGTAAAATTCCCATTAAAATAGATCCAGCCGTTTTGGAGATTACCCGGAACAAACAAACAAACAGACAAAATATAATAATATAAAAAAAATTTTTTTGGTCATTTGTAGCCATATCCATTCATCAAAAAGTTGTTATTTTAATTGTACATACACAAACTTTATTTTTATAATACGTAATAGATAACAAATTTTGAATAGGAAAACAAAATAAACTTTGAAAACGTTTGCGATAGAAACTTACCACGTTACCATGGCAACGTATATAATATTAACGCTAACGATATCTCTCAAAAGGAAAAAAGTGCCCGATTTTGAAACATTCTTCATTGGTGCTCCGCTCCTATTGATCTTTGCGTGATGATATATAGCCTAAAGCCTTCCTCGATAAAGGAGCTATCTAAAACCGAAAGGTTTTCTCAAATCGGACTGGTAGTTCTTGAGACCCTAGCGTTCAACCAAACAAACAAACAAACTCTTCAGCTTTATATATTAGTATAGATTAATTAAATCTTTAAATTTGAGCCGTTTGTCTCAAAGGCGTTAATTTTTTAAATCTTAAATGGATTAATTACACACTTAGCTAAAGCGGCCATGAAAATTTGAATTTTATAATGAACCCAAACATTCGGTGAAAAAAAACATTGTAAGTGGCTTTATTGGGGCAGGTTTTTTTAAATGGATACCATGCAGCCATGTTGAAAATCTATCGCCAAGCATCTACACATATAGTACCCACATTCTGAGAGCTATCCTTCAGAGCCAGTTTCTTTAAGTTTCTCCTGACTACCTAAGCCTATATTGTCATTCAACATTAGGTGAAATTTTAGTCAAACAAAGAATAAAATAATACTAAAGACAAGGAATATCAAAGTTTGAGTGAAACAAAAGCATTTGGAAACTTTCCAGGAAACCTTCCAATACTTATCAAATTGTACTCCTAAATGAATCAGGAACGCTAGAGATGATCCTGTATGTTTAGAACTTTCGAGAAGGAATCTTCATGTCTTATGTAGATCATAAGTGTTCCTAGGCATGACGTTCATCTTGTTTATCTCAACGCTACAGTACACGCATCGCTTGTGTTAATTAAACGACTAGACCACATAATCGAATATGTAAAGTCTCTATAACTCAATAATAGCAACAATAACATTTAACAGTGTTCACGCAAACGTGCGATATGCACAAGACGAGAGAATTATTATCTTTCATTGACACATACCTATATATTGACTCATGCAAGACTGCTATTCTTATATATTCGACTAGTGTTTTATTTTTACATTTGATAATTGTCTAATACTATATCATTCTTGTTATAGATAACAACCGGGTTATTTACATTACAATGTGTAGACAGAAAATTCATTTATTTCTATATCACTCTGATTAAAAGCTTCAGTTCTGGAAAGGCAATGACCGCTATACTTCGCATCTGACGCAAGCATAATACGTCACGAGCATGTCGACGTCATCGGTGACGGTCGATGACGAGAAATCACACGATTTTTCGCTTCCAAAAATTTGATATACGCATATGATGCAGTCGAGTAAATACAATGTCTGGCACAAATGCCGTCATGAGTTTGTCGAAGTTATCGGTGACGCGAACCCATAAGTCTTCCCTTACCAAATAAATTTTATCTATAAAATCTATAAAGTAA
Organism: Antheraea yamamai; assembly: GCA_036509395.1. NCBI lineage: Eukaryota > Metazoa > Arthropoda > Insecta > Lepidoptera > Saturniidae > Antheraea > Antheraea yamamai. The sequence goes on from AP028432.1 coordinate 12,487,305, forward strand.
ACACACTCACTGCATTTGATTGTAAATTACAATGTAGAAACAATGGAATCCTCCAAGAGATGGACGTACGTACGTAGACAATAATAATCATCGACGTGTAGCGTATAAATTTAACAAGAAACTCGTGTATGTATTCTATACACTGACTATGGCAGATACCGAAAAATGAAGTGCAGAAGTGATCCCAAACGACCCACTGTAACAAATCTCTCGTCAAGTGTCATAATCTGAACTCTCAACCCAGTCAGACTGGCCAGTAAATACCTATTATGTGATTCCGTCGTGCCTTAGAAATCTTTGCACTGTAAATATCTACTCTGAACATAAAACGATTAGATTGTTACATGTTGTTTTCTTGTTGGCAGTTCCTGGTGGCCTTTATCATCAAAAACGATAAGCTAGCATTTTAATTTGTTTTAATCGTTTCTGACATATTTAGTACAAAAAGTATCACAATTTTAACGTTTATATTAGTATTTCCCGTCTATTTCTTATGCCGCAGTTTGTACCATTTTACAATTCTTAGATTTATGCACGGATTTATATCTGAGATTTTTCAAAGATCTCCTTGAATACATACATATGTAGATATAAGTAAAATACATACTAATCTATATTCTAGAAATACATTCACTATTCATTAGTTGATTTTATTTATTAGGTCTTTACCTATGAAATTGCTGTTTTGTATGAAAAAATTTAAACGATTTTTTTTCATGTATTTTTTATTTGTATTAATCGAAGTAATCACCCATGCAATCAATGCATCTTTGCCAACGCAGTGGCAGTTTATTGATGCCCTTCTTAAAGAAATCAGCTGGACGGGAGGCAACAAATTCTTCAAAGGCATTTTGTACTGCCTCTCGGGTATTGAATTTTTTTCCCGCCAAGGAGTTATCCAAATTCTGGAAAAAGTAGTAGTCTGTAGGCGCAAGGTCTGGTGAGTAGGGCGGATGACGAAGAACTTCCCACCCCAGTTCTTGCAACTTGGAGACCGTCTGCTGTGCAGTATGAGGTCGCGCGTTGTCGTGCAGGAGCAGCGGAGACAAGCGATTGACCAATGCTGGTTGGAGATGTGCCAACTTCTCCATCATTGTGTTCAGTTCTTCACAGTACACATCTGCAGTAATGCTAACCCCGTTTGGTAAGAAGCTGTGATGAATCACACCGGCGCTCGACCACCAAACAGTGACCATCACTTTTCTAGTGGTAAGTTTTCGTTTAGGGCATTGTTTAGGTGCTGAACCAGGATCCAACCAACTTGCTGAGCGCTTGGGGTTATCAAACAGAATCCATTTTTCATCGCAGGTAACAACGCGGTTCAAAATTCCTTAATTTGTGTGTCTGTTGAGCAGTACAAGGCACGTCTCGACGCGTACTTCGCGCTGGCGATCATTGAGTTTGTGGGGCACCCATTTGTCAAGCTTTTTAACCTTGCCAATTTGACGCAAATGGACCAATATTGTTTTGACGCTAACATCGAAAGCTGCTACTAATTCAGCCGTAGATTGTGTATCATCAGCTTCCACAATCGCCTTTAATTCGTCATTGTCGACCAAAGTCTTCGGACGACCACGAGGTTCATTTTTCAGGTCGAAAGTCCCAGAACGGAAGCGAGCAAACCAATAACAGGTGGTGCGTTGGTTTGTAGTGTTAGCTCCGTAAACGTCGTTGATGTTGCGTGCCGCTTGTGCCGCGTTGCTGCCACGACGGTACTCATATTCCATAATTACTGGTATTTTTAACGTATCCATGATGACAAAAAAGATTGAAATGCGATGAAAATGTAACACTAATCAATAAACAAATGGAAAAATGGAAACTTTTGGAAAAAGAATTCCATGTTTTTAAAATAAAATTAATTTGAAATTAAAATTCTTAGCCAAACAAAAATTATTTTGATTTGAAATAATTGAGAATTATTAGAAGAATAATTGATTTGAAGACCTATTATTTATTTTGTTTAATTTATCTTCACAGTTAAAAATGTCATTGGCTTTTTTCGCTTTTCTGTTCTAATTTCTGATTCTTCTATTATAATTGTTAATGATGAGTTATGAATGAATGATGAACACGTGAACACGTTATGAACATAAACCTGTTTATTATAATAGGTAACTAAATGGGGCCGAGCAGACATGATGAGGTACTTACATCTCTGATTTGTATGAGGTGGAAGCACGACCACGAATAAGCTCTCTTTAGAGGAGTCTTCTGTCTCTGTCACCCCAGAACCGTAGTGCGTGGTGAAAAACTACATCCTTCTCAAGGTGGCTCTGGTACGCCGAACGTTGTAGATCTCGCTTGCAGAGCCGATAAACTCTCCTGGGGTTCGTACCCAGTACCGAAGCAGGATTTCAACCTTCCGGGTGGACCGTTGGGGTGGCTCTACAAGGTAGAGTAGCGAGTACGATCCCTTGCCATCCCAACAATTACGGTCTGTCGGTACACCGTGGGGTTTTAGTCCGTGCGAGTCGGACATAACCCATCCTCTCCCCGGAAGTGTGGCGTATCCATAAGGGATTTCCCCAAATAAATAAAAAAAGGGGGTTTCAACCTTACCACACGATGCCCCTCGCAGTACCTCTCTACTTATCACAGGAGACAGGGAATGGTATTAGCATGAGCCTGCTTGGGTTGACTGTTTGGGAAGGACAAAATCTGACCTTTCATTGAACGGGTTCGGTGGACGGGGAGAAAGCTAGGTTGACCGGGGTGTCTCAATCAAGGGACGTCGTGGTCCATGCACACGCAATATCCATTAGTGTTTTTTTTTTTTTTTTTTTATGTTATAGGAGGCAAACGAACATGTGGGTCACCTGATGGTAAGTGATCACCACCGTCCATAGACACTTGCAACACCAAGGGAGTCGCAAGTGCGTTGCCAACCTGTGTTTGGGGGAGAGGGGAGTGGGGAAGTGGGGGATGAGGAGGGGAAGAACGGGGAAGGGGAGAGGAGGTGGGTATCCGGCGCTCTCACTGACCAAACGAAACGCAACAATGCAAGCACTGTTACTTCACGTCGGTTTTCTGTGAGAGGGTGGTACTACCCCGGACGAGCCGACCCATTCATGCTGAAACCAGTAATAGTTTCAACGTGGCTCTACCACCTACAAAAACCCCATAGTGTGGTTACACTATGGGGTTTAGTCGGTAGGAGTCCCACACGGTGGGTAGTAGTATCCAACGAGAGGATGACTGCCCTGTGTAGGCCCACGTAAAAGAAATTAATATAACTTAATAATATAATGCTATCGTATTTGTACATACAATTTTTTACATGGTTGTTTTACTATATACTGCCGTATTACGTTTCTTTTACAACAAATCCCGTGTTGTCTTTGTAGTATGTACAATTGATAGTTTTTAACATATCATAGCATCTCACCCACCTTGTTGATAAACTGAGAAGGATAAATTATCACATCTTTCTAACAACAACGAATATTACGAAATTTAGTTACATTTCTTGTCAATTAAAACCTTTCGAGCGTGTGGTGCAAACAAAGAGGAGCAAAAGTAACTAAACTTCCCTACCTTAATGGGATCAATTTAAGAAAAGACAAGCTACAGTGTGGTTCGTGTGTGGCTATTCCATGCGCTCAGCTGACGCGAGAATTGACATATTGACAATGGAAAAATGAGCAAAACAGTTCAAGGTGTAGACACACATATACCCTATCAAGTGATAAATGTTGCCAGGTCACGACTACTTCTACGTAAGTCATGTAAAATAACAATTCGTTTAAATCATTACGCGATGAGTATTATAATTCAAGATCGAGTACAACGGCAATCGCTGAAATATACTATTATATAGTAATTCATCAAAAACCGTGTTGTTCTGCCGATATTATAATACATATATTTCAGCTGAATTTGAAAATCGGCATACTGAAAGAAGCCCCTAATTGCCATGCTGTTAGCACGGCCTTTTCTAAGTCTTGGTGGTAGGGTTTCTTCTATGTCCGCCTAGCTAGCGGTAGAAGTTGCTGGCTGGCTTAAGTTGAAAATCTGTCGCTTCGGCAACTGCATTTGAGAGCCAGTCTACTTTAGGTTTAGCGTCTTTACCATTTTTAACATGAAATTAGATTGTGGTCAATCAAACGTTAAAACCTATCAAATATATAAAAATATATTCTTCACGAATTCTATGTGATCGCTAACATAAATCTGCTTATAAACAACATCTATATGCGCGAAGTAATACAGATTGGGTCTGTGATCATTCTACTGCTGATCTTCTGCAATAGTTTAGCTTTTCTTGTGATAGGTAATTTAATAATAATATAATTATTGTATTAATTTACAAAGAATTATAAGTTCTGGATGTGGTAACCCCACTCGCGTGTGATGAGCCGGCGGGTGGTGCACTCTCGTATATGGCAAGGTCGGTAGGTGCGCTCGTCCACGACACAGCGAACGCGCACGCGACATCCGTGCGCAATCACTTTCACTACGTATCTTAACAAATGCAACACCGAAATAACTCACCTAGAACCGTACAGCGAGATATTGTTCTTACAGTGAAACAGTCGAAACATAAATAAACAAAAATTAAGCTTTGCTTCATATGTTTTTATGTCATTCTCACAGAACCGACATCGGACTCTTCCAAAGTGCTGTGTAGTTCATTCAAATTCCTTACCTAATCAATTTGTTATTATTTTTAGAATTATGAGTTTTAGTTGTAGGTATATATACGTTTGAGTTCGAATGACAGCGGAAATGGTAAAAATACTCAAATAAAATAATCTTTTATGTCTCCTAACTTAGGCATATTTTTTTTACATGACAGTAATTTAAATACCTAGAAAGCATTCGAAAATATTACATTTTCATTATAAAAAAATACGCCGGAAATTAAAACCCTAAATATTTTCACAACAGTTTCTCACGCATAAATTTTAAACAGGCATTAATGAAAACCTAATAATCTAGATAAATAAAATATAGGGCTATAAACATAGCAGGTTATCTACAATCATTGGAGAAAAATCAACTAGAAACTGAGACGTTACCGATGGGAAATTGATTCGTAAAATAAAAATTAATCCTTTTTGCATTACACAAAGTCAGTGTCATAACGAAACAGTAGAGATATAATAATTAACGTTAATAGTTATAATCATTATGATACGACGATAATCCGTAGACTTCACAGTGTATGTATTACATGCTTAAGTGAAATTATTATGTCATATCTAGTACTATTGACCTGTGATTCGCCAATCGTTCGGCTTCCTACTCGCGACGGGCTAAATTCGTTTCAGTGCGAACAGCGCTTTCGTAACTAAGCTCACGTAACTGACGCGATGTGAGATGTTACAAAGCACAATACGGCTTAATAGGTGATTTGTACATGCGTATGTTCTGGTTTCGCTACCTACATTATGGTTTACGTTGGTTTTCTTTCTATAATTTCGATCCACAATGTTACGTTCCTTTTTTGAGATCTTTCTTCTCTTCCTTTAGATTAAATTAACAAAGAAATTTTGTATATAGCAAAAAACACTTATATTTTGCCTTTTTTTCAAATCTATGTAGATATTTGAAATTATAGCCCCATATGATCTTAACCCCTAAATGTATAAATGAAGTACCACCTTCTCTGCCCTATTGCCAAAACGGCTGAAACGAATCTGACAAGACTTCTATTATTAGAGAGACAACTATCCAGGGTATTATCTACGGCTATATTTCATTGTCCTTTTCCATGTGGCGTTAAGTAGTATCCATTAAATTGTATAAAGGTTAAAATAAAAGCCAATCGTTTGGTAATCCAGATAAAACATATATGTAGTTCTCACGACACTGCAATACAATATTTAACAAAGAACGAAAACGCAGAAACTATTTAATATAAATAAATATAAAAAACCTCTTCTACAAATATTCAGAGTATGAATTAGTGATAAATTATATACTGCAATATTCTTTACATTTCTTAATAACATTTATTTTAGTAATTAAAAAATTGAAATCATAATTAATTATATAAAAAATTTACTATTCATCACGCCGTTATGAACTTCATATATGTTGTTTTTATGATTTGTCCACCTAGTAACTTCTCTCTTACTAATAGTTAAAACATAAGGTAACTAAGTACAACAAATTTTTTCCAAAGATAATTCTTTGCATAAATTAACTTTTCGCTTATTCGTATTCCAAAATCGTTAATTCAATATGGAATATTTGTTTTAGATAAAGTCATGGAATCCCAGTTGACGATAATTATTATGACGTAAATGAGTGGCGACATCGCTTTGTATAATTAGGTAAGTCATTGAGTCAATAAATCCATCCGTTGTCGGTCTGTACGACAATGTCGGTGATGTTTTGATGTCGACCGCACACCTTGGAACCGTGAATCACACGAACCCAAATATTTCCAAATAACTCAATGACTTCATACGGTCACAGGCACATTATTAAAGGCGGTGTAACCGAATTTGGTGTTTAGTGGCGACAGAGAGCTCTTTAAGGGTTTCATCTTTTAATTTTTGGAGTGAAGCTTCTTATTGGAGGGCTTCGAAATTCTGATCCGCAACCTTTTTGTGTGACGAAGAGTGGTAAGGGTAAACACTGTGTCGGATAGAGTGGGAGCAGTGTCTCGCTTGCCTTCGGGTAATGCAGAACAGTGAGACAGACAGACTCTTCTCGCATTCTTTTTTTCTAGTTGTCTGTGGTTAGGTGTGCTGCGTTCAGGCAGCGTGGCGATGACTGAATACAGTCTCATCACCATCTTCTTACCCTTATTCCACCTAAGAAGGGTCGGTACAACATGTTTCCCCTTACTCTCGTCTATCCGATGGCATCTCAGTATTCACACCTCTTACACACACATCATTATTCACACAATCCATCCATAACTTTTTCGTTCTTCCTCTACTCCTATATGCATCCACCATCATACTCAAAACTTTTCTAGTTACATGGTTTTCATCTCTCCTCATGACATGCCCATACTGAACACAATCTATGCTATTTAAATGTGATTGATGAATAATTAAAATGTTTCCTTGTGATACAAAAGTTTCACTTCTATTGTGTGTCATTTCGAGACTCTCTGTTTTTTTTTTTGTTAATTACGATTTATTTCTTCGGTCCCTGACAATCTGCGCCGCGTCACACGGCATGCTCGCGTTATTGCTTTGTTTTTGCATATTTAATCCTGATCTACACTTCTTGGTAATTGTTCAGCTCTTAACAGACCTTGACATGGTGTATTATATATCTATAATCTTCCTTAGTGAATAGAAAAGCAAAAAGAATTTTTCAAATCTGGCTGCTAGCTCCAGAAGTTATCGCGTAAAAAAACAAAAACACAAAATAAAAACAAATGAGCACTTGACTATTATAATATTAATATAGATATCATACTTTCCTATAATTGTTATTCAAGTCATACATTCAAACGCATTCGCAATGACATTTGATGGACATATAACATTATTTTTTTAAATTTTGTTATTGTTGATAATCAATGTTCATAACGGTACGATGACTATAAAACATTTTATATATTATAAATTTATAGATAAGTGTCACAATAGCGTTCATGTTTGGTATTTTGTACAAACTTTCATTTCTATCTCATTTAATACTAAGTTACGCTGTACGCAAAAATGCTAAACATTGAAAATTCCGACAAAAATACAGCCGAGAGAATACGTTGAAAGCCGCTGAAAGCTGAGCGACAGATTTTCAGTTGAGATTGTCTTAGTTAGCAGAGTATGGCATTTAAAAACGCTTTAACATAATACAAGAAATCAAGGCGTTATACTATAATCCTTCAAGAATAAGAACAATGTATATAACCAAAGCCGCTACTAATCTGAATCGATGCATAACATCGGCATCAGCTCCGCGCATTATTCTGTACTGTTTACACATACTTGACAATAACAGTTGACGTCGGTGCCGCATTCGCACACACTCACACATACACGGGCGAGCACACATTACCTAAACATTCAAATGTGACAAGGACAAAGTGATTGACGTTCTCAACCAGATTGGCGCAACGTGGCTTGCCCAATTAAAAGCGTATTAATATTATGTTAGTTTAAATTTTTCGTCTTATTATATAGGTACATTTGAACAGTTTCTGCTAGTTTAAAAATAAAAATGCAGTATTGTACCAAATGACATTACTATAGATAATTGCGTAGAAGCACACGGTATTTCTTAAACTGTACACCGAATCGCTTCAATACTTTCTGTGGTTACCCACACACGACTTAATAAGATTAAAGAGCTAACATTAAAATGTGGAACTTGGTTAAGACGGATCTATCTTCTCTTATAAATTTTATAAACTGTGGTAGAACAGCTTTTTGACTATATGATGCGTATTATAAGATACAAGTAGTTACTATGGAGAGTAACTAAGAGTAATTTAATTTTAATTTACCACGGCAAAAGTAGACAGCAATGGTACATCTTGTAATGCAGCTTTTGCTGAATTATTGGGTAAATTGGGTCTTAAATTAAGCATATTTACTATCTTAATTTCTTATAATGATTTCATAGACAAAGAAATATTTTACTGATGTGACTACAGACCATATATGTAAAATAAGAAAATGAAGAATAACATAAGTATTAGAGTTTGCTGTCATGAAACTAGAGAACTAAATATCATTTTACAAATACTAAATAACTGAAGTTATGTGTAAAACGAAGCAGTTATTCGACTTTGGAACATTGAATATAGTTAAAAAAATCGACAAATTAAATAAATGCTGAAATAAATTTTAAATACAACATCAGTGTAGCTCGTTATATGTTTGTAAAGACAAATGTTATCGTCTATTAATGTAGAATAATTATCACATATAAATAATTACTACAACAGAGTTTATCAGCTTGTTAAAATATTTATATCAACATAAAAATGTAAAGGCTATGTTACCGAACGGCTTGTATTTATAAAATAAGAATAATTTTAATAGATATATACTGATAACCACTTTAGAAACACATATTTCTGGAATTAATTACATAAAAACTTTTTTTAATAGCAATAGCATAACGATAACGTTCAGTTAACAAAAATGTAACAACTGCGTATTTACATTGATTCTAGATGACGGAATCAGAGTAAATAACACCATTATCCGGGTAAATCAAGGTTGTCACGATCTAGTTGCAGGTGTTATACAATTATAACAAAAGATCTTTTGGTGGACGATAAATCTACACGTAAAACAAAAACCTCTGCCACATCTGTCTGTATGTCTGTTCGCGATAAACTCAAAAATTACTTAATTATTCATACGGTTTTCACCAGTAGACCAAATGATTCATGAGCAAGGTTTAGGTATATAATTTGTCAAGGTTTTTTTTATCATCAGGGCGGGATAACGTCCGCCGGGCCCGCTAGTTAATTAATAAATTGACAAAATCCGTAAAACCGAGTGAAAGTGTAAGTAAAGATGTACAAAGAATGTATCGGTGTAACATGAAAAATGTAATATACACATATATATTACCCAGTGTAGACTCGGTAGGACTTATCTTATACCTATTTTATGACGTACCAATCAAGTAAAATTATTAATTTTAGAAAGGAAGGACAAAGATTTTCAAAAGGGAAATGACTATTTTATAACATTGAAAAGGAAATGTACTAAGAATAAAATATGCAATAGAGCGTATTCGCAAGCATAACAATGATAGATATATTGTCTTGAAAGTCATATTACAAACAACAGAAAAACAAATTCTTAGTCTTTTGTTTATAATATACTTCATAGGCATTTGACCCCAATCTCACCTTAGGTAAAATGACGTTGTGGTTTGTGAAGATAAAATAGTTAACTTAAGAGGGGTCTGACTCCCAAGTGCAGCTGCCAGAACACACCTATAGGTGATTGTCGAAAGATTTTCAAACAGAGTGTAGATAGACATAGTTCCATCACCAAAAGCTGCGGGTCATCGAAGGTTTTTAAACCTATGTCGATGGACGCAGTAACCGGACATGTTATGACTGAGCTACCATCGCTTCAAAAAAGACATTTTATACAACAAAAATATTTTGTTGTAACTTATTTATTTACAAATATTTGAAATTTATTTGTTAACCTCTTTGTTTACAATAAAATAAATAAATTATATTAAAAAATAGAATTAAAAATTCCGAACGAAATACATATGTGGAACTTAACAATCTTCATAACTACTCAATACCTCTTATAATTTAAATTCTCGATAGAATTTGTTTATTTGTCCAATATGAGAAATACTAAAAGACAAATGGCAGCCCTGAAGTACATACTCTTCGAACGACATTCATTCATAACAATTGTTGTGATTGTGAGTTTGTTCAATGTCGCGCAAAGTACGTTTCATATGAGGTTTGGAAAAACGTTCATCAATACTTTATATATAATAACGATAACAATACATTAAAGTATACTAAACCTTTATCCTTACTTTGTTCTTTTATCGGATTACTTAATTAATATTCTTTTTAATTTATCAACATTATTATACACTTTATATTATAAATATATCATGAATATTTCTATTTCATTTTTGATCAAAATACTGAAACTTCGCAATGCACCAAAAGAGGGCATTGTCAATATCATTGTAGTAACTTAGTCATTTGATGACTTAATCATGCTCGAGTCTTCCACTCCATAAAATATAAGCAGACGTTCAATAAATATTGAAACGAATAATAATCACCAATGATAGCATGGTATTTATTATGTCAGTTTTATTTGTTAGTGGCGTATAGTGCTAACTATATGACTGAAAACAATGATGTATATTATTAGTTACATGTAAATTTAGACACTATAATCATATTGTTTTTATAAACTTTATTTAGCGTTTGACTTCAATCGTACTTGACGTTAAATGACGAAATATTCTAAGATGATAAACACGCCAAACCTTGACGGGGCTAAATTGTAAGTACAGCTGACGGACCACACAACATGTGCTTTGCGACAGATTTTCTACTTGAGGCTGGTAGCTAGCTAAGCGGACTTAGAAAAAATCCTACCACTATGAAAGAATTCAAAGTTCCTATCAAAGAATTTTGAAATAGGTAATTCGTTTTTATAGAACATTTTCTTTCTTGTAATCTGGTTCGACAAAATAATATTATATGTACATTACAATGCAAGAAAATATGCAACTCTGAAAGGGTGTGTTGATTGATATAATATTTTTTTATATTATGAATTAATGTACAGGTATACACTCAATGGTAACTATAGTTTAAAAAAGGTTACTGCAGCCTATAGCTATGTCCAACCAACCCCAGTACGACCGCAGTCCTAAGGTCAATCATAATGGGTTGCTACTCCCAGCGATACAATCTTTAAATCGAAACACAGCGACATAAACCCTGTTGCTTTGCCGCAGAAATGTCTCTAGTTGTCAAGTTCTTGCAGTGGAATCTATCACAGATTCACTAATTAATAAATATACTGCTTTTTTCCACGTATACTCCTATGGGACGGTACGTCAGTGTTACATTATTATATCTCAAGATATAGCCATCATCAACTCACGATGTTGCTAATTTTAATTAGTACATATGTTGATCCCAAAAACTAGTCCTATATCGAATCGATGTTTTGCGTGTATATGTCAATAGAGCTGTCTTCGTATCTGATATCTTATTCATTATTCGTTACAACCCAATCCACTTGACGCCCTTATAGACAAATAGCCAAAGATAGGATATACAAGGCTATGTAAAAAAATGTAGAATTACCTATAATTGCCCTCTAGCTTATATACATCTAATGTCAGATATATTAGCGTTTTATTATGCCTTAACTCTGGCATCAACATTCAGTCGACGATTCCATCAATTTTATGAAGTTCATCTAACGGTTTACATTATTTCCATATTGTTCAAACCCTAACAGTCTCTGGTTATTCTACTTTGAATGCAGTTGAAGATACTAGCATTATAAGCGTCAGCGGCGCGTAAGTCGACACCGCTACTTGTCCGCACTATGCAAATGGAGATAATATGCGTGCTAGCTAAGTGACCGGGTTGCGCTAGCTACTCCCACAATGAGGTTAACATCCGACCGAGTTGTGTGTAAGCTTTGCAGAACTATATCCGTGGATACGATTCACGTTTCGAATCCGTTCGGTTTACAACAGAAATCGCTGCGGACGAGACGCGCATGTGCGGACACCGAATGGGGCTACGTCTCGCACATTCCTGCCTTCCGGAATTTCACTTACGTTGACAATCACAACGTAGTTCATACGTTGGTGATCATTGTGTTTGCCGAATGCATTCTTCAACGAGTTAATCCACAACACAGAATACATAAAATTATAAGTTTTATACGATCAAATACATTATATTATCTCTGCACTTGTTATTAATATCACCAGAATGTTCCATTGTCATACTGTTGATGTATAGATAATCTCTCACCGAAACCCACTTATTTCAAAGCAGAGTTCAGGCTCGCTAACTTTAGACCGGTATGGCTTGTAGCAATCAGTAAAATGGGTATACATCACCTTACAACAATTTAATTTATAATAAATAGATGTACAAAACATAACTAACACTGAACCACTAAAAAGAGACATCATCGACTTACGATATTTAAAATGGTGGTTTTAACTGTAGGGTTTGAGACAAAGAATTGCCAATTATTCCACCTGCCCCCGCCGCACCTGGCGCGGCTGCTTTTTTATTTATTTCATCGTCGTTGATATTTTTATTGTTAACCTTCCTCGGTGACTCCGAACACAAATGAAAAGAAACACGCGGGTGTGTGCACCTTTTTACGTGAGCAGCACGAGATCTTCGCTTATCTTTTATAAGATTAAAAAATAAAAACATTCCTACAGTATCTACATTGTTAAACACTTGGCATTACGACGATTAACTTACGTAGTTAATTATTTAATTTAAAAAAGATTCTGCATAATTCTGCCTTAATCCAACTACAAGAATATTGTTATTAGTAACCAGTCAGAAAGATACTAGATATACATAAACTGTCAAAAACATAATCATACTTTAATCAATCTTGACTTTATAGTTCATCTAATTAAAAATGTTATTATTATGTTATATTTCTAATAAATATTATAAATAAATTGTATAAGTTATATACTGAAGTTGGTACAAAAACAAAGAGCGAATACATCTGCAAAATTTTAATCTTTGACCATCTTTGATTTTATTCTGTAAAACTGCTGGGAATCGATCTCGGCTTACTCTCTCAGACGCAGGAAAAAAAACTACTCGAATTTAAAGCCGTTTTGATTCAAATTTGTGTTAATATAATATATAAACATTATTATAGTAGATACACACAATTCAGTTAAATGCCCAATGTTGATGAAAAGAATGAAAATTTTTGGCAAAAACATTCCATAATTATTTACTCAGTAATAAAAATAAAAAATATCGAAATTATTTAACTGAACTACTAAAGTTGCCTTATTTTAAGTTATCTCCGTTATATGTTATCATTACTGCTTAGCCTCTATAGATATAACCTAGATATATAGCCCTGATAATAACATAGGAGTCCTATCCCAGAAATAGTTTCGAAGATCAGTTAGGATAAACAACAGATATTTCTATGTGGCATTTATAGATTATCTTAAAGAGACAATTATAATTTAGTCAACATAAAGCAGTGCACATCAAATACAATTCTCGTCCGAAATTGTTTTTATAATACCTACTAAAATACAGTGAAGAGACACGGACACGATGCGTCGACACGGTTCGATGACCCCGTCGATATTTCTCGAAATTCGCCTCGGAATCCGCGCTCTTTTCGCTTTTTAATTGTAAGCAACGAGCTACCCAACGACAAGGTGATACGTTTCCAGGGAAAAAATGTACAAGCGGTGCCCTCACACTGGAATTACTGTAACGGAACATATGAATTAAGATTTACAAGGAAACACGCCAAAGATTAAATATCGTGTTCGCCTTTGTACGAGATTATGCCAAGTAGGGATATACGCGGCAAAACATATCCGCGTAGTGAATTAATCATGTTCAAAATTAAACAATTAAATAATAAAAAATAATGCTATCAAATTATGTTATATATACAACTCCAATATATTAAAATCAATTTAATAGACACAGTGGAATGGTAGGTATCACAAAAAGTGACAAATATAAAATGTATTTAATATCCGACAGCTCCCGAAGTATCTATAAAATTTAGAATATTTCTCAAACATAACTCAAGAGGAAAAAGTTTGGACAACAAGTGAGTTCTATCTCGTATAAATCTATAGACTACAATAGACATTTACGAAATGTTTGTAATATCTTTAATAGCGGTACGGAAGTTTGATTTTCACGCTACACACCGAACAATAGACCCGGTCGTATTCGTAACGGAGGCATTCGAATTCATGCAATTTCTTATGAATTTATTACTACACACCTTTCTATTTGATGCGAATTTTTCACGGGAGATGTTATAGTCAAGTATTTATAATAACTGGCGATAGGCCAAGACTATTTTAAATGTAACACGAGTTCATAGATTAATTATTATGACAGATCACTTTGTATCGCGCATCAGTACTCACTTTTAAAAGATGTTAATCATCTCGCGACGTTGTCAGCGATTGTAGGAGGTGTTAAATGGTAACGTAACAAAATTGCTGTGCACTTTAAGCTAGAATGTATAAATAGCTTCGTACGAGTATTCTCACGAAGATAATGAGACAAATTTTCTTTTTACAGTACAACCACGTAACGAATTAATGTAATGCAATGGAACAGAGCATCAGTCTGTTAATATTCTTCTGGCTCACTCACTCACTTTTTAAATAGAGATATTTCAACCCAAATTGTTCCGTTTTCAGGACGATTTTTCAACCATTATTTTTCATAAAAAACATATCCTACCACGTACACACGACAGAAAATATTTTAGTCAAATAAGTGCGACCACTCTGAATCGACTCGCATACATACATTCGGCAATTGATTTTTACTTATATAGATTATAATAAAGTAATAAATTGACAATAATCATATTTATTAACTACTAGGCTACTACTTCGTTTTTGTGATAATGGTTTTGAAGTTTCACAAGAATTTTGATTTTTTTTGGATGAATAATAACATGTCTTCGGTATTTTTTAATTCGGTCAATACTCCTGAAATGATTTTATTTTAGCTTCATTAAATTTTATATTTACTGTTTAGCTCTTATGCAAGAACGTAAAAATATATATGATTGCATGCTATGTATACGCCAAAATCCGCAAAAAATGTCTTGTCGAAATCGGCTCATCCTTTTTAGAGCTCAGCCGAGATGAATAACAATACTCCAGTTTAATGTATAGATTTCACTCATAAGTACCTTTAAAACCAAGTTATTAAATTCAAAAAGTTTGAATATTTCAAAAACTTACTATTGATTTTCTCGATGGTACTGTAAAATTATTTAAGATTTAATGGACAAATGTAATTAGATGTAGAGAGAGTGTATGCTCAAACATGTTACGCATAACCTATTTAGTTTACATTGTATTAAAATCCCTAAATGTATAGTCTTCAATACAACATGAAGTCTTGCTTAACATAAAAAAAAACATAAGATGCCTATGAATTAACAATAATCAGAAATATAACACATACTAAATATTTAAAGATATATTAAATAAGTAGGTATGCTTAATTCCGCTCCTTTATTTTCTCTCATTTACAACTCGATTTTACTCTTTCTTTTTCTGTATTCCTTATATGTAACTAAAAAAGGACATTGGGTATCTTTTCGAGAAATAAAAAGCACTGTTCTTAAAAGATACATTAAATCGTCACTAATGCTATTTTTTTTTCGAACTGACTACGCTATTGACCTAGCAAGGTCTTAACAGCTTCACCAGACTATTAAGGCGAGCGCTTAAGGCACTCAGCCGATTTTATTTGGGCAACTAGCTCAAGGGTGCGCGGCACACCTCGGCTTGGGCTGTTGCCTGATACATGCAATTCGCGACCTATCTGAACTAACCTAAGCTAAGCTACATACATATATGAGTTGTTGAAACATATATGTGTATCAAGCATACATACCTCAACAACTCTTATATATATTTCGAATCGGATAATTTTCTAAACTATTTCAATTTTATAAGGGATAAAATAAAACCCTTCCACTTGCATGTGTAAGCGTATATGCGTGAACGTGTGTGGAGGTGATATGTGTAATGTTGTCGCAATGATGTAAGATTTTGTGTCACTGTATCGCGTGATGTCACTAATGCTAGGAAAGCGGTAAGCAAGTGCAGTATGATAAGGGTAGAAATAAAATGCTTGACGATAGATTTTCAACTCAAGGGTGGCATTTAGTAAAGCGGGGTCTTAGAAAATATCCTACCAATATGCTGTCTACCGTAACGTTATTGAAAAAAATATTTACCAAATAAATCTTATAACTATAGGTACATACCTAACAATATTTAACTATTTTATAACTAAATCTTGGACGTCATATGAATTTTATTATTAATTATTCTATTTCCTCTTTCTCCCTCCCCCCTTATTTTTTTTTTTTAATTTATTTTTTATAATAATAATAATTTTTTTTTATTTTTTTTTAATATTTTAAAATAATTAAATAATTTTTTTTTTAATATTTTTTTTTAAAAAAAATAATTTTTTTTTTTTTTTTTTTTTTTTAAAAAAGTTTTTATAAAAATTTATTTTTTAAAAAAAACCAAAAAAAATAAAACTGTGGAAAAAAAATATTTCCCTTTTTTTCACTTTAAAAAATTATTTCTATCAAGTCCTTAAAAGTAGTCACTGCTTTAATATTAATTAATACCTCATTAAATATCAATTATTCGCAACTTGTTTTTTTTAAACATACTTTAAGCTAAATAACCACATTCAAACGATTTCAATAAATAATTTATCTATGAATTAGATTATAAAGCATTATCAGCATCAATTTTGGGAAGCGACTAGAATATAAGTTATTTTAAAACATATATCTATGCACTCCAGGCGCGATCCTAAGTTACACTCAATAATGTTTAGTAGGGTATAATTAGCCAAGCTGCCAAGTCGCGTTTTATGGTCTGAGTGAAGAGCAAACGCTGGTAGATATTTGATTAAAATTGACATTGAAATGGTGAAAACAGAGGCCTCTATTAAATGTATTAAAGATGGGAAATGTATTTTTGATAAAAAATAATATGGAAAAAAATTGACATAAATACATATTTTTACTCAATATGTTAATTATATTGTGGTAATAGATAAAATCAGTCGTAAAAATAACCTTCAGTAATGTAGGCACAACCGCATATTTCTTTAACCACAGTTATCTTAGCGATAAGAAAATGTGTCGTCGCACCAACTGCGACCACAGGTACATATTTAGAATTGTCATCACTTCATTATGGTATAAATGAAATCAACTCATCATAATACAACAGGCGTAGAACATATTAATTATGATGCGTGGGCGCCAATGATAAATGTGTTAACAAAACAAAGTCCATCGATCTATCGCTCGTGCCTTACGTCACGCGAGACGGGTGCTAGTGCAAGGTATAGTTGCCACGCGCTTGCGCCGAAGCGACGCGACGCGGGGCCGAACGGCAGATGTGCGCAAACGTCTCGCCTATTCACAAATTTTAATATACATTCAATGTACAGTAAGGCATTTAGGTCTTTATACTTAGAAGATAACGGTGTTTACGGGGGCTACCGTATATTGGAACATGTTTAAAATTATACTATTAAATATAAATTAACCGGTCTTTAAATGCATTGCGCAACGATAGCTTTAATAAGCCTTCTCAGGTATCAAACAAACAATCAGCATATATTTTTTTGTCACTCAGATTAAGCGCTAATGGAGTCTGCAGTGTCCTGTGACATTAACAGTTGTAGCGTTAAAACAAAACAAATTCTGATGACGTATTAACCAATAACGTTAATAGTATATTCCACTTTAAGTATAATTAAGATTCTTAACTTAAGAATATAAATGAGTCCCTTTTGAAAATTCAATTTATTTGTTTAGCCAAATTGAATTATTTAATGCGACTTATTTCAATTCTGTGTAGCTTTCATGACATATCGATGTACGCGTAGTTACGTACGCGGTACGTTCCAATTCGTACATATTACTATACTGTTCATCTCTGCTTCGTGACAATGTAGGTAAAACTGCATCTTGTATGCAGTGCGTTGACGGCTTTCTATATGTACAATGATATTTACATAGATCGTACTTGTGAAACTATATTGATTTTTTAGTATTATTACATACAGTAAGAGAAAACAAAATGAATAAAATTCTAACAATGACTGTAGGCCCATAATTCAGCTATTATTTTATATAGTATGTAGAAAACAACTTACTTTACAATTTCAAATAAAAACACAAGGTGTGTCCTAAAGACAAACGATACAAGTGAAACTTTCGTATTACGGGAAAATATATTAATTAACAAAATACAACAAAACCCAACATCACGCAGTGTTTCAAGGCGGTCACCCATCTAAGTAAGGACCGCTCCAAACGGTGCTTAACGTCGAACGAGAATCTGTGTTTTCAACACTCTACTCTTTGGTTTTTTTTTTATGTCAAAAGGAGGCAAACGAACAGGTGGGTCACCTGATGTTAAGTGATCATCACCGTCCATAGACACTAGCAACACCAGGGGAGTCGCAAGTGCGTTGACAGCCTGTGTTGTTGAGGTGGGCCTTCGGCGCTCTCACTGACCGAACGAAACGCAACAATGCAAGCACTGTTACTTCACGTCGGTGTTCTGTGAGAGAGTGGTACTACCCCGGGCAAGCCGACCCATTCATGCTGAAACTATTAATAAGTGTAATAACTACAGTGTGGCTCTACCACCTACACCTACCTTTACCCCCACTACTTTCCATCGCACATAAAGTTTTCGGATCTGAATTTCAAAACCCTCTCATAGGAAGCTTCACTTTCAAATTCACATAATCTCCCATAACATTTAAAACAATGCATAATTACGAAATATATCTTTTTAGTATAGGTTATCTTATATAAATTACTACGATTTGTTTCCACAATGGATTACATTAATAAATAGAATAAAGGCTAATCAATATATTATATTCATTTAAATTATGTACTAATTCATGTGATAACCTCCCATATCAATGTTGAACGCAATGAAACTGTCTAATGAGAGTCAACGTTTAAAAGCGGAACTCGCATTGAGTCAGTAGCGAGAAATAATAGGGAATCGCTACTATATTTAGTACGTTGAATACTATGAATAGAATCACCCACGATACGTAGCCGTGTAAATCAACGCCCGACTAATGTATTACAAACTCGATACACGGAGCGGCGTCCCGACGACGCTGAAATGGAAAAAAAATCCTTTAATTTATAAGTCTACAGTGAACCTAAACAGCTTCAAAGTTCAGCATTTTGGCCGTAACATGTGTAACATTGAATAAGAAAATGCGTTCCTCTTATCCCAAACAATTGTGGTTAGTGTCATGCAATCGATTTTTTCAAGTATAAACAAACATATCTATCTATACATATAATAACAATGTAAATATAAAGTGTTTGTAATTTTTTGAGTTTTGTAAAAAAAAAAATTTGCATGTGTCTAGGAATAAGTAATAAAAATACATTACAAACATTTTTAGAAATGTCTGTTTGTCTGTCTGCTGAAGTATTGCAGACACGATAACATCTCATAGAAAATCATAAAGCATATCCTTGAATAACATCTAGTCTTTGTTTCATTGAAATCGGTCCACTCAATCAAAAGTTATTGTAATTTGAATGACGGTTCGAGTTAAGTACTAGAAAAGAGTAGATGAGTAAGTGTAATTTAATCTCTTACAGAAACAGGATATTATATCATTTACTAGCCGACCCGTGCCCACTTCGTTGGGCGGTAATAGGCATTATCAAGCTACATCTTTTCTCTAGAACTCAATTATATATATCTCATAATTAAGGCAGCGTTCGTAACAAACGTTTTCGTTCGACCATTTTTCTCCGACTCCCCAGATATTACCCCCTACAACCTCACAAACTTTACCTCTTTATAATATTGCACGCGTGGAATAGTTATTTTGGGCTAAGACGCAGCGGAAACTCTCAAAAGGAAAAAATACCCCGATTTTAAAACATTTTTCATTGTTGCTCCGCTCCTATTAGTCTTAGCGTGATGATATATAGCTTATGATACTCACAAATAACGTGGCTTTATATTGGCAAAAGAATTGGCAAAATCGGTTCAGTAGTTCCTGAGATTACCCCTTACAATGTCACAACGCACAACGTCACAAACTCACAAACCCACAAACTCACAACGTCCCAAACTTTACTTCTTTATAATATTAGTATAGACAAATATACAGTAAACAAAAAATTATATTTTTGCATAATCCCTGCCGACGGCGGGGCCACTTCCATCAGTAGAGGGAACCAGCGTACCAGTAATAGGTTTTTATTCTAACTCTGGGCTAACGCTGACACACAGCAGAAGCTCTATAGGCAAAGTAAAAAAACATCTCGATTTTGAAACATTTTTCATCTGTGCTCCGCTCCTATTGGCCTTAGCGTGATGATATATAGCCTATAACCATTCTCGATGAATGAGCTATATAACACTGAAAGAATTATTCAAATCGGACCAGTAGTTCCTGAGATTACCCATTACAACGCCACAACGTCACAACGTCACAAACTCACAAACCCACAAAAACCCACAAACTCACAACGTCACAAACTTTACCTCTTTGTAATATTAGTATAGATAAATAATATCAAAAACACAGTAAACAAAAAATTGTTTTTTTGCATTAAGATCCATGCGGACGAAGTCGCGGGCACAACTAGTCCATAATATAATAACAGTAGAAGGGATAACGCTAGAACTGTATCCAGAGAATAATAGGTTTTGTGTATATAGCTAAACTATCTAAGCCTGCGATTTTTCTCTTTTTTTTAAATCTTTAAAAAAAAATTTTAAAAAAAAAAGTTCCCAAACGGTCAATTTTTGAAAAAGTTCTGGCAATTTAAAAATAAAAGAGCGCTTATTTTTAAAATGCAAAGCTTTGGAAAAAATTTAAAAAATTAAAAAATTTTGGGGGAAAAAAAATAAAAATTTTCAGCAAATCAAAGGGGGTCAGGTAAAAAATTTGTCGATTTACATGGAATACCATATACAAGTTGCGCATGATACACAATTATCGCATAGGGTTTCAATGACATATCTGTGAGGATGGGTATGTTACCTTGTTGCCATATGCATTCACAGTTCGGCCCATATCGCTAATGGTTGTTTCTCGTCAAGCGGCCAATTCCCGCTCGATCTTCAATACGCTACGCCACCACGCCAAACGGCCCGCCCGCTCTACTAGTTATTTCATTCTCACTTACCCTACTCTCTGATCTATTATTTGTGTTATAATTGCACCGCATTAACCCCATAACCTTCCTTGATAAACGATAAATTACAAAAAAAAAATGTGTCGTAAAAACACACTATACAAGTGAGATTTAGTATTTTACAGGGGTTTCTTTTAATTACAAGAATACAACGAAAAGTCAACTTCACCCAGCGTTTCCCAGCCGGTTACCCATCCAGGTACTGACCGCGCCCGACGTTGCTTAACTTCGGTAATCGAAAATCGGTGTTTTTTTCAACATCGATACAGTTGTACCTCCACCACTTTTCGGCACACAAAAAGTACTGAATATAAACCAGATTAGTACTTCCCCAGATCAACAAATGAAAACGATCCTTTTAATATTTATACATATAGAACTAATAGGAGAAAAACATATAAATTTAAATGTCTATACATAATCACTATTGCAAGAAAATCCAATGGGAAATATATATGATGTATGTTCAGAAAGAACGTTACTCCACAAGCAACTCTATTGTCAGATGTGAGTTGACTAATTCTGGACTTAAGTTTTTTATTACGCAACCCTCATCCATACAACAAACAATAACAAAACACACATCTTTAACAAAAAAATAAATTAATAAATAGAACCTTGCAATAACTTTCTTGCTCTTATACCAACGAGAACTTAGATTATAAAAGCAAGTAATCAAAAGAAAAATTCAGCAAAATTTTATATACCAACTTGGATTTTTAACATCTTACAATTACTCCCTGTATATGTTTAACATAAAAAAGATATACTAAATCTTTACACTGAGGTCGGCTATGTGTCACCGTCCGTACAAAATCATTATATATACGACTAAATTTACCTGATCCGGAAACGTCCATTTATATCCATTCACATTTATTCATCCATTTATATTTTAACCTTATCTTGTTTTATACTTAACCCATGACCAAATGAGGCAAGGTTTTAAGTACCTACATGATGTTCGGTGAATAAAAGCAACGTATGATTATATATCATGTACTTATTTATTTTATTCCAGAACTTTCGACATTGAGTTTGCAAATCACATATTTGTAATATTATTATTTTGAACCCTTGGATCAGTCTTGGCGTACTCGCACACAATTACAAACGACTAGCCTTTGTACTTTTACAGCGCTCACTTATTCAATAAGTGTAAACGCAAAGTAATTAGTGGATGATTATGTTCCAAAAGTTGCATTTAATAGTCAATTGTGTTACCGTATTGAACCAAAGTCATTTAACTTCAACTAAAAATGTAATGAGAAACTATCTTCTACATATTTATCAATACATTTCAAATGTTGATTGTACGGGCTAATTTTCGAAATGATTTAACCGATTTTGACAAGACTTTTCCAGGTAGCTACGGGACTTGTAATATTAGAAATTATCTAGTCAACATAGCATCAAGCTTTAACATTGGTAAAATGGTTGTAAGCTTTTAAAAGATTAGATTTAAAAAGGCAGCTCAAAATAACTCAAAAAACATTTACTTTTCATTAGACAATAATAAATCATGAGAACCAACTAGTCTTTAACATAATCCAGAGTAAGCACAATGGTCGTGATAATTGTAATGCTTTACAGCCTCAGAAGCTACTTTCTTAGTACTGCGGATATCGATACATGCATATTGTGGTCATTAAATGTGATAAAAGGCTTACCATTCGACCTTGTGCCGACGAGAAATGGTATACGCCGGCTGTATACACCCCCGAACACGAGTCCCTATGGAAAACGAAAACATTCCACGGACACATTTTAACCACTCATGAGCAGTACTTCCATGAAATAGCCTCTGAGCACTAACTGCGTTTTTGGGACCAAAGAATTTATTTGTGCAATACAAGATCAAGTTATCAAAACAAATAAGCATCATAGGTACCTATATCGAAGGATGGACACGCTAAAGAAACTCTGTGATATCGTCGTTCGGCAGAAACATCGCAGTTAGCTTCTGTTTGTACCACGTTTGTTTTTTTTTCTCTTCCCATCTTCCTTTCTTTTTCTTTTATTTACATTCTCCTCACTCTTTTTTTTTTTTTCTCTCTCCTTTTTTTTTTTTTCCTTTTCTCTCTTTTTTCTTTTTTTCTTTTTTCTTTTTTTCTTATCCCCTTCTTTTTTTTTTTTCTTTCTTCCCCTTTTTTTTTCTCTTCCCCCCCCCTTTTCTTCTTCCTCATTCTCTATTTTTCCCTTTTTTTTACTCTATAACCCCCTCTTTTGTAATTGAATATATGTATAAATTCATGTTCCCTTTTAACTACGGATTCGAGTAATGGAGAGTACCAATATCACCACGAGTCTGTACTGGAAAATGATCACGCACTTGTTTACGGAAATCGATCTATTTTCACTGATAAAACAATTAATGAAAACAAGCCCGCCATGGAACTGACAGAACTTGTGCTATCGAAGATATTTCTGATTATTCCCTTTTCGGAAAATAATTCTTGATTTGGCTCACGAGGTTACGGAAATATGGAGGGTGGAATCTACGAAAATAGTCTCAGTATTAATATCCGTTAACGGGCTAATTCCAACCAGCCTTAACGTACATCTAAGGGGGCCGAGATTCTATGGAAAACCCACAACAGCAAGTCAAGATAAGCGAATTTTTCGAGGGTCTGTTCTGTGTTGAACTGTGAAGAACTTTATATGACTTGTCACATAAGTTGTAGATGTTTATACCACTTATATCGTTTTCAGCCACTCGTTAGAGTAGCTTAATTAAATAAATAAAATATGTATATTCTAACAGTAATAATATTCAGGATACTGTGATGGAAAATAGCTACGGTCAATGAAATTTACAATTTATATTAGCAATAATGAAGTACGTATTATAATAAACATTGATGTATAATTAAGTAAATAAAAAGTATATTAGAAGTTAATACTAAATCATAAAACATAATTTATTAAACATGATCCATAATAAATGAATAAAGTGTCCGATGTAAATGTGGCCCGCTCCGGTAAAGAGCAGAAGTGATGTGTCGACATGCGGCGCGGCTCGGGGCCGCAATGCGGCAATGTTCCTGTGTACACATGTGTTATTGTGAACACCACACGTCAATACCACTGTATTATACAAGATTTTATGTTTATGAACTCTCATAATGATTTTCAATAATAATGAATAAAATTATTATTGAAAATATATTATGTAACATTCTTTTAACCAAAAGCGATAAACAATCACAGCATTTTTTATTAAATGGTCAAAATTATCCACCATATTTCTTGCATACTAGCTCGGAGAAATTATCGCTATGTACCCGATAGACTCAAAAAATCATAAAAACACTTAGGCCGCCAACGGTTATCTAGCATTCATAAAAAATAACACACCGTAGAAAAACTGTAGACATAGATCATGTATAGAAAATCCTATGATATAAGTGGCGCTATCGAGATTCAATAACATACGAGATGTATCATACGGTTGAGTGAAAAATAAAACGTTCAATGCAACAAAACCGTTCGAGATAAACAAATTATGCATAGATCACGTATTCTATAACGGATCGATGAACGAATCTTAATGTTTTCATAGAAAACTGTTGCGCTGGAGTGTACGACGCAAATCACTATTTTTATACTGATTTATTATTATTGACGTAACACTGTGGCCAATTAATTTGTCTACCAGATTTATATTATTTAGCTTAGGTACGTAGAGAAAAATGCGTAATCTCTATCATGACTTTATTTTTATCTTGTTTACGCATCTTCCAGTTTGTGCACAGAACTTACACATGCATCCAATCAGTTGTCACACCTGTAAATAGTGATCATCTGATCAAATGACTGGTTAGTCATTTCATTATGTTCGTGTCAGGGAAAACTTGCGGTGAAAATGTATGGCAGTGTTTTAAATTAAACAATAATAATTACCGTTTAATTTTATAATTGTAACATTGTATTTATATTTTTTTTCTAAATTAGTATAAGGTTGATAAATCTGCCAATTAAATATATAATTAAATAAGATTTAATCAATTAATGAAAATAACATTTAATTTTTGGGACATATCGAAAAAAATGTTAACTCCTTTCTGATTTGAATCTCGATGAATCAAAAAGTAGGTAAAACGAGAAAGCGACATAAAAAAGCAAGCATAGACTTATTATAAGATTTAATGTGCGAGAGAATGGGATAGAATGCATCTATCTTACAAAAATTTTATAATTTTTCGAAAGTTTCACTTCACCGCACGTCAACTGCACACATGTTTTTTTTTATCTTTACATATTATTTCGAAATATTCTTTTCGTCACTACAAAACACTGTTCACTTAATTTTCCGTATATATTCATTAGTAATACATTTTAATAAATATATCTTTTAACTACCAACATTTTAATTTTAACATTTAACTAATCAATTTCCTGTAACTTACTTTAACCTGTCGTTATTAAATATAATAAATTCATCACACTATTCAAGCAGATCGTGTAGTAAATCACAGTCGTATCAACAAGAAAACGTTGCGGACATTTGAACTTTACCACGACGTGTATTACGAAAATAAATATTAAACGTTTAGTTTCGTACAATCCACAGAGATGAGTGCATACAGGAGCCGTGTGTGGTTCACTCGACGCTTCACCACAAAATAATATGTACTTAGAAGGTTCGTTATACATTGTATATTTTATTGTAATGTTTTGGAATACGGAATATATGATATTACATAGACAAATTTATTTGTATGAAAATTATGTGCCCCTTTCCTTTTTTTTATATCATAGAAGGCAAACCTGATGTTAATTGACCAACGCCGTCTATAGGCACTAGATACACCAGGGGAGTCGCAAGTGCGTTGACAGCCTGTGTTGGGGCGGGAGGAGAGGTGAGGTGGGCCTCCGGTGCTCCGCGGACTGAACGAAACGCAACATTGCAAGCACTGTTACTTAACGTCGGTATTTCTGTGGGTCGGGTGGTGATACCCCGGGCGAGCCGACCCATTTATGCTGAAACCAGTAATAATTTCAGCCTGGCTCTACCACTTTCCGATACTCTTTCAAAATCAAATAAAGATATGTTATTCTTTGTTTATTATTTCATAGGCTGAAATTGAACAATAATCTCGTATGATGAGTTCTAAATAAAATATAGTGCAAGAATGAAGAGGAAATGTTGAAACTAGTTTGAAATGTTGACAAAATATTCGATATTCGATTCGAGTCACTATAATTATAGTGCTAAATAAAAAGGACACTATAATTATTTACAAGCCATTTACTTAAAATTCAAATAGTAACGGCCTTAGAATCTATTGGGTAACATACCGTTCTAATAATTATCACTCCACTTATAGGTTGAAATGAGTTCTTGGTTGTCTGTTTACCGATTAACCATTATTACATATTATGATGTTAAAATGGGGATTGATTCTCAAACGTAGCTGTCGGATGTTACAGCTTCATCACGATGTTCACTCTAAACCTGTGTCCTCAGGACTCCAAATCCAAGTTCACTCAACGACGCCTTAAGACGGGCTTATATTTACTCAGATTTATTTCATATTTCACTGAAACATTTAAGTAGTTTTGATATTATGGTTACCATGATTCTAATGATATACAAGTTTTTTTTTTAAATCTGCTTTTATAACCTATGTATATAAAAATCATTTTTATTACAATTATGTTTATCCTACTTCAAAGTTTAAGTTTTTGCTCAAAACTATGTATAGATTTATTAAATGATTGCAACATTAATACAAAAATCGTTACTTTCGCAAAATTTATTAAGCCAATTAGAATGATCGTTGTGGTGACTAAATCAGTGTAATTCTTTCTAGTAAATGAATAAAAACAAGAGTCAGAAAATTATTTGTTAACAAACTATAAAAAGTAGTTGATATTGCTAAATCCTTACTAATACTATAAATGCGAAAGTAACTCTGTCTGTCTGTCGCGATATCCCGCCAAAAATCCTGAACCGATTTAAATAAAATTTGGTACACAGATAGTTAAAAAGTAAGATAGTCTAGAGCCTGAGAAAGGACTGAGACTTATTTTTAATGCGAAAAAAGGGTTGTAATGGGGGATGAAAAGTTGGATGGAAGTATCGTCATTTTTAAAGCTAAAACCTTGAAACTGACTTTTTAGGCTCTTTATTCGATATAAATAAATATGACATTGAAAGTTTGTGAAAGTTTTACCTTTAAGGGTGTAAAATAACAATAGGAAATGGGGGATGAAAATTTGTACGGAAATATGTAAGTTTCCATTCCGATTTGAAAAATTATTTCAGTGTTAGATGGCTCATTTATCAAGGAAGGCTATATGCTATATATAATAACGCTAAAACCAATAGGAGTGGAGCACCAAAGTTTCAAAATCTGTTTTTTTTTCCTTAGGAGGGCTTCCGCTGCGTGTTAGTTAGCCCAAAGTCATTATTCCATCCGGACGAAGTCTCGAGCAGAAGCTAGTACATAATATTGTTACAAATATTTGTAATAGTTCACCGCACAACTTTCTATAGAAATAAACGTGAATTGTATTAATATAAAATAACAAATTAAATCGGCTGTGTAATAAACTAGCTGAAAAAATTTAATTTCGCAGTTGATATGCATCAATAATAGTGACTGCAATGTACATTGTGTAGCATTTTAAATTCACATCAAGGTCAGATTATACAACGGTAGGACAAGCATTTTTTTTAAAATAAAACTTTGTTGTTTAAGCAGAGTCACAGCAGCATGACAAAAACCACTTAATCGAGGAGTAAGGAGGTTCTGTTGCAACCGTGCACTGCGAATTTTGTATACGCACGATATGACGTACACAGTCTGCCGTGAATCTTCTGTGTTTACCCTCATTTGTGGCATTAGCGACCGATTGAGGTGCTCGACGGATGCATACGATTATAATTAGGATTGTATTTCTGATTCCGACGAAGCTGAGTATGGCGGGCACAGCTGAATTCCATGTGAGTCATTGTGCTCGTTCTGTTGCCTTTATTTTCGTAAAACACTTAGCCGTCTCCCGCGCATCATTGTTCCTTACCTTCCGTGCACTGAGCGGTAATTAAAACGTCCGCAGCCAATAAATTCCTGTTAAGTTATTGTTAAGGGTCTGAATTAAGAGGTTATCTGAGTGATCGCTCCTAAAGTGCTTAATCTAATCGCTGTTAATTGCAAGACATTGCTAGAAAGTTTAGTACAATCAGTATACATATTATAAAACAAAGTCCTCTGCTACGTATGTCTGTCTGTCTGTTCGCGATAAACTCAAAAACTATTGAACGAATTTTCATGCGGTTTTCAGCAGTATATAAAGTGAAAGTTTAAGAAAAGTGTAGGAAGGATCAGGTATATACTTTGTCAAGGTTTTTTTATTATCAAAGCGGGACAACGTCCGCCGGGCACGCTAGTAGTAAATAAAATCATATAACAAGATAGAGTAATCTAATAATATAATAATGGCTGTGCTTAGCGTGTTCGAAAGCCCCGTTGATCGTCGCAGGTTAAGATCTTTGGGAATAGGATGGGACTTTGGGTGAAGAAAAACATGGTAACGAAAGCGTAGATAGAATGGTGGTAGGGTTTTTTTCTAAGTCTGTTTGGCTAGCTTCTACCCTCAAGTCGAAAATCTATCGCTAAGCACCTATAGTGTTGTTCCAGCAGCTGTAGGTGATAGCCAGTACCAATAGGATTAACGTATGTACTATCTTAGATCATATCGTCATTTACCCTCAGATATGACTGTCGTCAAATGCTGTAACTTATAAAGTATAAAAAATGTCAGGTAACTTGTGTTTAAATATTCAAACTTATAAATAAAAACGTAATATATTAAAATAAACCATATTATAAAAATAGGTAGGTATGCAAAATTATCTCGAGGACGTTCTTTAACGGAGTTTATTTTACTCCCAATATTCATATATGAAAATTGATAAACTCCATTCATTTTATGTAAACAAAAGCTGAAAGCGAGATACATGTTGTGCATTGCTGATATCTCGTGACAGTGTCAAATCAAGCAGGAAGATTGAAAATCATCGCTTATAAATTATAGTGTAATATCACCTCGGTTATACCTATTACAGTATATAGTTTAGTAGCTTTTGTCCGCTGCTTCACTCGCAGTATTGTATATTTTACCTATACCTCGGGAACAGTACTATTTTCTTAACAGCTTCACCGGACAACTCTTAGCAACGTCACGCGGTGTTCCCAGGTGTACACCCATCCAAGTACTGACCGCTCCCAACGTTGCTTAACTTCGGTGATCGGACTAGAACCGATGTTTGCGACGTGGTATGGACATTGCCACTTTTTTACAGATAAGAGGTACTCTATGCACATCTCTGTAACCCTGACTACGTGTATATAAATTTCATGTAGATTAGTTGAGCAGCTAAGGCGTGATAGCATATCAAACGAACACACATTCGCGTTTATAATATTAGTTAGGATACTTTTACTATTATAACCAATGATATTATAGTTAACGTCTTTTTACTTATAATATCATTGATATTAACGACATTATATCAGTTTTTTTATTTAGCACAAATTCACCCTTTTTCATATAAATTTAGCACAAAATTGCATGCTGTGCAGAATCATATGCACATAAAGAGATAATTATAAAGTAAAATGCTAAAATTTGTCTTTCAAAATTTCTTAATAATATTTTTTCAAATTATACCGTTAGATTACTATTGAAGCTACGATATACACAGGTATATTATTATTCTGCTTATATAACTCGTGCATAATGATAAAATAGTAATAAACTGCTGCCTGTTGAAGTGGCTTAGAAATCTTGAAGCAGAAAAGACCTAATTATCAGAACCAACTGATGATTTTTCATAAGTTATATCCTCTATTTAGTCGATTTCAACTATGTTGTTACGAAACAGCCATCCAGACCTTCTTCGGATACAATATAAAGGACAACGCCTAGAGATGAACAGGTAACACAGTAATGATTATACTATATAATAAGCAAGATCGATTAAAAAAAATGTACTCTATGATCTTATTAATTTAAAAAAAACATAAGAGGATCTTTGACCATAAATAAACTACTACACCTATTAAAATCCATATCCATCTGGAATTGTCACAAACCCGTTATTTTAATCATGATACATTTCTTATTCGTTCTTGTGGAGTTCTCTGGTTTATCTTCGAAATTCAAAATCCAATACTAATGGAATTAAAATAGGACCTCCTCGGAAATATTCCCTTTTTAATAAAAAATACTTTCCAAATCGCTTTATAAATAACAAACTTCTGAGGTACTGAACTTTTTAAATAAATACAATGGAATTGAGATCTTACTCTTTCCTGAAGTCGGTTATAATAAGAAGTACAAGATTACGAGTCGTCATTGATGCCTCACAGTAGTTGATTGTTTAGTACTTAATAAATTACTTAATTTACTGCATGAAAATTAAACAAGGTAAACGTTCCCGTTCCAAAAACACCTTGTCTCATTGCAATATTTGAGTTTATGATAGCTTGTCAATTATTATTTTTAGATTTCATCTTATTTAAAAATCGATTCGGCAATCAACTATCGTACAATATTCGACCTAAATGTAAATATATGATAGTTAAATTTAGCATTACCCAAAATACGTTTTATTGTAATTCGATCGTAATTTGAATTAAGTATTTATTACTTGTACTTATTATAGAAAGTCTGAGTTAATAAATTTCTGTCCAATTTTAAGTACAAAAACAAAAAGGTAAGTATTGCAAAAAATGTAAATAATATGTTAGTGTAACGAACAGTGAAGAAAACAAGCCGGTTGGCACGCGCGATCGGCGACATATTTCCCGAGCGAAGCGCGAAACTGGTTTCTGTATATTTAGGGTTGCCATTTGTCATCCATACAAAAAAGGGCAAGTCGTGATTTCATACTTGAAATGTGATACAAGAAAAGTCGATAATGCGTTCAAATTACATAAGAATAAATCGTTCAAAGAAAGAAGCATATTTGAGAAATAAGTACTTGCTAAAATTAAGTTTGTGTATACACCATTTATAGATCATATTAATTGGCAGTATATACATAACAATCCTGGAACAATAGCAGATTAAGAAACTTCATTTATCAAGAATCGACGTTACTGTTTCCCCGAATGCAACAGTCTAAAATCACTAGTCATATCTTAAGATGTTGCGCGCAATATCCAGTCACTATGACAGTGTTCAGATTGGGCATTAAGTTATTTTGATTCAGTCAGTTCCACCTCGTAAAAGCTTTTATAATATGTTATTATACTCAAATCATATTTATAAATGTTTAAATAAACTATTTAGTATCAAAATTATATGCAATTGTGTACTTTCTTTTCAATATTAATTGTGTACTAATTTTTAATAGTGAATCTGCCTGCAAAAGTGTATCGTAATTTCTTAATTCTTACCAATAAAATTATGAGAGTATAATCATATTTTAATATCGTGACTTTTCATCTAATCGAAAGCATTTGATCTAATCTCATCTAATCTAAATTGTGGTTTTTACGTGCTGCGTGTCTAAATAGATCCACAAAAACTATCGTGGTGATCTACAAATTACTTATTAGTTTTACTTATGTCCCTTCTCATAATTTAACGCTGGTAGCCCCGAGTAAGGGAGGTGCATGTAACCACTCGCTATGTCGACATGCCCGCTTGCCACACTGCATTATGTGCCACTTACGAGTATTCTAACAATTTAACTATATTTCAATTCCGTATCTATTTCAAAACTTAAGTACCACAGATCCTTATAATTGCAAGTTATTTAGAAATAACGTAATTTATACTTATATAAACGCTTTCGTAAGATTATCGAATTAAACTTTGACAAAAATACTTATTACTACAGGCACACATGTAATTATAGTTATCAATAAAAAATAATATGAGCACTAATGTTATCTTCTGTTATTCCCGGAAAAAATATATTTACAATTATAATTCCGTTGCCTAAAACATTAGGTCTACATTATATTGACGTAAAAGTATTTTATCAACAAAGTTTCTTCTGATAAGGCATTCAGGTTACATATACCAAACTTTACAAAAGTACGTAACATTTTTCCGTGAGGTTAAACTATAATAATTTTATATAAAGTCAACACATTGTTTTATTAAGCTGGGTTATTCAATATTTTCCATATACGCAATAGTAATGAAATATCTAATTGTGATAACAATCCTATTTTTAGAATAAAGGAAATACCAGTACTTATTAGGAATAATAAGTAAATAACGATATGTTATTAGCTGAAACAATAATTATGTTTTCTTATTGAAGGTAAGTTGTAGGAAATATATATATTTCAATCATATTTATATAATGCAAATCATGATATAAAACATATCTATTTTTCTTTTCATAATAGTACTAAGCTAGACAGTATCAACAAATATATACTAAGCTGTGCTAATATTATAAAGTTGAAGAGTTTGCTTGAACGCGCTAATATCAGGAACTACTGGTCCGATTTGAAAAATTATTTCAATGTTAGATAGCTCATTTATCGAGGAAGACTATAGGTTATATATATCATCACGCTAAGACCAATAGGAACAGAGCACCAATGAAGTATGTTTCAAAAATCGGGGTTATCATATGTATTATTTAAAAATATTTTCAACTACGTAAACGAAGTTAGGAGTTAACGTCAGCGTTAATCCAAAGTAACTGAAGTCGCGAGCAGAGGCTAATAACTATTATATACATGTATACAAAATATGAATAGACCGAAGCGTGGGTTTATGTACATTCAACGTTTTCCACGGTTTACATAATGCCCTTGATATTTACGCAATAATTAATAATTATGAAAAAAATATTAATAAAACGCAATAACATTGATATCTTTTACTTTCGTTATCATAACGATATCACTGTTATCTACACTTTTGTTATAGTCATTGTTGGCGTCACGGTCGATAATAAGATTCCACAGAATTCAGTGCGTATTGGGACACGAAGCACGTTTTTGTTTTCTTCATGTTTACCCGAGTCACAAAACAATTCAGCGGTACCGATGCACAAAGTCTTTCAAGAAGAAAATGATTTTAACACATAATTAAGTCAATAATTATTATTATATACAATCTTATGAAAATATTTTTCATTTATTATAAATTATAAAATTCTTATGACTCTCACTGATATAATACGGTTAATATCTAATAATTATAAAGTTACCAACATAACATTCTTAATTACTTACATAGATGTAGGTAACATGTTGTGTACTTCACGGACTCAGCAGAACGGCTGCAATTCGTCTTTTGATAACTAAATGAAAGCCCAAGAACAACAGCTAATGTCGAAATAAGTACATTGAGAAAATGGCACCTCAACGTAAGTGACTATGAAAACCCCTTTCACTGCTATACGATTAGACACCACTTGCTTCGTATTTTCGTAGTATTTTAGATTCAAACGAGAATACTTTTTATTTACTATTTTACTATCATTTATATTTTTAGTAAATTATCTTCGTCCAGTAAATTAGTATACATTTACCAACTCATGTGTCAACAATATAGATTGAAAGTTGTTTGATAAAGAACATATTATGACCTTATATTTAATAAAAAAATGGTTGGGATAAGAAAATACATTCTAGATGTAGTTAATAAAGCTGTAATGCGGAATCATGACTGAGCTGAATAATAAAAATAAAACAATTTATTGCACACCATATAAAATGCAAAGTTAAACAGCACTTTACATGTTTTGTGGCCTTATCGCTTAGAGTGATCTTATCCAGGCAAACCTTTGTGAGATAACTAATTTTTAAAAGACATTTCCCGGTGGTAATATAAATATACATACAAAAATAAAGACTACAGCGGCATAAAAAAATAATACTAACATATATAGGTATTGAACATACACAATCATGTATATTGAACGCACATACCACAGATACTACATTTTAAAAGTACTTGTGAAAGGTAAAATAAAGTAGGTACAGTATTTTCATTACCTTGGAAATACCATCTCGACTTCGCCTCACTCACGCCCTCTATTTTAGTGGTCGCGAGTGGGGAAACCACACCAGGCTAGCGCCTCCGGTGGTGGCGTCTGCTACTATCGTAACGACCATAGTGTCTTTCGGTTAGAGTTCGTCTCTCGGTTGATCCTGGATCTCGTCTTCCTCTGGTTCCCCGGTCGGTTCCTCGATGATGACGAGACGCCTAGCTTGCAGGCGCATCCTTATCCTCCTTTTGCGAGGGTGTAGGGTAGTCTGTGATCTGTGTTTCCTTTCTTCTGATGACGCCGTCTTGCAGGCTCTAGGGAAGTCAAATTCCTTGCGGAACGCGACCTCTACCCGGAAACTTGCGTTGCGATAGCGGTCTTGAATGCACTAGGATCCAAGAACTACTACCGCGTGGTGTTGGTAGTCTCGTACACTTGTGGGCGGCGTGGGCGGTCCTACCTTGGAAATATAATGTTTCATCCAAGTTTCAGTATTGCAGTAAATTGTTGACACCGCCTTTTAGCCATGTATTGATTTTAACAAGCGCCATCTATTGACGCCTGATGTAAACATACTACACCGTTCAAACAGCTTATATCAGGACAACGAGGTAGTATCGATAAAGACATTTTTTAAATATTGTTACAGAACTAGCTTACCCAATATCAGATTGAAGTGAGTGAGCTATGGATAGCCGCATATGGATAGCTTAGATCGATATACTGATTAAACAGATAGATATGGCCGAAAGGGAAACCTGATCCAAAAACAAATTAAAACAATTGGTGAACAAGTCGTTCTAATACTCTAGATAAAAAATTAAATATATAAAACGGCTTGTATTGGAAAAATGTTTACTGCCTTCGGACAGTTGCACAACAATAGTTTATTTCCAGATAGCTGGGAAAGAAGAATGTAGAAGAAATAGAAAGAAAGGGGTAGTTCCTACCGCATTAGAGAATTTACTTTTAATATTTTTTCTACTTCTTTATCAGTAATTGGAAATTAAGTAAGTTGTAACAATTGGATGTAAAATGGTAATCCATTGTGTCGATATCACCATCAGTTGTCACAACATCTCTAGGCTTTCAAACCCATACAGATTTTAAAAACTTGCCAATATTTAGAGCATGATTATATTCAATAGATGTATAAATATGTTGTCTCTGCGCATCCCTGCACACTGTACCTACTGCAGCGATTACGTAGATACTTGTGTTTAGTTTTGTTTTTATTTCGGATGGGTCTTTTTGTAATTAGATTTACGTAGATTTGGAGTTAAACCAAGGAGTAGGTAAGTGTGAATAAATAGCTTGGTATCATGGTCATGAATTGTGAACTACAATTTCCATCCCTCAGAATGACCCTCGCAAGACTTCAGGAAGTGAGCCGAGCTTCGCACTTATCCCGAGCATGCAGTGCTTCGCGAATTATAGAAAGAATAAAGACATTTTTCCTGGCATATTAGAAGCATTGTTTTCTAGTGATAAGCTATTCAACCTTTGTTCTCGAAACACTATATTTAAATATGAATTATTAGAATATGTCCGGATTATATTGAATGATTAAAAAAACGTAACTTTTATAATAAGTAGCTATACCATTTTATGTGTATGTACACATTCACAGTAATAATTGTTTACTTCAATGACACTATTCCACGGTCATATTACTCAAGACTTGATATATAGGATAATATTTATAATCTACTCATATGTTAAAATATGTTTTTTTAACTACAGCTCATAAGTACAGTATAGTAAGATATACCTTAAGATTGTAATGTCTAGGAAGTTAAAACTGCATGCATCTTTTTTTGTATTCTGTTGAATGCATAGGTAATATATTCACCAGAGTATCAATAAAATTGAAGTAATTAAAGAAAATGATCCAAATATTTACAACGATATAGATAGTTTACAATTAAAAATATCTGAGATTCTTTCTCCGCCTTTTAAAACTTTCATGCAATTATCCGTATTATATAACCCAATATTATTAATTAGCAGAATTGCTAACGCAATTTCTAATCTACATGTAGATGCAATACTTTATATTAGCGTCTTCACAAGAACGGTTACACCATAGATTGTATGGTGCCTCTCTACAAGGCGATACAGAAATAGCCGATGTGCATGTTCGAATATATCTACTTTTTACGACTTCCAAGAAGCTAGGGTTGGCGTAATTGTTCCGAATAAACCTGAACCGTACATTCACACCTTCAGCTACTTTAATTTGAATACATTTCAGTACATCGTTTCATATTAAAATGAGAAACATGAATCAATTGACAAAAAATATTGTAAATTGAAATATCTGTACTTATAATTATTTGAAAACAATTATATAAGCAAACTAGTATGATATTTTGATTGTTTTGTATCACAACCCTACTCCCGCGCATTGTGCCCAAGGCGTTCGAAGTCGCGACGTGTTGCAAAACCGCCACGTTGACGATAATAGCTAGATCGTAAAATAAACACGGCAACTGTGATTTATAACTGTTGTCAACCAATGAGGAAAAACTGACTATTTAATTCACTGCTTTCAACGCCTTCATGATAAAAGTTCACTAATATAATATTTACAGCAACAATTTGACCGAGATATTCAAATTTCATGTACACATACTGGAACCACAACGCTTACCTTGATCTTAAAGTATGTACCAATTACTTACAAATGTTGCTTGCGGTCACTAAGATACCAAACAGTGATTTTATCAGATCCAATGATTATTGCATTGCGTTAATCATAACATAATATTCGACAAGTACATACAGATTATCTACGTTCGTCAAAAGCAGCTTCATAAATATACAAACATGCCTTAGTAAAAAATCATTGTATGTAAGGTATTTCTGAATTTTTATGAAATATAATAAATAGGTAATTGTAGGTAGCTAAAGCTATTACTGGTTTCAGCATGAATGGGTCGACCTGCCAGGGGTGGTACCACCCTCTCACAGAAAACCGACGTGAAGTAACAGTGCTTGCATTGTTGCGTTTCGTTCGATCAGTGAGAGCACCGGAGGCCTACCTCTCCTCGCTTCCCCCTATCCTCTTTTCGCCCCAAACACATGCTGGCGACGCACTTGCAACTCCCATGGTGTTGCAAGTGTGTATGGACGGTGGTGATCACCTAACATCAGGTGACCCAACTGTTCATTTGCCTCTTATGATAAAAAAAATATAGCTAGGGAATGAGCAATAAAATAATGAATACCTTGCAAAATGAAAATGTTGACGGGTAAATTACTATTCAGCATATTTCAAAAATGGATGTTCAAAAACTACAAATCTGATAAGCTAAATGTCATAAAGCAACCATAACAAGGAGAAGAGTCAGTTTTTACTGCACCAGTCTAAACACATGACATTTCAAGTAGAAAATCTGCCGGCTATTCCAAAAGCGATACTTGACAGATTTCAAAGCTTATGTCTATTTCAATAATACGGTATATGAATACTATGACCATAGTGCAACTGTAGTCCGGTGGAGCTGTTAAGACCTGGTTAGGTCAATAGCGTGGTCAGTTAGAAAAAAAAACATAGTGCAACGATAACAATGCTGTATAGTTGTAAATGACATATTTATAAAAAACAAACACTATGAATAAAGAAATTCCCCATCGTAGCCATAGTCAGAAATATGAAAATACCTAAATACATGATGTACGTATACACGCAGCATATTAAATAGTAGATTTAGAATACAAAAAAAAACATTAGGAGGAATTACAAGTTACGTAACCACCAATTTTAATGCTTCTTACTTAAAAATGCATTCGCTAGAAACTGTAGAACAAAATTTAACGTACTTATCAGATTAGCATAATCTGATAAATAATTTAAGAAGTCTATGCAACATACAATTACACTTTAATATGTAGATGCTAGGCAAAAACGATACACAAAGGAACGAAAATTAAAACAATAAAATCAAAATAGAGATTTAATGAGTAGATAACTTGAAACCAGAAACTATACAAAGGCAAACAAAACAATATCCAAGTAAAGATAAAATTTTCATTTGATTTTTCTTAAATTCAGTACAGAAATCTGTAATATCGCTTTTTTTTCTCGAACTGACTACGCTATTGACCTAGCAAGGTCTTAACAACTTCACCGGAAGACTAAGGCGAGCGCTTAAGGCACTAAAAAAAAACCCTTCCACTTTCATGTGTACTGTTATAACGTTTTGCTCGTAACTTCATTATCGTTGTCTTCAAAATGAAACTGCACGCACACCATCTATCGTGCGTT
This sequence comes from Antheraea yamamai, assembly GCA_036509395.1. Lineage (NCBI taxonomy): Eukaryota > Metazoa > Arthropoda > Insecta > Lepidoptera > Saturniidae > Antheraea > Antheraea yamamai. The sequence goes on from AP028432.1 coordinate 12,525,961, forward strand.
ATTTGTATTAATTTACAAAAATTCACGGGTGCAATTCATCAAAATGTCATTAAATTCAAAATTAAATTTAAACGTGTACTGAAATGTAAGTAATGTAATATGTAAATGTGTAAATGTAATATAAGGAGGCATAATAGATTAAAGCTAGTAATAAGTAAATAATCGAATAATGAATTTATAAAAATTTGGTAAATTAATAGAAATTTAAAATAAGTGATATTCTATGATATGCATTCATATATTTTTTATTGTGTTTCGACAACGTAATGGTTGTATTTACTTGGTAAAAGGAATCTAAAAAAAATAATTTTCGATATCACTTATAACAGTTGTTTTATGTACTGTTATTATTTAATACGAATGCAATTTATAAAATATATTCTCATTTCTTGCGTGGAAAATTATCCGGGTACTTTCCCTTGTTGTTTTGTGTATTTGAAGAGGAAAATATATTCCCGGAAAAAAATTACAAAATGAATAAACTATCCACACCATTTAACAACAATATAAACACAAACATGTCACATGATCAGTAAGAAGAATGTAATTTTTTTTTAATTAATTCATTTTAAAACAGGAAAGGAGCGCTACGTGCATTTTTGTAGATAAATGATTAGTAATTATCAGTCCCGTTAACGTCATAATCATTATCTGTTTCGATAAGATTTCTAATACAGCTCAGAAAAGTAATACTGAACACGTTTTAATCACATTTTCTGTAAAAAAAACACTAATCATCGTCCAAATATGTGAATTAAATGTTTCTTTACTTTCGACTACAATTAAGTAGGAAATATACCTATTAATCACTACATATTATAAAACAAAGCCCTATACCACGTCTGTCTGTATGTCTGTTCGTGATAAACTCAAGAACAACTGAACGCATTTTTATGCGGTTGTAACCGTTAGATAAAGTGATTCATGAGGAAAATTTAGGTATATAATTTGTCAGGGTTTTTTGTATTATCAGGGCGGGACAATGTCCACCATTTTTTTTTTTTCGAACTGACTACGCTATTGACCTAGCAAGGTCTTAACAGCTTCACCGGACTACTGAGGCGAGCGGTTAAGGCACTCAGCCGATTTTATTTGACAACTAGCTCAAGGGTGCACGGCACACCTCGGCTTGGGCTGTTGCCTGATAGATGCAATTCGCGACCTATCTGTTTTTTTTTAGCGTGGGGAAATCCCTTATGGATACACCACCCTCTCGGGGGAAAGGGTGGGTTATGTCCGACTTGCACGGACTAAAACCCCACGGCGTACGTCTGCCGCTATAGTTGGGGCGGCACGAGATTTCTATAGACTTCATCGTGCCGCCCCAGCGGTTGGCCCAGCAGCGAAAGCGTCGCCGCCGGGCCCCGTCTTGTTAGGAGACAGCCGGGTACACACCGGCCGTCTCCTCCGTCCGCCGGATCTGTCAATGGGAAGATGGGATCAACCTAAGTTAAGCTAAACTATTCATACATATATGAGTTGTTAAAACATATATATTTCGTATCAGATAATTTTCTAAACTATTTCAGTTTGATAAGGGAAGAAATAAAACCCTTCCACTTGCATGTGTAAGTGTGTATGCGTGCACATGTGTGGAGGTGATATGTGTAATGTTGTCGCAGTGATGTAAGATTTTGTGTCACTGTATCGCGCGAGCAGCGCACTCAAAGGCTCCACGCCGAGAGAACGCACCTAGGCTTGAGCCGCTGCCGAGGGAGGCCTAATCTGGTATGTCCACCGGGCCAACTAGTACTTAATACTTAATAGGCTTGGTAGATTTTTGGACTTCTCTTATATATAAATTGTTTTGAACAGGTAATGTTTTCACTCATTAGCTTGACCATAATCACACCTATAAATGGAAGTACCAAATCTATAGATGTACTTAATCCAACTGTCTTTAAAATGCAGTCGTAACATATAAATAATGAATAGTAGCTTACCAATATTTTTTATTATTATATAAAGCGATACCTAACAAACTGGATCGCGACCACCGTACACCAGGTGGAACACCCGCCATAGTGACACGTTTGGGCGTGTCGCGTTCCGGGATCAGCCGGTGTATATCCAGCAACCGGGGGGGGGGCTGTCCCTGACTGGGTCGCTTTCAGGCCGGCATGACAGCGGCGACCGGCGATAGATAGTATGTCTTTCGGTGGTCGCCATTGTTTTTGGATTGTACTGTGCTTACCATGAAGCACAGTACAGTCACTTTGCCGAGCTACAATAAAAAAAAAAAAAAACGAGCAGTAGATTAGTATTCCTTAGTGTACAAAATATTTTGATTTATTAAACTAATATTCAACATACTACGAAACATCTTAGATATGTGATCCCCATTGTTATATCAATCTACTGCCATTTTCTTCGGGCAAAATATCTACACATTACCTGATGGTACGTACGGGCATACCATATTATACCAAATGAAACCCCCTCTGTAAATTCCTAACTATTATAGGGCCAACTATTTTATTATACCCAGTGAATTTAAGTATATTGTTCAAATACATTAAGTCTTGTAACTATAGAAGCATAGAAAATATCACTTCAGGATGTATAATAGCTTCTCTCTCCGGTCTAAAAACTAATACCATATTATTTAATATCAGCACATTCTCACCATTCATTACTTCCTTAAACAGATAGCGTAAGGCGTTCAGGGGTGTATTTAAAATGGTGCAAAGAATACAATAAATTTATAATAATTTAAAAAAAAAACCCGTAACCTAATCCTACTCAGAGCGTTTTGTTTTACTATGCATGGCCATCCCCTGACTGCTTTATAAGCCTGCTTACCTCAGGTTTCTTCCAACAGTAACATTCCAAAACATGCAAATAAAAACAAAGATTTATATTCGTCTGTAATTACTTTTAACCTAAAACTACATTTTAATCAGTTTTTAACTACGTTTTTTCAATTTTTTTTCAATTATGGAAAAATATGTATGTTTCATTCACACAATGATCATAAAATACATAAACATTATATTCTTAAAAGATAATTGCAAATTAACTTGTGTTGAAATTACGCCCAATTATTATTTAATATATTACCTACATTTTATGTCATAATTAGGTGTAATTTTAACATAAGTTAATTTGTATTTATGTTTTAAGAGTAAAATGTTTATACATATATTTTATGATAATTACAAATTCACTGTTACCGTTGAGCATTACTTAGTTTAAAAAATACACAAGTATTTTAAACGTGTTTAGTGTTAACCATACTAATTGAATCAAAATGATATTATATGAAAAATCTAGAGCAGCGATTCCTAAAGTGAGTCGAAAGAATAGCAGAGATATTGGTTACATTTGTCACAGAATTCTTATTTTAATAATTTCGCTGATACTAATAATATGTTGAAATAGCGCAATAATTCTAATACAGAATGTTATTTACTTGAATTTGAAACAGAGCTGTTTTTCACGTATCGCTCAACGAAGATTATTCAGTGGTTTTAAAAGTGGAGAAACGGCGGGAGTACGAGTGGAAGGGCAAAGAAGAGCAAAAGACAAGCGAACACCGACGCATGCCTACATCGTGACTTACCCGAGTTTTCACCCAAAAATAAAAAATAAATCGTACCAGAATATTATATTTAATTTTTAACATACACACATGATGCCCGGATGTCTTAAGTACAACAAAGATGTACAATCGTCGCACCGATTTTAACATAAATATTGTTTCTTATTTTTCTAGTACTATTACTTACATATAACTCAAACTAATAAAAATACGGGTTAAACGTACATAAGAATAACACTGTCCACGCTGAGCACGCGTTTTTTATGCCTATATTTATGGTTTTTTATGTATGAATTATTTTCACCTTATTATTTTATTTCATTAAAATATGTATACATTTAATTTTTTATGATTATTAAAACTATCAGTGACAATTTTAGAATAACATATTCTTGTCTTCAGAGTATACAAAAAATCGATTGGGAATAACAGTTTTTAAGGGATATTTAATATTTGTATTCTTTATAATAAAAAAATCTACAAATGTTTTTCGTATTTTTATGTCATATTCTTTCTTTAATTATACCTTATGCTTGACGCGTATAACATATCATCAAAATTAGTTGAGATTTAAAAAAAATCGATTACTTGAAAATTATGTTTTTATCTTTTCCATACAACCATTTTTGACTTAGATACAGCCGATCAAAAATCAGATAAAACAGTTATTTTGGGGTCCCTTAATTTTTGTGAGAAGAATATATAGGCGTACAATTAAGGTACTCACAAGATCAACAAAACCTAATTACCCTGATGTGGCGCATTGGGGTAAATAATTACATATTTTTAATTCACGCGATATTTCATTTAGTGTTATTTTAAGATTTCTAATTTATATATTTATGTTTGAATAAATAATAATAAATAAATTATTTTTCAGATTTTTGTTTTAGATCTTTATGTAAGAACAGAAACCACTTAATAAAACCTAATTCAATGTACTATATATATGAATATATGACGTAACCGAAGGCAGGATTTAGGCACATGTGTCCGTTTTGTCATTGTAGTATTGAATAAAGAAATTATAAAGAATACAATATCAGAACAAAACTTTCAGTAAAAAATAGCTTGAAATTCGATTGAAGTGACCATTCATTTTTGTTTTCGAACTGACTACGCTATTGACCTAGCAAGGTCTTAACAGCTTCACCGGACTACGAAGTGACCATTCATATTACGGTTTATTTTATAAGAACTAAAAAGCAATGACAAAGACAGTCGATTGTAAAGTAAATTATTTAATCGCTCTTAAAATTAACTCGAATTTAAAATAAATACACGGTAAATATTCGTCATATTGCAGTACAATTAACAAGTTGCTATAAAACTAAATCCATTGCACGATTTTTTGCTATTTTGCACTGTATCTTTTGTCTTAATAATACAAATGAACCGGACATAGTTTAAACAGGTAAAAAATACATCGGTGACCACGACATGCCACCAACGTCTTATTTAAAGTGAACTATTGTTTTTGTCATAATTAACACTTATTTTAGTACTATTACATATAATTCATCCTTTGTTATAGCAAATGTATTACATAGTTGACATTGAATAAAAATAAAATATCACGAGGGACTAACATATACGCGACTGGCTTATATCACCATTTTCTTTAGCGTGATGATACTATTTCTTAAAGTGTTATGTTTAAGTGAATTAATCAAATGCCTAGTAATTATTACATTACTAAAGTGGCTTTTGCCCAGCAGTGGGACACTTATAGGCACATCAATAAAAAAAATTGAAACATATAGCATTTTTACCAAATGAATATAAAGGTATATAAGGTACATACAACAAACGACAATTTTTAAAATTTTTGTCTCCATTTGTTGTCTAATGTCCAAAACGGTCGGATCGATTTTGACGGAACTTTCATAGACAGATAGCTGATGATGTTATAACTTTTATTTCACAAAAAAGAAATTAGGATCCCGCGCAAATATAATAAACTAAAGAAGCAGTGTCTAAGTATTGTGTGCTCCCTGCACGCACATTTACACTGAACAATTTTTTTTTTCTTCGTGAACGAAGTCACAGGTAATAGCTATTACCTAGTATTGTATATCTTTAGAAGTAGAAAAGGTCCTCGCCTATTTCTCTCTTTCAGTGTTACGTAGGTAATTTAGCCGTGCCGACAACTAAGCTTTCAACGAAAAAAATGGCATAAACTACCAAGTACGTGTAATTAAAATAATTAATGTCTTAAAAAAATTTTTTTTTGTAGATAATAAATAGTATGCTTTATACATTTTTACACAACAAATTACTTACAAATATATTATTTACTCTTTAGTAAACTTGTTATTGAGTTGAAGTAACGTTATTCTGGTAAATTTTACTATCGATAAATCGCGAAAATGTCGTACAAAAGTATAATAATGCCTCATTAAGATTAAGCCGAAATAACTGCAATTGGCTTGGATAGTAACATCCGAGATCACCATTGACAGTGGAATGACAAGAACTATCACCGACCTACAAATACGGGTTGCGAATGGTTCAATATACCTGAAACCTCAAGACATGAGATACATAATAAGCTATTGCGAACTATTCACCAGCTGTAACATGGTCGTGGTCCAATGCAATACAACTTCCCTAACATCTCCCAAAATGTATGAAAATAAATCAACGGTTTCGTTATAAAGGCAAAATTATCTCAAGCGGTGAAAACAAGGTTATTAAAAACAAACGTTTGGTAATATCAAGGACGTAGGTACTCAGAATAATTTATTGCTTGAAATAGATTGGTTCAGTACACTGTACAGCCTATACTGTCCAACTATCAACAAGGACATACTATATTACTAATTAAGAAATAATAGCTTATTTTGTTGATGAAGGAGTCTACGCAGGATTAATAAGAATATCGAGAAAACCATATTGTAATGTTCATCTAACTATTTAATTACATATTTTTGTAATTATTATATGTTATTGAGTGCAAATGTTTTAAAATTTAAAAAAATCAGGTTATTTGTAAATATATGTATATAATAAATAAAGTTGTAACATAAGGATAATCCGTTCCACTTTGTGTGGTAAACGCGTGCACCTTCGGTGCGCCCCGGCAAGGACACCTCAGGACAAGTCACCCGTCCTCTATCGTCATGCGCAGGTAGCAGCAGAGGACGACATGCCCATTGTTTATCGTCGCTAATTATTATGCCCCAACGCAGACGTTTGCGACCGCCACGCCACGCGCGCCGCTGCGCAAAAACGCGATACAAATAACTGCTCAAGTCATTATGACAATGTATTTTTATACCATTTTAAATATTCTATAAACATGCATTATGCATAAATCAAACAAATTAGTTCGAATATAGAATTCAATAGGATTTTTAATCGAAATCATTTGTTTTTATCGATAGCGCTCTACTTTGATCATTGAACTAATCGCGGTGACATGACGATAGAACATCGCACTCCCAGTACCGCGCTCGATTGAGGACCGTTACGTGAAAACGTCGAGCGGGTGGGGTGGAGCACAACGCCGATACAGCATCGGTGGCGCCCGAGTGCGACCCGATCGCAGAGTGTCGAGACGACGACTTACGAGCGGGGGGACGCGGGGGTGCGCCACTTATCGCGACGAGCTGGCAACGTCGCGCGGGGTGGGAGCGCCCCGCACCGCAACCTCTCACTCACCGTCGTCGCCGGCTCGCCGTTGCGATCATCCAGTGTTACCTTTGACGGTCGAAAACGCGGTCGTTCGCCGTCGCCACCAGTGACGTCGATGTCGACACTCGTGTAACACGTCTATAATGTTTCGTTGATCTCAAAATCGGACTCGTGGACAACTTAATTGTTATCATATACTGGAACACAGTGATTATTAAAGATCTCATCACCCTGGATTCGGATGTATTAGTACAATTTGTGAAAGTGACATTTGATTTTTTAAAGTTTTGAACAGTGAAGTGACCGCAAAAAGGATTGCTCTCTATGCTGTAAATTGGATTATGGACACAACATTATTAATGTGAAGAAAATAATCTGTGAAAGTGATTTAAAAAAAGTAAATACATGTGCATTTCTATCAAGGTTTCTCCGACCGTGGGCTAATTTATTTAACTTACATAAATATACTATTATTTTAATGTGAAAACGCATCAAAATATGTAACTACCTGTTTGGAAAAAAAAAATTGTTTCAATATTAGCAGCTAGCATAAATACCACTTGTGTAAAATAGCACGTTGGGTTTTGCTACAGCTGATTTATAGATTCAATATTCACATAAAGCGTTCAACGTAGTTTAAAAAGTAATATACAAAAAAGTAAAACATCACGTATTTCAAAATCGTAAATAAATCTAATACTAATGCAAAAATAAAAAAGTAGTTAATTTAATTCTAGTAAGAAAAGTAAATAAATAAACGCAATATGGTAATTTACAATGTACGATGAACGTTTCGTTTGTTGACGTTCAGAAAATGGTCGAAGCGAAATTAACGCGCTACTAGCGATAACAGAGTATACTTACTATACGCTCGTAATTGACACGAATGCATATTGAAGAAAACCTGTCAGTTTTACACAAGACTTGCGAGATATAATTATCTTATCGATCGAAGAGAATTTATTAACGGAGCGAAGTTATTTTTTGGGCTACAACACGGCACGTCGTGTTTCAGGAGGCGCCTTAAGAAGACAGGACGGCGAACTCTGGTAGTACGGCTGGGTACGCGGGGTCCCCCATTACGTACACGGGAGCACACGCTCCCGACAGTGGAAAGCAAAACCCTCTGCAAGGGATCATTGGATACAAAGTTAACAACCCTACGTGAGTAACTATTTTTTCTATATCAATCACAACAAAACTAAACGTAAAGTAAAAATATTTGTCGATAGTTGTGTAATTCAAAAAAATACCGCCCTCAGTATTTTTTATAAAACTTTACTGTATGTAAATATTTACTTAAGCAGTATCATTCGCTTTAAGTATACATCTGTCTATTGTAATACAGTATAAAAGTCTAATAATCATTTTAATAAATTTAATTAATCTATGAAAACCTAATGTGATAAAATTATTATTCTTTAAAATTCAAGTCCGGTTTGTATCAACCACGAAAACTTCTTACAAGCGTGTATACTTACGCTCTACTGTTTTTATCTTATCCGGAGCAAGTTTGTTTACATTTCAACAAAACGCTGAAACGTGACTCGGCTTACCTGTGCCACCTTATCGTAGTTAACAAGCAATAAAATCAAAAAATATACCCTCCACGTAATAACATAAAAATAGCAGTATTTATAATAAATTATTCAATATAACAGAGGTTACATATTTCATGCAAAACAATAATGTACTAAGGATCCCTAATATATGAAGGGTAACTTAACGTGCCCAAGTGCGACATTGTCGACCGCGCATCGCTGCAATTATAAATGAAATGTGCTTTTCCATTCACACGCACAGATGCTTTAGGGCGCAGAGAACTCACACAAACGTACGCATTACACTCACACAAGCACACGTAAGTCACGCACACATTCATCTAATTCACTTACACTACCGCGCGTTGGGAATGCAAGCGGTGACTGCACTTTAACGCTTACAATAAACACAAACAAATACTAAACCAGCAACATAACTGAACGCATCAATAGAAACTTTTTCAAATATATAGCTATTTTGTTTTTATTTATATAGTTAACAAAATAGTTTATACACACATCCAAGTAACCGTTTCTAATAAATGATTGGAACTAGTAAATAATGTCATGCATAAAAAACTCCAGGCAGGTGCTATGTGGAGCCACTCAACGGCTTTGTTTTGTAGTCACCTTTACAAACGACATATTGTTGATGGCTGCCCGCCGTTATATAAAACCAATAACAAAATAATAATAAAATTGGAACCGACAAAGAGATCGTGCGAACAAACAGGAAGTTTAATTGAAGGGTAAAGATTAAGGAATTAAACTTAACAACAGTTGCCAATGGTGAAAAGATTTTTAATTAATCTTATATTTTAAATAGTAAGTTATTTTAAGCAGAACTAAATAATATGACAGTGATTTTAACAAATAAGTAATATATCAATGAAAACATATACAAAGGCCACATAAAAATGAATTTAAAATTCTGATGTGTGTAATAATAACAGATTTGTAACCGCTTGTAAGTAATCGTGGGAAAAAACGTCAGTTTTCAACGGGTGAGACAACTGGGGGCGGATGCTCTGGCTACATGCATTACACCACGTGCTCAATAGGCTCGAACGGAGTCACTTTTTTTATTTAAGAAACAAAAGCAAGGTTTCTAAACAATTGATCATTCAGTTCAACAGAAAATCAACACAAAAGATACTATTATTCAAAAAGAACCGATTTTTTTTAAGTTAGTGAGATAAAAACATCATTTTAACTAATTTCATTATATTCAAGCAAATTATTATCAGGAGCGTCACCGTAATAAAGCCCCATATTGACGTGACCGGGGGGCCCACTTACCCTAAGCAAGCCGACCCTTCCCCGCTCATTGTACCGTATTTACCCCGGAACGTTCACTTCCATTTGTAAAACCCCGGAATCCGCTCCTTGAAGTATGATTCATTCTCTCGACCCCGTGTGTCAATTGATGTGAATGAGATAGATATCAAAAAACTTAATTAAACTTATTACTCGATTAACTAACTTGTTATGTTTTACTAACAATAACGTTTTAATACATTTAAAAAACCAACGAATTTACTAAAGTACAAATATAAAGTAGTGAAGTATACTACTACTAAAGTATAATAAATGGAGCGGTTATTATACAAAAATAAATTTACGAAACGAATCAATAACATCAATACGTTAATGCTTAATATGTGTGCGCAAGCCACAATGTAAAATGGTATTTAAATGGGGGTGACCAACTGTCGACGAAACATAAGGGTCGAACACGCCACGGTTTCACGCTATGATAGAAATCTATACTATTAATGCCTTATTTAACACTTCAAATGAAGCTAATGCTTTGATTATAAAATAATGATCTAAAATAATTCTAATACTAACAACGTTAGACGACAGTCTCGAAAGAATGATGGCCGACATAGATCTGTATTTTTCCAAACTGTTCAATACGCGATTATCTCTCTACTGCCAATTAAAAAGGAATCCGAAACGTCTGCGCACCAATCTAAAATTAACTGCAGCCAATGTATCAAAATACCTACGCGTTACTCGCACATCTCTCAATACTATGCCAAACACCTTCCAGCTTCTCGAAATAGCAGCTTACCTACTTATCATATTGATTTATTTAGAAATTTTGTACCGAACAACGGACTTTTCGAATAGACTTAAACTTCTCACATCCAAATTAAGAGTTGATTGTTTCGCGATGTATGTATTGAAGTCATTTAGGTAAAAGGTTCGAGCGTAGAAGAAGGATAAGTTTACCAAAAGGTGTATTTATTCTAAGAATTGTCTCAAAAGAAATGCTCGAATGAGCTCGCATTTAGATCCCAAATATTTTGAACAGAGCGTAAGTGATTATTCGGATGTGGTACCACTTTTACAAAAAGTGCACCAGGATACAGAACACAGATTTTTTGTCGGGTACACATTTCGGCCGGCAAAAAGAAAAAAGGCTCAGACAAAACTATAAAAAGAAGTGTAGGTCGGGCCGAGTTTACCTAAGGAAGGACCCTTGTAAATCATCTGCAGTGTAGATGAATAGAGACGATGTCGACTCGAGCGTTGTTGACTCGTATGTTTATTGGTCGTCGAGGCTACTAAGTATCTGTTAAGTTATTTAACAGAATATACTACTTAAGTAGTAGCCATTGAAAACAAACGTCAAACAACAATGTGATTCATAATATTGCTAAATTTAACTAATTTAAATCTAAATTTAAATAAAGAGTTAATTTACTATTATATAAAAGACTGATAATTGGTTCTAACGGTTCTTAAATGTAATTATTGGTTAATGTTTTGTGTGTGTGCGCGTTAAAATTCATTATTATAATTTTAAATAACGACTCAAAGAACCAATATTGTTGCACACCACTACAAGGACGCTGCGTAACAATGGGTAGTCCATGTGAGTGTTTGTCGAATGGGAATTATTATGAAGGGCTCCGGGAAGGCTCGGGAATTCGCCCCAAAAGCGGTTCACATGAATCGTTCTCCCACTCCGGCGCCGAATAAAAAATCAAACAGATCCCGAGAGAAACACAGGGGTAACAACGCGTCACTATTCATTCGTATTGATTTTTTCTCTCATTGTTAATAAAATAATATAATCTCTAAACATGTTTAAAAAAGATCTTGCGTCGATAGTATTTGGGTTGAATATTGAGTCTGTGTTTATTAATAATCGAAGCGTTAACGTGTGGCATGTTCGACTATGTAAGGCCGCTTGCAATAGAAACTGCTCGTATCGTGGATTGTTAACTGGACCGATTTCACATTTAATATATACCTATGTGGTGGTTTAGCCGTGTAACTAAATACAGTATTATTTGGCGTTACCGTTTCTGTTGTTGCGGTAAAATAAGATGCTACATACATACATATTTTCTTACAAAACTCGATTAGTAATATGATTGTTAGGGGTTGGTGAAATGTAAATATGTTTTTGTTTTGATTCCAGCGGCTATGGGTGTGCCGGCGGTCCGGGCGCGATGAGCGGCGGCGGCGAATCCGGCCAGTTCGGCGCCACCGCCGCCATGGTTGCCGCGGCCACCACGGCTGCGATGCAAGACTCGCAGCCATTTTCCCAGGTAGCAAACTTACCGATCATCAAAACAAATATAAATTACTGCTTTATTCAATTTCATAATATAAAACCTTTATACGTATAACCCCACCACATTATGAGAACATTAATGAATTAATAAAGGTAATTCCACTTGTACGTGAACGAGGTCACGTATCCAGTTTTAATTTCAATCTCTTCGTTTACAGATGCAAAACAACATGAGTATGGGAAATCCTCAATATGGTGCTATGAATGGCTACGGCCAGCAACGCAGCCACAATCCAGCAATGGCTGGCATGGGGATGGGAAATGGTGGCATGAATGGCATGAACGGTATGAATGGGATGACCAGCATGGGTCAGATGGGAAGCGCAGCAATGAACGGAATGAACGGCATGAATCCTATGGCACAGATGGCTAATATGGGAATGCACGCTAACATGATGCCAGGACAAATGGTGCCTGGGCAAATGGGTGGCTCAGCTAAAATGGGTCCGGCATACCAGAGGCGACACACGCCTTACCCATCAGGGACAATGTTAATGGGGCAACGGAAATCTCAGTACATGGGAGGTCAGCCCAATTTCGCGCCGAATCAATACCCAACAGGTTATGGTGGCCGACCTGGATTTCAAAGTCAGTACCCACCGCAACAGCCATTAGGACCTTCTGGCAACTTCGGAGCTGCAATGAGGGGAACTATGAGGCAATCTACTCCTCCGTATTCTAACCAAGGGCAATATTTTAACGGTGGCGTTCCTGCACAATTTTCGCAGCATCAAGGCGGAACGGCTCAATATGGAGGTCAGTATGGTGGACAGTTTGCGCAAGAAGTAGCCATGCGAACAAATATGAGCTACCAGCATAGTCCTGTGCCAGGAAACCCGACGCCGCCTCTCACGCCCGCCAGCAGTATCCCACCATATATTAGTCCCAATGGTGACGTTAAACCCCACTTCAACGAGCTCAAACCACCGATGGGCATACAAAGTAAGAATCCTAGCAAAAATCTATATATATATATATATATATCAACACCCCAGTACCAATGAAACTAATTTGTCATATTAATTTCAGATGACGAGCTCCGGTTAACATTCCCCGTAAGAGATGGTATTATACTACCACCATTTCGATTAGAGCATAATCTAGCAGTTAGTAATCATGTATTCCAATTGAAACCTACAGTTCATTCAACGTTGATATGGAGGTAAATTTGTGAACACAATACATATGAACAAAGTTTCATGCACCATACTATAAAATATTTAAAATAATCCTATTGTTCTGCAGATCGGACCTCGAGTTGCAGTTAAAATGTTTCCACCACGAAGACAGACAGATGAACACGAACTGGCCAGCCAGTGTTCAAGTTTCTGTTAACGCAACTCCATTAATTATAGACAGGGGTGAGAACAAAACATCACACAAACCATTGTACCTGAAAGAAGTGTGCCAGCCAGGCAGGAACACTATACAAATCACCGTTTCCGCATGTTGCTGTGTAAGTATATACATCACTGTAACCCGTGGTTTCATCCGCATTAAATTTCTGCCCAAGTTCTTAGGATTGTAACACAAAGATAAATATAACCGAGATCCTTCTTCAGTAGACGATCTCTATCTATCACAAAACAAATTTATAAAATCAAAATAATACTTTCCCAGATTAGCACGTTCGAACGTACAAACCATTACCCCCATTTTTATACAGTATGGCTATAAAATTAATAACAAATTTTCTCTTTTCATTCATGAAAAACACTTGTAAAAATATATACGCGTCGTTATTCTGAAATTTAGCAATACATAATAAGAAGAATAAAGAGAATTTATTTGTTTGTATTTTTTCAGTCACACCTGTTCGTATTACAATTAGTACACCGGCCAAGTGTACGAAGTGTTTTGCAAGGATTGCTACGAAAGCGGTTGCTCACTGCCGACCATTGTATTGCTAAAATAAAAATGAACTTCAACCAGACGCCATCGAACGGAAGCAACGGTTCCAACACGGCAAACGATAGGGACACCATTGAGCAAACCGCATTAAAAGTGTCATTAAAATGTCCAATCACGTTCAAGAAAATCACACTACCCGCGCGTGGTCATGAATGTAAACACATACAGTGTTTCGATTTGGAATCATACTTACAACTGAACTGTGAGAGAGGATCATGGCGATGCCCTGTTTGCAAGTAAATATTTACATACATTCGGATTTTTTATTACAACATTATTACACAGATTTCGTTAAATTAATATTTAATGTTTTTCTAGTAAACCTGCACAGTTGGAAGGCCTCGAAGTCGATCAATATATGTGGGGTATACTCAATACGTTAAACAATTCAGATGTTGACGAAGTCACTATCGACAGTGGAGCAAACTGGAAAGCGGCCAAAAGTCCTAACAGTTCTACCATTAAGGTATATATTGTAACAGTTGAATTGTCATGATAAAAATATAAATCATTTTCCTAACTAGGTTTAACTGTTTGATATTGATTTTTCAGCAAGAAGAGGATAGTAACGATAGTAGCTTAGGGAAGAGAAGTAAAGCGGTATCCCCCGGTTCAATGAACATGCCAACTATGAATAACTGGGATATGAACCAAGCGTTGTCACCCTATCTATCACCTGACATGAATACTATCGCCAGCGGCTCCTTGATGTCGTCATACCAAAGCGGGCAGAGCAGGAATTCTGGATCGAATAGTCAAAATTATGATTTTGGAATGAACAATGGTCCGGGAAGTAATGAGTACGCTGGTAACGGTCCACTGTCGCATCTAAACGACAGTGTGAATTCATTAGACCCACTAAACGCTATGGAAAAAAGTCTAAATGACCAGGTAAAAAAAAACATAATTTTCATTAAACATTTAGATATTAATCTACTTTCCACCAACAATGTACTTTGTACTTAATTGAATGTAGAACTTACTACTTAAGTGAAATGTATATGATAAGGGACACAATAAGATCTACAAGAGGAAATCAAATTAAAATAGGTCGAACTCTTTCACGCACAAATATGGCACATAATTTGCTCAGAAATAGAGTAGTACTAAACTGTAAACGACTGCCTGATGAAGTAGTAATTGCTAATTCCGTACATAGTTCTAAAAGTCGACTCGACAACTGGCTTCAGACTTATAAGTTGGCACCAATACTGCGTGATATTGACATATCAGTATACAAATAAAAATAAATAAATAATTAGTTACTTATATTATATTTAGCTCTGTTGAACAAACTCGAAGAAAATGTTTGTAAGATTTTGTAACATTTAAATAATTTTAAAGAGTACCCGTGTTGTGTGTTATATAAAATATTGTAGCAATGTAAATGATATGTTTAAAACCATTGTGCATACATTTATTTCAACTTACGATAATCGCTTCATATAGAATATTAACTACTATAGAAACAAAATACTAACAGTTGTATGTTTTGTCCAGATGCCTCATACACCGCATACGCCACACACGCCCGGGTCGGCCCACACCCCCGGTGGTGGCGGCGCGCACACTCCAGGCTCCTCACACACGCCTGGACCTCCCTCTGTCGGTCACCACTCGCTCAACGACGTTGACATTCCTGCTGACCTCAACTTCGATCCTGCAGCAGTTATTGACGGCGAGGGCACCGATAACCTTAATGTAAGACGCACATAAATATATTGAACTGTTAACCAAAATACCAAAAACTGCATAAGTCATAATTTATTCTATATATTAATACGTGAAGTGAAAACCGTATACCCCTTTTTTAAGCAAATTGCGAGAACGGATGAATGTGAAAGTAATTGGCATAATGAAAGTTTGTATGGAGGAGAAGTGCACAAAGCTATATTTTTTATATAAAATGCATTAATAACACATTAAATTAATTAAAATATACATTACTCACTCTACTGCTTGAATGACACACAACATATACACACATGTAAATAAAAAAGACGTTTCGCCATCCATCGTTGTACTCTTACGTTCCAATTATATTTTTTTCATCCTACATTTAATATTTTTAACATCACTTACATTCCATACCTTACATACCCTTTGAATTTAACTAGTCAAACTGTAGGTTAATTTTATAATAATATAATATGTAAATTCATAATATACATTAATAATTAATTGATAAATAATTTATCTTCCACTGAAATAATTATTATTGTATTTGGTCTTATTGAATGTCAACATGAATTATTGTGGAATCTCGACCACTAAACGATCACTAGCAATCTTTAATCATTTAATAATCTTTCAGTTACTACCAGAAACGAGCGTGGACCCAATGGAACTACTGTCGTACTTAGATGCGCCCGCGCTTGGGGAACTTCTCGCTACGCCTCCATCATCATCTTCCTCAGCGGGATCGCACCCGCCACGCGCGCCCTCTTCAGACGATCTCCTTGCCCTCTTCGAGTGAATGTCATTCATAGAGTGGGCCAGCGAACTGGAGACTTGGATGTAACCACAACAGAACTTATAATTAACCGACAAAACCACATGAAGATTCATTCATTAGGTACGTGCATGTGAATGTTAACTCTGGGGTAATGATCATTGTAATCGAAAATAACTGTAAGATATGAAAAATGTTTTAAGAAAAATAAAATGTCCTTGAGTTGTAACAGGTTACATGCGTTGGTATTTACGATATCGTCTACTTGTATAGTGGAATTTGTAAGTTACAAGGAAAATCAATAAATTCGTTACATTCAGTCCGAAGTTTGTTGGAAAGTTGTGGCTTTGTTTAACTCGAAATTGAGCCAGCAAAGCCCGATATTGTGATACTAGATTTTAGTTCCTTCTCCATTTACAGCAATGTTGAATGTTGTTGAACGTAATAAATAGATAACTATTGCCAGAATCTCCGTCACCTTGTGAAGGTGTTACCAACACGTAGATATAGTTACTACAATATTCAACATAGCTGCAGACAACATTGATTGTTTAAACGACAATGTTGGAGAACATTTATTAGATTTATAGATAAAGTATTGGAGGCGAATGGCCATAGACACTGCGGTGTTGTGCATGTATAGTTCCTCGCACCACCGCACACACGGTGGCGCTCATGAGCTCCTGTATATTCTAAACTCTAGCATAAACTGTAAAAGAAATTTTCCTTAATTCATCTTATTCGATGTAATTTTAATCAATTAGTCTTTTGATTTGTGTCCATAATTATGAATAGTTCACCAATTGTAAATAAAGTGGAGTTATTTTATTTGTGCTAGTTGTTTTGGTTCTTGGACGGTGCCGGTCACGTTGCATTGTAAATTATAGATTATATTATAATAAGGGTGGCGATGACAGCGGCCCGCTCGGAGGCATTATGAATCTTATAGTTCCTATTGGATGCGAGAGAACTATAATGTTCAATTGCCATTTACTGTAAAATATTCCTTGAAGTTTTCGCATATTCTGCATTTTTAATACT
Source organism: Antheraea yamamai (assembly GCA_036509395.1). Lineage (NCBI taxonomy): Eukaryota > Metazoa > Arthropoda > Insecta > Lepidoptera > Saturniidae > Antheraea > Antheraea yamamai. The sequence goes on from AP028432.1 coordinate 12,543,675, forward strand.
AAGGTACGATAGGACTTGTGAGTAAAATGCTACTCGCTTATTGGGTGATATATTCTAAATGAATTGTTTGAAATCAACATATAAATGGTAACAAATAAGTTACAAAATTATATTGTAAATGTGAGTGCAAAAATGAACTCTGTTAAATTATTTTGCGTTATGTGAATTCAAGAATGATAGAAATATATTTTAATTTCTATATAAATAGTAATTAAATGTATTATTTGTAAATATGAAATAAGTTAAGAATATTATATTACTTAGTTATAATTTACATAGGACAACATGGCAGATACTTATATGACGGCCAGTTTAGTATAGTATTACTAAATTTAAAAATCCACACATGGTTTTACATGTACATATATACGAAATACATTTATTATAACAGTGTTTTCACGTTCAGAGTACAGAACTTACAGAGTAAAAAAACTATTTCCACAATTTACTCTCTCAACATTTTAGAAATTATTCTGGTTTACATATTATAGTCACTTGGTTATATAAGTATAACATATATTAGTTAAAAAAAAAGTTAACGCTTTAGATACCTACATATAACAATTTTAAAATGACGTTTTTTGTTTTACTTTACATTTTTGAATTATTATTAAATTATTAACATAAACCAAATGTGATTATAAGTATAATTTCCTATTAAACTATTGTATTATATCTATTTTGGCATTCCTACTTTGACCACTACTCTTAAGATCTATTTCACACAAAGTTTTTAAGACCTATTTCAGTATTACCATGTTATTTTTAAATCATATTTATTATGAATATAGGTATTACCTCTTAATACATAATATACTTATAATTACATAACTATAAATAAATAACAGGCATTATAATTTATACCACAAAAATTATAATCTTGTAAAAGTTACAAGTATTAATTAAAAACTAAAATTTCCCCTTATAATCTGTACTCTGATACGCTCTTCTGGTCATAGATGGTAACACTCAAGTATATTATTAAAGTCTATGCTCATCACAATTTTGTTTAATGTTATTACATTTTTAGGTTATAATTCATCAAAAACAATAAGGTAGCAAATCTTCAGGCAGAAAAAATATTTTAAATTAATTTTATGGTTACACATCTATAAGACCTTATTATGATGAGCATGGAATTGAAAAAACTTATTTCACATATTTTCAAATGTTTGGTTTACACATTGACATCTAGTGCGCTACTAAGTATTAATAAACTATTGTTATTAATTCATTTTTGATACTATTTAGTATTATAATGTGCAGCGCAAATTATCAACATTCGTCTCTAAATTTCTAAATGGAATTAAGTTCCCATAAAATTTATAAGTCATTAAACCATCATTAATTTAGATGTTGTAAAAATTTCGAACATAACTTACTGTTAATAAAGTTTTTAATAAAACAGTTATAAAATATCTCTAACTTAGAGTTGTATGTAAAACTATCAGTTCTCTCACTAACTTATGTAAAAATTGGTGATTTGCGCATTTTTACTTCATGCTATGAATATGGACGCCTCTTTAGAGTTAGTCAAACTATTACGGAAAACAATAAAATTAGTGTTATATGAAGCTGTGGTCAATCATTCAAACAAACTGCAAGTTGCTTCAGAATAATTGGAGACATTATTTATCATGTATAAAATTTGAAGTACGAATCAAGGTACTATACTTAAGCAATTGTGTGTCTTGTTGATCACAGCTTTAACATAAATTACATAATTTTAAGGGACCTTCAATTCCAATTAGTTAGCTCTATTTATTGTAGTGAATACTGTTGTTGGATGGATCAACAAAATGATTTCTGTGTGACCAAATAGTTTTTTACACATTTACTTATTTTAGGTCATTTTGAATAATAAATTTGTTTATATAAAATCGAAAATATCACAAAAAATATTTAGCATATCACATTAATAAAAAAATACTTAAAAAAATCTTACATGAATGATTCATCCAAGTAAGAGTAAATGATTACACCTATATACTTTTTTTTATATTGAAATTAACTGTTGTGAAGTAGATTTTGTGCTCACACAATATAATATTGCAGCATTTGGAAATAAGTGAAAGAAGATTATGCAACTAATGATTGAACAGATCATAAAGCCAAACTATATTGTATCCTACATAACAATTTGAACATTTTAGCAATCAGGATGGTACATTGAATTCCTTTCAAAATGTATAAAATGAAAAGATAACATTTTTATGTTATTAAAAATAAAATGAATCTAAAAATTATTTGTAGTTTTCTTTTTGTGTACCCATTTCAATATAATATATTGAAAATTTGGTTATTACTAAAGGGCTGCAAATATAAATGAAATTCTTTTAAAAAAAATTGCTGTTGGAATCATCATCATATATATTAATACGTGAAGCCAAAACTCTGTACCCCTTTTTAAGTGAATTGCGTGAACGGATGAACGTGAAATTTGGCATAGTTGAAGTTTATATGGAGGAGAAGTGCAGAAAGCTATTTATTTTATATAAAATGCATTAGAAGTACATTAAATTAATTAAAATATGCATTACTCACACTACTGCTTCAATTTTACACAACATATACACACATGTAAATAAAAAAGACATTTTGACATCCGTCAATAACGGACTTCAAAAAAGGTTGCGAAGTAGGTTGCTATGCTCGACTGTATGTATTTTTTTTACTCTTACGTTCCAATTACCCTTTTTCATTCTACATTCAACAATGGTATTATAACATATCTTATATATTAATACGTGAAGCCAAAACTTTGTATCCCTTTTTAAGCGAATTGCGCGAACGGATGAACTTGAAATTTAGCATAGTTAAAGTTTATATGGCAGAGAAATGCACAAAGCTATTTTTTTTTTATATAAAATGCATTACAAGCATATTAAATTAATTAAAATATACATTACTCACACTACTGCTTGAATTTTACACAACATATACACACATGTAAATGAAAAAGACGTTTGGACAATCCTTCTTACGTTCCAATTACCTTTTAAATATTTTTAACATGACTGACGTTGCATGCCTTACAAAATGCCCTTTGAAATCAACTGGTCAAATTGTAGGTTAATTTTAGAATAATATAATATGTAAATTCATAATATACATTAATATTAATTGATAAATAATTTATCTTTAGTAAATTTATGGAACTACTGAAATAATTATTATTCTCTTTGGTTTTATTGAATGTCAAAATTTTTAGGTGACATGATTGCTTTCACTTCATGTCACTTTGCTTCATGTTGCCATAAGAGTAAAGCAAAATACTTATAATACTTTGTAAAATCAAAATAAGAATATTTGTTTGGTCATGAAAGTAATCCATGACTTACATCTCCGCGGTTACAATGATGCAGTTCAACTTGATGTAGCAATTATATTTAGTACAGTTGACGATGAATAATTATGAACAAAAATGAATTCATTTTCAAAAGTTAATGGTAGTATTAAAAACATCTTTGTTTTGGATTCATCATTTGATTCTATTGTGTATCCATTACTTTTCCAAATGATGATACTGGGCATATCACTATTCCTCATAATGTACAGACTATATTTAATTCAATATCACCCAGAAATACCACGCACCCATGGTGTCGTGTAAAATTAATTGAAAATTGTGTCATGAGTTGCGATAAATTTCTTTATTTTCGTAAAGTTATGTTTACTTAGTTTTTGAGAGCCTTACCACCTTATGTAATCGCCTGTTTTTTGTTTTAAATTTATAATTCATTTCGATTTTCATTTAGACATCGATTTTTTTAATGTTCATATAATTTAAAAAAAGTGGCAAACGACTGAGTAGGCATGATGAAAGCCTTTGATTATAGAGGTTATACCCTTTGATAAAAGAACCCTAATAAAGTTCAAACTTTAAAAATTCAATGAACTATGGTCGAATGTCGACCACTGGGCGCCCACTAGTAAATATAAATATAACTAATTCTTATTTTACAAATAAAGACTTATATTTAAATAATCAACACAGCATTCATCATACACTGACAAAAATAGTTATATGAATTTATATAAATAAAAATGAAACCTAACTGTACATGGAAAATAGAGGTCATTTTATGAAGATAAGCTCCTCCTAAAAATGTTTTGTAGATATAACTGCCTATAATGTCGAAATAATATTTATAAAAAATAAATTTCTCTAAATGTAACTCGATATCAGACGAAACCCTCTTCAATTAAATTGTCAGTAGTCTAATTACATTATGGGTATGCTAACACAAAGAAAATAAATCATGCGGGTTACAGGAATTGATGGAGAAAACTGAAGTGTACAGTCTTCGCCAAAATTTTTGACGGTCTGATTATACTTTTGCAGAACACAAAATCTAGACACGCGGGAGCGTGTCAAGCCAAGTTCAGTTCCGGATGACCTAGAAAGTTGAAATTTGGCATCGAGATAGTTAGTTGGGTAAATAAAAAGGAAAAAAATCAGAAACTAGTAATTTTTTATCATTTTATTATAATTTTTCAAATAATTGCTTCTCTTAGGAATACTTACCTATAACGCCTGTAATGTTAGAATAGCAATCAAAATTGATGACAGTCGGTTTTATGTGGATTTTAAGGTATAGGTTATATAAGTTTAAGGTTATCCCAAGTTATAAGCAGAAATTATATTTTAAGTTATTATAACATATCTTATGTTGTTCTAAATAGATTTCAGGACTGACCATTGAACTTGGTACACATTTAGATCTCACTTCTTTTGTGGTTAAAATCAACAACCAAGGCATATATCATAATATTGAACTTGACTCTCGTTTCATATTTTTGTTTCTGCTGGGATATATAAATACATATTACACTGCTTATATAACATCATGACATCTTAGAGATAAATAAATTATACCATCGTGTTAAATTTAACCTTGTATTTACATTGATCTCAGGTAGTGGAAAATAATTCATAAATTGTCAGCTTTTATATTATTGGATAAAAGTCTGAGTTCCTTATTGTGTAATGTTAGTTAATTACTGTTATGAAATGATTAATAAATATTATAGTAACGTGAGTTATGTTACAAATTGTTTTTTTTTTCTATAAATGTGAAAAAGTTGTCTGAATTGCGTGCGACTTTTATACTTGAGTCGTCTATGCATAGAAAATAGAAAAAAAAACAATATTACAGACCTTTATTGAACCGACGCATGTAATGGTAACTGATATGTAATCAAACATAAAGAGACAAATAATATTATATTTACCAACTGAGAGCGTTATTATTTCAATCTAAAGATGTTACTGGGTGGGCTTGTCATTTAGTCAACATCCTATAAAAGAAGTATCGCGTTTTTTCGAAGTATATTCAAATATGGCGCGCAGTGTTTAGCAGTTTTAAAAGTCGCAGATGGTAACACTGAGGCACGTATACCGAAATATCAACTGATTGAAAACTAACAGTTTGCAGTACAGTGCAGTTCTCAAACAAATCGACGAGACTTTGTGCCGATACAATAATGTCGTTGTACGATGTACATGACGACAAAACAATGTTTTACGAGGATTCTTTGTCGATTCAGGCAATACCAAAAAAGACAAATGAATTTAGCAAAAAATGATTAAAACCTTATTTATGAATTACTACGTGAAAACTACATGGGGAGGGTGTTTTTTCATATACTACAGACGGTGACCAAGGGAAGGAACGGGGGTAAAAAATTGTCCAATTCGGGTTACGTAATATGGCTATGTTACCTTACGTAAGTTCTCAATATTTCTGTCATAGAATACTTGACTTCACATTAAACATGGAAACTCTTATTATTTGAACGTATAGCGAGGAAATTTCTTCATTTATTTAACACTATTGCTTATAATCATACACAAACAGAACTTTTAGCCACAAAATAGCTGCTCGTGACTGACATAGCAAAACGTAAAGGGGTGCAGTAACAGAAGTTGTAGTTGTGAGGATTTACTGTTGAATGATGTCGAGCTTTCCTTGATGTTTAACGTAATAATCTCCCTCTCGTATGTGACCAATATTTGGGTAGCATTTTTTATCTTTAAAACGATAATCTCAAAGAGGAAATTTTAGAGAGCCGTAAACAATTTACAAGTAACATCGTGGGAAACATTGAGGTTGATATGATGGATTAAAACAAAACTAAAAAGAAAACCAAACAATATTCACCAATAATGAAACAATGAAGATCAAGTTTAATCAGTCTGATCCGATTGATTTTTTATGTAAACATTATTGAAGCTTTTGATTCCAAATACAGAATAAATATCTAAATGACAAACGGATTAACAAATCACACTGCTGCACTGGAGTGGTATCTGTACCTATTTAATAAAAACACTAGAACTTATTTTTATTATCCTGGCAACATCACACGCAAATGTTGCGCGTTTTAATATTCTGCAGTGTTGTTACCAGAACTGTCAGCACACAGTTAAATACGTTAAATAGCGACAAGCTGTGATGGTCACTTTAACACATTACAATAATGAAATAAAATATTATCAAATGCAATTTATTTTGCATTAAGCATTGACGCGAGTTTGCCGGAGATGGTAGCTGTGCTGGCCATCGATGCTATACATATATTTATAATCATATATAAAATATAAACATATAATTTTCAATTTGAAAATCTATAAATGCAGAGTTGTGTTATTAATAAGTACACCAATAATTATAATCCAAAAAATAGTGCGTGGAATCCCTCCGCGAGGAAGAAGTGAAATTTCGTAATGTAGAAATGAAAATAGGAAAGGGTAGAAATTGATTTTTAGTGAAATCATATTGTTTCTTTAAGACAAACTTTATTAACATTGCTTACAATTCACAATTGATCGCATCTTTTAATTATCATATTCGAGTGGAGAAATATCCAAATCTATAACATTTACAATGGGATTTAAGATAACTATAGTAAGATACGAAATGTTTGATTATTTTTGTCGTTCTGTCTCTTTCTATTTCCCCTCTCAAGGAGCGTTGAACGTTTAACGCAACAGTGCTTTCATACACCCTCCATGGTAGCGTTAAACGATTAACGCAACCTTATTGGAAGTCGCATTATAAGTTTCACTTCAATAAGGATTCTGTCAAATAGCGTTGTTTTTTTATTACAAACCGTGAAAAAAAATTGTCTGCATGACATCATTATATAGCTAGATGTGGTAGTAGTTAGATAGATATATATTAAATAGTTGTACATATATAATTTAGAAAACAGTGTACCATAATTAATTTTCTGTCCTAAAATTCGATACATTTTAAGATTAACTGCATATCACTATTGATAATAAATAACAGTAATTTTATTCTGTAAAAACTTAATAACATTGCATTTTTTAGTTTTAATAGAGGCTTTTAATTTTTTCTCCTTTTACCAGGCACGTATCCAAACTTTTGGTTCGGGGGGACAAATATTGAAACAACCATGTGAACTCGTACTTCACAGTGGTTATGATCCCGTTTATTTTAAGTAACGCCAGTTTTTTGGGGGAGAGACGGGAATAAATCCCAACTATCCCTCCCTTTGTATACGTGCCAGCCTTTTACATACCTCTTAGTATCGAGTAATGAAATATGAACTCTTTTCAGTATTTAATTGACAGATTTCAACTTGGGAGCGTCAGCTATGCAGCTAGGTGTTATAAAATACCGTAATGTATACTCCCTGATTTACAACGATGTTTTTTCCCCAAAACCTCAGGCTAACAGTAGGATTTGCACGGGGCAATTATCGCTTCCATGCTGATTTTAAAAATTTTCTAATAAACATATTTGAAATTAATTAAAATATTAATATATCAACCTTATGTACATAATTATATACATATAATATTCGTATTTCATGTTAGGTTTCTTAGTCCGGTGAAGCTGTGAAGGCCCGTCAGATCAATAGCGTAGTCAGTTCGAAAAAAAAAGTTTTAACGAAGTCGATTTCTTTGGTTAATCAACTTTTTTTATTTAATTTCTAATGAACTAATTATAAATGTAGATGTTTTTCACGGAGAGTAATTTTAGCATACAAGTAAAATTATTTCATAATTAGCTGTTGTCCACTTTTTTTTAAATTATATTAAAGAATTATAAAAGCTCGGCTATAATAAAATAGCCTAACTTAGTCGTTATAACACCAGTTAAGTGCCAGTGTAAGTCTCGTGAAAATTGGTCCAAATATTTTGAATATACCACTGCAGAGGAAGTCGCCGATAATAGATAGTCTAAAATAACATAGTTTAAGTTACGCCTCATAAGGGCAGCTATCTGCCGTTGGAAATCTTGTGAAAGTCGATTTAACCATTTTGGAGATTGCTCTGCGGACGAAAGCGCGGGTAACAGCTAGTCTAAAATAAAATAAGCCTATGTTACCCCCTATAACTTCAACTATCTGCCAGTGTAATTCTCGTAAAAATCGGTACAACTGTTTTGGACATCACCCGGAACAAACAAACAGACAGACCGACAATATTTTATAAATTGGATATTTGCTTTCAGTAGCTTGTACACTTTCGTATCCATCTAGTAAAATGCTGTTATTTTGACATTAATTCAGATACTTCATTCTTATTATAAGTGTAGATATAAAATTCAATTTAAAGTATGTTGGTTATTTACGTACAACAAAGTAATGAAATAATTAGGAAAATGAGTAACACACCAACAAACTTCTGCCAGCACTTTCCTTCCACAGAAGTCATGCAAAATTCCACGATGTGGCTATACTGGTAATGGCAGCAATCATAAAAAAAACTATGATGCCTTTTATTTTATGGAGTGCAATATTGCCCAACATATTTGTTGACTGAATTCCTAACCTTTCTAAATTTTGTTAATGTACTGATTATTTACTAAATCTATTTTCCTTCATTAGCTTAATCAAATACAAAAAATATATGACTAGTTGATGAATATGTATTATACAGTACCTAGTATTGTAAATTCTATGCAAAAGACGAAAAACCGATTGACGAAATATATTATTTTTTCATTAGATTGTAATGTTTCAACAATCAAGTAAAAGGCCGAGTGTATAATGTAATTTCTGCATAACTGGCAACCCAAAACATTCTCACCGTCGCTCGCGTCGCGTCGCGTCGTACGCGCAACGAAGCCTTCTCACACGCACACCAACACAACCGATTCTTATGGACACGTGCTCCTAGTACAACACTCTGACAGTCGATTAGTCGACGAGTTTGAGGTAGGTATTGTGCCTTGTCTTACCGGTTGAACGACACAAAACGATCGAACGAACGCCTCGGGCCTCGCACAAAACGGCCGTGTTATAATAATTCTAAGCACAAAGAATAAAATAAGTTTCGAATAAAATAAAATGGACTGTAGTGTGTGTGGGATTTCGAAATAGCCAGGTATGCGTGGACGTAATTTCTTAAGTGCATAGCGGTATCGCAGAACCAGATTTTTAGTCCTCGATGAGACGAAAGCAACTTTTCTGTTTATTTGTTAAATCTATTTGTGTGTGTCGTATTTGATATATTACCTGATATATCGGAACTTAAATACATATTATTTATAAACGGTAAGTACTTTTTAAAATTTGTACCTCATTGTTCTGTTCCAGAATTATTTTTTTTATTTGTATTGTGGCGATTCCTATAACAATCAGTATGATTTTTTAATGTTCATATTACAATAATATTTCACAACCCCTAATATTACCTACCTAAATAAGTAGGTACATATGGGTAACTTTTCTAAGTCAATACATAAGAAAGATCAAAAGTTTTAAATTGATATTCTTATTTGCTATATTGGAGGTGATCTCGTAAACAACATTTGCGGATAGCGTTGCCAGAGATGCAAATTTGCGTTGGGACTTTCCGCTTTTCAGCTAGGTATCTTGGATATTGTTCGAATCACGATTCACGAGCATCAAATTAACTCGGTTTATGTATGATAAGGTTTTAAGTAATTTAAACTTTACTACAAACACCTATAACTCACTCGCTAAGTTGAATTTTTTTGTAACTATTAAAAAGTATATAACTGATATGAAGATCTGTAACTAGTAAGGCAATTACTACAATTACAAAACGGTTATGCAAGTGCTATCAATGTTATGTTACTCAAAACTAATGTATAAAATACCTTCGAATAATGAAAAGAAACCGGTAATAATGATATATTCTATCTATGTCTTCTATACATATAATAAGAATGTAAATCTAACATGTCTGTACTTTTTCGACTTTAGTGAAAAAAATTGTTGCAGGTGTCTAGAAATCTATAATAATAATATTATAAAGAGGTAAAGTTTGTGACGTTGTGAGTTTGTGAGTTTGTGACGTTGTGGCGTTGTAAGGGGTAATCTCAGGAACTACTGGTCCGATTTGAATAATTCTTTCAGTGTTATATAGCTCATTCATCGAGAATGTTAAAGGCTATATATCATCACGCCAAGGCCAATAGGAGCTGAGCACAGATGAAAAATGTTTCAAAATCGAGATGTTTTTTTTTTGAGAGTTTCTGCTGTGTTAGCCCAGAGTAGTAACTATTACTACGCGGGCGAAGTCGCGGGCAGGGGCTATAATCTATATACTAATATTATAAAGAGGTAAAGTTTGTGAGTTTGTGACGTTGTAGGGGGTAATCTTAAGAATTACTAAACCGATTTTGAAAATTCTTGTACCAATATAAAGCCACGTTATTTATGAGTGTCATAGGCTACATATCATCACGCTAAGACCAATAGCAGCGGAGCAACAATGAAAAATGTCGTAAAATCGGGGTATTTTTTCCTTTCGAGAGCTTCCGCTGCGTCTTAGCCCAAAATAACTATTCCACGCGTGCGAAGTCGCGGGCAGAAGCTATTAACTAATTATATTATCTATAATCTATACTAATATTATATAGAGGTAAAGTTTGTGAGGTTGTAGGGGGTAATATCTGGGGAGTCGGAGAAAAATGGTCGAACGAAAACGTTTCTTACGAACGCTGCCTTAATTATGGGATATATATGATTGAGTTCTAGAGAAAAGTTGTAGCTTGATAATGCCTATTACCACCCAACGAAGTGGGCACGGGTCGGCTAGTAAGTAATAAAATTAACTTCAATCATTTTTTAAAATGGCTTTCTGTCTGCCTGTTTGTAAGCTAAAAAATCACTTCTAAAGTACTGGGTTCACGATAAAACCAAGAATATCATAAAGCATATCCTCTAGAATAACTTAGTCTTTATTTCATTAAAATCGGTCCACTCTATCAAAAGTTATTGTAATTTTAATGACCACGCGACTTAGTACGAGAGAAAAGTAGATAAGTAATTAATGTACATTCAGAGGATTTTATTAGTTACTGTTTTTTACATTAGGTTCCACGCGGATGTAGTCCGGTGAAACTGTTAAGACCTTGCAAGGTCAATAGCGTTGTCAGTTCGAAAAAAAAAGGACGAAGTCGCGGGCACAGCTAGTATTTTCAACCAACCAGTTGATAGACAGCAACGAACTATGTATATCTCGTTGGTTTTGAATAGTACTGTACTTACATCAGGCAATATGTCGTAAATTTGTGGTACAACTTTAAAAATTAAAAAAAAAAGTCGAGGCTGTCATTAGGACTACGGACAGAAGTGAAAACTCAAAACGATGTAATAACTGTGTTCTCTTTTAATTTTTTAAATTATAGTGTGATTGACAATATTAAAATTGTAGAATTTGTCTATTGAAATTATTAACATCTGTGTGGTTTTCATATCTATTGGCACTCGGAGCAATAATTATATATATTTTTACTAGCGGGCCCGGCGGATGTTGTCCTGCCTTGATGATAAAAAAAATCTTAAAAGTCAACCGTAGCGGCACCTACCGGGTCCAATTGTTCAAAATGTTATCCAAATCAGTCCAGCCATTTAGGAGGAGTTCAGTGACTTACACACGTACAGAAGAAATTTATATATAAAGATAAAGTCCTTAAATCAATCAAACCTATGATTAACTGCAAAATATCAATATTACATACACACGTGTCGTGTCTAGTCGTGCATAGTTTGATGCAAGCCGCGCAAGCACAATACGTCACACTTACTAGCATGTCATCACGCGAAATTATAAATGTATCTCCTGACAAAAATAACGCGCAACGCGCCTAAATAAGTTTTCACTTCAAAAAAAGCATTCAGTTCCCTTGTGCTAAAAGTGAAATCTTCAAAAAATGATAAAATATCAATACAAACTATAATGTATTCTATTTCATTCTTTCGCATGTTAAATCCTACAGATATATATCTATGTCTTGTCTCTTTTTAATGTCGCATTTTCCTTTCATCGAGTATCAAATAACAACGGGGCTATAATTTTTACTTCAAAATCCATGACTTTGTCGTGACAAACGCAAAAGAGACGCACTAATTGTCTTTATATGGTCAGACTTGCTTGTGCCGCAAGATTTTTTTTTCGAATCTCTATATACATAGTTCGATGTTTATATCAACCGACATAGTTCATAGATTACCATACAAAAGTAGGCATATAGCAGAGTTTTTGTTAATCTTCACAGATGATCTAATTACACTTTACGAGCTAATTAAATACTCGTCGATCGCCATAGTTATTCCAGTACATTAGATAAATACTCACCTGATTATATTAATATTATATAAATGGTATTACTGATATCCCAAGTTCGTTATAAGTTCGGCTGTTTCAAACAATATGGAAATCAAACAATACATTCCAAGTTCACGCGTATGACTAAACACTTGTCTACATACTTCCAATCATTTCCATCCGTTTAGGATAATTATTGTAATGTAATAATGATTATGATTTAACATTTTTAATAATAATATCGATGAAATATTAATAATTAACGAAATTATATTCAGGACGGTATAAGCATAGTTATAATCTTGTCTGTGTAATATAAATTACATAAATAATATTAGCAAACTTATTGGTAATATCTTGTGATAATATTACTATATATTATAAAATCATCATCATCTGCCACGTCTGTCTTTATTTTATATCATAGGAGGCAAACGAACAAGCGTGTCACTTGATGTTAAGTGATCACCACCGTCCATAGACACTTGCAACATCAGGAGAGTCGCAAGTGCGTTGGCAGCGTGTGTTTAGGGGGAGGGGTGAGAGTGTTCGAAGAGAGGGGAAAGGGAAGTGGACCTCCGGCGCTCTCACTGACCGAACGAAACGCAACAATGTAAACACGGAGTTCCGATCCGACCACGGTGGGAGACGGACGTCGCGCTCGTTGTCCTCTTCGATTTCGATACTCGTGATTTAGTGACGTCAGTTATTACTTCGTGAGTGCTCGTTCTCATTGTTTCGATTCGGCACACCTGCGCCGCACACCTGTGCTACACCTGCGTTCTGTTTCCTAGAACTGAGTGAGACCTTTCCTTTGTATTTATTTATTTCTTGGAATATTTATTTCTTGGTATATTTATTTGTTTACTCATTTATTTATCTATTTATTTACGTATTTTCCTTAATTCTTCAGTCATTTATTTCTAAATTTATTTACTTTTTATTGTTTGTTTATTTAAGTAGTCTTATGTTATTTTTCCCCTATCTCGCTCAGGTACTTATTTGCATTGTTTTCCTATTTTGTTTAGTTTTAAACAGCTCTCTTGGTCCGAACTCGGGATAGTCCCGTAGTTTTTCGTTTAGCGTGCCCCCCTGCCCTTAAGGCAGGGAAGTTGGTGCGCGCCCCCCTCAGGCCACGGAATGGCCCTCACTAATAATTGGATGTTAGGACTACGGAACGATTTTCTTGCGAATGGATTCGACGAAAACGCCGTCGACGCAATTCTCGCGCGTCATTATTCCCCGTCCTCGGAGGACGTGCAATATGTACCCCGCGTGGCAACAACTAATATGTTCGCACCCCTCGATTCGCTTGAGTCACCGCTGAACCAGGCGGATAGAGGTCAGTTGCCGAGCTCCAGCTCGGAGGCCGGCTCCGTGATGGAGCTAGACACAGTCGCACCCGCCGCGTCACTTACGCCCACGATTTCCACGTCCGCGTATACCGCGCCTTCCGCGCTAGACAAAGACAATGACAGCGAGAATTTTAAAGTCGTGTCACATCAAAAGCGTAAACAACGCTCTCGCCCCGCGTCGCGCTCGTCGGACTCGAACTCGGGTACCGGACGCCCGGCCGAGAAACTAGTTCGGAATGTAGATGGCGCTCGAGCGCCTGCCACGGCTACATCGGCAGCCGATAAACCGCGCTCGAGCAGAGCTAACTCGCTCTCGCAAGTCGACGCTACGAATTCCGTAGCGGTGACTAAGAAGCCCCGCCCACCGCCTCCGATTACCATTCAGGACAAGTCCCAGTGGATGTCCATCTCAAATAGACTAAAAGTACTCAAAATTAACTATACGTCCGCCCTAAATACCCCAGCGGGTATCCAGGTTAAGGTCCCATCCGTTAACGACTTCCGCCAGCTAACAAAATTCCTTCGGGAAGCTAAGTTAGCCTTTTTTACTTTTACCCTTGAGGAGGAACGCCTCCTCCGAGTAGTGCTTCGTCGCGTTCCGGCCGAGATCTCGGTCGAAGACGTGATCGCATCCCTTAAAGAGAAGAATTTCCCCGTTTTTTTTTTTTTTTTTTTTTTTTGTGACTGGGAGCTTATTTCCCAGTCGGCGGGGCTCCTCTGCTGTGGTAGGCAGAGACCTTTTTATTCCGGTTTTCTTTCCTTATGCGAATTTCAATTCTTGTCGTTTTGTTTACCGTATCTCTCGTCAAATTTAGGTTTCTCGTTTTAGTTCTTGTCTTTTCGTTTCTTCTTATCTCTTCAGGTTTTTTGTCATGTTTATTTCTTTTATATATCTAGTTCTGATTTCGTCATTTGTCTTAAGTTTCATTTGTGTATTATTAATGCGGTTATTTCGTGTTCCGGTATCATTTCCACTCTGGATCGTATTGTTTGTTTCTATTTAAGTATTTTATGTTATATTATCTTATTTTTATTTCTTACTTTACATTTATTGTTTGTTATTTATTGTAGATTACATTTATTTATTGTTTCTTGAGTTATTGTTTATTATGTGTTGTATTAAATTTATAATATATTTATTCGCAATGTATCGTATTGTTTATTTTCTGTTCTGGTATTTTATGTTTTATTATCTTATTTCTATTTCTTACTTTACATTTATTATTTGTTATTCATTGTAGATTACATTTATTTATTGTTTCTTGAGTTATTGTTTATTATGTGTTGTATTACATTTATAGTATATTTATTCGCAATGTATCGTATTGTTTATTTTCTGTTCAGGTATTTTATGTTTTATTATCTTATTTTTATTTCTTACTTTACATTTATTGTTTATTATTTATTGTGGATTAAGTTTCTTTGTTATTTATTAAATTGTTATTTATTATGTGTTGTATTGAATTTATTGTATATTTATAGTCCCTCTTTGACTTTATTGTGTTTATTTAAGCTATATTTGTTATTAATTTTTATTAGATTTTTGTGTAGTTTGCATTTGTATTTTATTCATTTTCTTTACAATTCTTTTAGTTATAATTATTATAACTATTTTATTGTAAATTTCTATTGTCTATTTTCTTCCCTTAGATGTTGGTAACTTTCAAAATTGTAGGAATGATGGTGTGTCTTTTCTAATTTTGTTCAGCTGTAATTTGTTTTCGTTCCTTACATGCGACACATCCAGTTTTCTATATTGCTCTCTTTTTCTTTACGAAAATGATTGATGCAATTCTGGTTGGAGCACGGGTTCGTTTCTTAGTTGGTTTCATTACAGGTTTCGTTATCTTTCCTAACTTAATATTTTGAAACGTCCTCCAACTTCCAGGTTTTATTTGTTTCTTATTTATTTTTTCCAAAGGGTGGTATATTTTTACTTTTATTCTATTACTAATCAATTTAATAATTTTGCCTACTACTATTAACAATACGATACACTGGAACGAGCTATTTTGTCCCATCTCCCTCTTACCGGACACTTTTCATCGAATGCGTTATGGTTTAGGTGTTTTAAGTTCTCCAGTTTACAGTTGGCACATTGTGGTGTTTTGCCTTCACGTCGACTTTCGCATTCTGCCGCATGGTGTTCTCCTCCGCAATGACTGCAAATGTCCGAATTTCCCCGTTAGAGAGGTACATCGGATGTACCATCCGTGCACCCGCAGGCCATATAACATGGTATTAGTTATTTTAGATCGTTCCGTGGAGGGTAAGGCTATTTTCAGCCTGACCTCTGTGTGCAACCTCAGCGGCATCACCGTTGAGTCCCCCCGGAAGACCCATACCCCGTCGCAGTGTCACAACTGCCAGAGTTACGGCCACTCGGCACGCAACTGTCATCTCCGCCCTAGGTGCGTCAAGTGCCTGGGTGATCACTGCACAAAGGAGTGCAGGCGCACACCCGACACCACCGAGCCCCCCAGCTGCGTGTTGTGCGGCAACGCGGGTCACCCCGCGAACTATCGCGGCTGTCCCCGCGCACCGCGCACACAACGCCCCCGCCAGGCGCGACAGGTGCCTAGGGCGTCTGTGGTCGCCGCCCGCCCTCCGCCTCCCCCTCTCATGTCCGTGGAGGCCTTCCCTGGCCTGCCGGGTGCCTCTCGCGCCCCGGTAGCGCCCGCATCCACTCCGCGCGTGCCACTCTCTGTGCCGCGCGCACCACAACCCGGGCGGGCCCCTCTGGCCCCCTGGGCTCCCCAGCCCCAGGCTCCCAAGCCTCAGGCTCCCATCCCACAGGCACGGCCGGCATGCGCCGCGCCAGCCTTCTCTATGGGGCTCTCTGAAGTGAACTGGATTTTCCAGTTATTCCGGGAGCACGATTTGCAGGAAGTCCTAAACTTCAACGCAGCTTTCCAGGCGGAGGAGGACTTGGGTAAGCTCAACGTGCTCGCGCAATACCCGAGTATTGCTGCGACATTACATCGCATCGCCCGCTCACAAGATCCAATTTCATGTAAATAAAATTCGCGGCTATGAATAGGATAAAACCGCGCGGTCTATCTCTTTCGTTTTTTAACGCGAGATCTCTTAGGACACAGCGCGATCTAGTAGCTGCCTTCTTGCGCGATAGACAGATAGACGTTTTCCTCGTCCAGGAAACGCTTCTAAAACCTAAAATGCGAAATCCTAGAATCGCGAATTATAATATAATCAGAAACGACCGTGTCGCCCGCGGGGGTGGCACCTTAATTTATCATAGGCGTTCATTATATTGCATGCCGGTAGATCCGCCCGCTCTGACTAATATGGAAGTGTCAGTGTGTAAATTAGGTATGACTGGTCATCCGTCCATTATATTAGTGTCCGCGTACCTCTCACCGAATAAGCAGTTGTTAAAAACCGATTTGCAAGCGTTGCTTAATTTAGGAGACTCAGTCATTATAGCGGGGGACCTCAACAGCGGGAACGTTATCTGGAATAGTCCGAGAACCTCTCGTAACGGGAGGATACTCGACGAACTAGGTAGGGTTCTCGCGTTTGACGTCATAGCCCCTCCGGAACCCACCCATTATCAGGATAACTGCCGTCCGTCAGTTTTAGACATAGCTTTGTTAAAAAATATCACGCTTCGGGTACGACTCATACAAGTTGTACACGAACTTGACTCGGACCATCGCCCGGTCGTATTACAGTTAGGTTTTAACTCAGACTTCACCCCTCCGTCGGTTAGGGTGGCTGATTACGCGAAACTCGCTCGTTATTTTAAAGAAAATCCTTCGTCTAGCAATTTAGACAGGGTTCCGGACGTGTTGGTGTCTAAAGCCGACGCGGATTCGGCTATCGATTCCCTGGTCGACTATCTCCAGACCGCCGTCAGAGAGACCTCGAAAGAGGTACAAGCGGCGAATGATCGCCGTTTTATACTCCCTGACGACGTGAGAGCGTTGATTACGGAAAAGAACGCCGCGACTCGAGCTCACGACGCTTACCCGTCTACAGAAAATCGCGACCGTTTACGCTTGTTACGTAAAATAGTCAAATCTCGTATCTCTGAAATTCGGGGCGACAGGTGGGACAGACTTCTGGAGGATCTCCGGCCGTCCCACCTGTCGTACTGGAAACTCTCGCAAACTTTAAAGTCGGATCTCACTACTCCGATGCCTCCTCTCGATAGAGGTTCCGGATTGCCTCCTGCGTTCGATAGCATAGATAAAGCGGAATGTCTTGCCGCGAGTTTAGAAACACAGTGTTCACCGAACACTGATAACACTGACCCTATCCATATTGGGTCGATCGAATTGTCGGTAGAGCATGCACTAGCGTCCCCTTCCGTGGATACCCTAACCTCAATAACTTTCGATGAAGTTTCGACCGCCATCCAGCGTCTCAAGCTTAGGAAGTCCCCAGGTCCCGATGGGATCAGGAACGAGGTACTGAGACTCCTTCCCGATCACATCATAGCTCTATTGGTCTGCATCTTCAATGCGGCCATGTCCCAGGGCCACTTTCCAGCCGCCTGGAAGAAGGCCGTAGTGATAGGCATACACAAGCCCGGCAAAAAAGCTACGCTTCCCGATAGCTATCGCCCGATTAGCCTGTTAGATACATTAGGTAAATTATACGAGCGGCTCCTTCTGAACCGTCTCCAGGTCTCGATTACAGATTTAAAATTAATACCACCTGAGCAGTTCGGATTTCGTGCCGAACACTCTTGCACGAATCAAGTACACCGCCTCACGGAGTACATTTTCTCTAATTTTAATGCCGACCCGAAACGTAAACCGAAACGCACAATTGCAGTCTTTTTCGATGTCGCCAAAGCCTTCGATAAGGTCTGGCACGGAGGGCTCATCCATAAATTATATAAATCTGACGTACCCGATAAGTTAATTCATATTATCCACGATTATCTCACTGATAGGACTTTCCGCTTTAGAGTGGATGGGGAACTATCCCTGCCCCACCCGATACGCTCAGGTGTGCCACAAGGCTCCATACTCGCGCCCTCGCTCTTCAATCTGTTCATCAGTGACCTACCTCGGTCTAAACGGGTCGAGGTAGGTTGCTATGCTGACGATACAGTTATTTACACTTCCAGCTTGCGGTCGGATTTTCTTAGGAAGCGCATCGAAAAGGCCGTTTGCACACTCGGTGAATGGTTTCGTCGATGGCGCATAGAAGTTAATCCTGATAAGAGCGCCGCGATACTCTTCGATGCTTTACGACGTAGTAATAACCTCGAGCCCATCAGGCTATACGGAACCGATATACCTTGGGCCGACGAGGTCAAATATCTCGGTGTTACATTAGATAAACATTTAAATTTCGAGTCACATATAGATAGAGTGCGAAACAAAGCCGCTATGGTCTTGGGTCGCCTCCATCCGTTGCTTTGTCATAGGAGTAAGATGTCCCTCAGACACAAGCTCACTTTGTATAAGACGTGTATCCGTCCCGTGATGACATATAGCAGTCCCGTTTTTGCGCATATGTCGAAAGATAATTTTCATAAGTTGCAGGTTCTTCAAAACCGCGTTTTACGTAAAGTAACCGGTGCTTCGTGGTACGTCCGGAGAGTTGATCTACATAGGGACCTAGAGATGCCTTCTATCTGGGCATACGTAAAATCACTTACGATTAGTTATTTTGAAAAAGCCGCGAATCATCCCAGTCCGTTAGTGGTATCCGCCACAAAATACGAACCCGTACCAAACGCTGCGCGCTGTAAAAGACGTCCGCGACATATTTTTACCGACCCTCCCGATGAAATAACGGCAGTGAACGATCAGTACCAGCCTGTCTCTCCAAACAGAGCGTGCTCACGCCCACGCCCGCGTAACCACAGATCACGCCGCCGTGGTCTGGGGGTAAATTTCGCTCCCGCACACCAGACTAGGCCCCCCTCGGCAGCGGCTCAAGCCTAGGTCCGATCCCTCGGCGTGGAGCCCTTGAGTACGCTGCTCGCGCGATACAGTGACACAAAATCTTACATCACTGCGACAACATTACACATATCACCTCCACGCACGTGCACGCATACACGCTTACACATGCAAGTGGAAGGGTTTTATTTTTTTCCCTTATCAAACTGAAATAGTTTAGAATATTATCCGATACGAAATATATATAAGAGTTGTTGAGGTATGTATGCTTGGTACACATATATGTTTCAACAACTCATATATGTATGAATAGTTAGCTTAGCTTAGGTTAGCTCAGATAGGTCGCGAATTGCATGTATCAGGCAACAGCCAAAGCCGAGGTGTGCCGCGCATCCTTGAGCT